>VYXB01006840.1:193429-353486 GCA_013397135.1 Pachyramphus minor
AAATATACCATCAAAATTTTGAAAAAAAAAAAATCACCAAATTTTTTTCTTGACACTTGAACCTTTTTCTTGCAATTTATTGAGAAATATATTTCTTTCTCATTTGTAGTAATCTTAAATTAAGGTTTAATTGAAACTCTGTGGGTGGCCCCAAAAATGTGGGCTTTTGGAATTCAGAATTCACCTCCATCTTTCAGCAAAAGGTTGGGAGTGTTTCAGGTTTTGTGACCTGAAACAAATAAGTTTTACTTAGAATACCCAAGACTTTTGTTTGTTTGTCTTTGGCAAATAATATCAAGCAAAATGAAGCAGAAGTTCAAAGCTATGTTAATACCTCCACTTTCCTTTAGCCTCTGGGCTGTTTTTCAAGAGGGTGTAAAGGACTTCTGCCCTTCTCCTCTGTCTCCTTGTTGTAAGTCTTCTCTTGTAAGACTTGCCTTTTCTCCCTGTGTCTTTGTCAGCAAATCAAGGACAGCAGAGGACTGAAAAGTGCTGTTTCAGGGAGTCCAAATTCTGTGATGAATGACAAAAAAGTTATTTCACCATGCAAGAGAAAAAGATGGCTTTAGATTCTTCCCTTCTCTACCAAACATTGCTCTACCAATCTAATTGCTTTTGTTGCATTACTGTAGAGCTAAGAGAGGAAGGGAGGTGTTAGAGACCAGCTGGACCACACACCCAGAGTATGGTGCAGATCTGCTGGGTCCTCTGAACATCAGCACACTTTCTTCACAGCTGAGTCCCAACACACGTTAAAATAAAGCTTTGGTTAGTGCCATAAGGCTGAGAGGGGGAAAATGAGAGAGGAAAAGAAGATGATTTTTTTGAGGTTGTCCAAAGTCTTACTGAGGCCTGATGGTGACACAGAAGCAGACAAATTTTAAAGCATTTCTCACTTTGAACCCTGTCCTCATTTTCAACTTTTCTCCTTGGTGCACCTCTTTCTTTCTTGTGCCCGTCACTTCCTCCCCTCCTTCCTCACTCCCTCCCCAAACAAAGCACTCAGTTTACTCCCCCATTGCAACAAAGCAGCTGCCTGAAGTCACATCCTGATAGAACAAGGAAGTAACCAATGTACACGTCTGTAGTACCCCCTGTTGTACTTAGTTTGGTCACAAGGTAGTCGTGGTTGCACATCCGCTGGATAAACGGGGGTTAAACATGTTGAAGAGAAAACCATCTAATGCCTCTGATAAGGAGAAAAGTCAAAAGCCGAAGGTAAGAGTGTTCAATTTTTGTTGTCAATGAACAATAACAGGAATTTTTACCAATTTTTAAGGGGAGAGTTTCCTTTTAAATCCTCGCTTCAGGATTTCCTCTTGTGCTAGTGAGTGCCTCAGTGCTGTAACCTCAGGAATCTATTCGAATATGCTCACTTCATAACAGTAAGGATCCAGTTCAAGGAATCATCATTGTGAAGCTGCTATAGCTGTGCTAAAGAGTCCTGCTACTGGACTTTGTCTATTATTTTAAGTTCTTCATCAGTCTTTTAATGAAGGAATTCATAAAATCCCATCTTTCCCTTTGATCTATGGCAAATTTATGATGTCCCTGAAAAGAGTGTGAGAATTGGTGAGGAATTAGAAAAGCTATTAAATTTGTTCCTTATTTTAATAAATTTGCTTTTGCATCACCATAGCCAAAGGAGGAGAGGGTACTTGACAGTTAGTGTTTGTCATCTTCATTTCTCTGGGAATTATTAAAATTTCAGCCTGAAAGAAATACTGTAAATAAGTTGATAATGTTCCACAATCTGGAATTGTAAGAAAGGAAGTGAAAGTTTTGCAAGAGGCATAACAATGTGTCCCGTGTTAGAAATTTATTTTCAGTCCCTGCATTGAGTGCAAAATGACCTCTGTGTGTGGTACTGTACATGTGAAATGGCTACTGCTTGACCTGCGGGCTTCATTATCCATTTCTGCCTCAGTTTATCAGTGTTGAAAATTTTAAAAAGAGATTAGAAAAGTCTTTTAGTATATCTCTGTTCCCAGCAATTCAGCATCTCCTAGTTTACAAACCATCTTCTCATTGTTTGGGAATACACCTCCCTTAGTGACTTCTATGCCCTAAAAGATTATTGCAGACACTGTTCCAGCAAGAATCTTCTGGTTTTACACAGCACTGGCTTTTGCATATTGTGCTTGGAGTTTTAAACTATGACTCATTAACAGTTAAAATTAATGGGGCTTTTTTCATAGATTTGAAGCAATTTTGAATCCATTTTCCCACACAGAAGTGGGTTTTTTAAGCATTACACTGGTTGGTTTACTGTGCATTTTCTTCTGTTCAATCATCATACTGTTTTTTAATGGCAGGGAAGAAGTATAATTAATATCTAATTACACTATAGATTAAACAAGAAATGACCATGAAAGACTCTGCAGATAGGCTTTGTTTTCCTGTCTGCTAAATATTTTCAAAAGCCAGTTTTGGTCACTCTCTTGTTCCAGAATGAGACATTCCTTCTGATTTTCATTTTTAAAATTTTTTTTCCTTCACAGTTATTCATTCATGAATTCATTCCATGTTATTAAAATGCTGGCATTGTAGCTTCTCAATTATAAATATATATAGATATATGTATGTATGTAATGCTCATGGATTTGATGCACTGTATATGCAAAACAGGGACAAAAGGAGTCTAACCACTTGACTGAGTGTCACAGCTGCTGACTTTGCTGTGCTGCCTTTGTCTTATTGTAAGTGTTTACAAAAATGGAAAGGTCTCAGTGAAGTGTCTCAGGACGTCTTTCTGTCTCAGGAGTGTTCTTTGAAACACTTCACCTACTGTTGGCCCACTTTTGCACAGAGCTGTGTAAACTTTCCATGACGAGAGTGCTTTTGCTCAATGTGCTATTCACAAACAGGGCACGGGAGAAAAGAGCCCCACTTTGCGTAGAATAGAAATCTGACTTTGCTGTAGCATGTTTTGAAACTTGTACCACGGAAGCAACGTAAATTCTTAACTTGCTTAATGCAGAATTGGGTAAGATGGGGCACAGGTCCTTACCTCCCAACAGAAGTTACTGGATTTCACAAGTGACTTCCCCAGATCATGTCCTGGCTGCCCCCGCTCTGAGCAGGCAACATATGGTACCTCCTCATGCTCACAGGCCAGGATTCCATTGTCACTGTGGAGGTCATGGGCTACCTCACCTTGCCTTTAGGCAGCTTAGACATCCCAGTGTCTCCAAAACATCCACACAGGGCCAGCACAAGACCTGTGGGAGAGCCATAAGGTCTGGAATGTTACATGAAAATCAGGTTTGCTACCCTAGGCCTTAAAGAGGACACCAAAATGATCTTTTTTTGGTAACTGAATCCTAATCATGGTTACTAGTTGTCTTTATTACAACTGTATGAACTTCAATGCGTTAATCTAAGTATTTTACAAAGGTTTTCTTTTTAATGCCTTTGGTTTTATTACCTGCTAATGTGAAGGATGCTGGCATCGAGTTATGCCTTTTGATAAGGATGAAGGAATACAATGCAAAAGCTGGCATTAGAGCCCTTCTTGAGGCTGTCCCTGTATAAAGCCCCTCATAGTGGTGGACAAATGACCAGTGCAGGAGTAATACAGGTTTGCAGTATCTAATTGTCAGCTCTATGTGTGCAATGCATTTACCTTACTTATTTACTGTTGTGGTGCTAAAGGGACTTCTGCAGATGTGGTAAGTACTGCATAGACAAAAAGTCTATCTTAGGACTCTTATAGGTTCTGCTATGAGAAGTTTGATCCTGTGCCATGAAAGGGTATTGTTGTAGTTTTTTTGGTTACGCAGCAGGATTTCAGTAGTGCTGCAGTCATGCCAATAACTTCTTTGAATGTCTGGCAGCTTTCATGTATGCATGGATATGCATTTAACTACTGAATGTATTTTATGTAAACTGTATAAATAAACATTCATTGTTAGGCAAAAAAACACATCTACACTCGGTGTCATGTGAGAGAAAACTGGGAGAGAAATGGGAGGGAAATGCTTTCGAAAGAGATTGTGGAAGGATTCTGATCCTTTGTAAATGTTAATCATTGTAGTTGCATTACTATTGTGGAACTGTATGTTTGTTCCTTGTACATCAGCTGAGGATCCCAGATAATAGAATTATAGAGGAAAAGTCCTAAGGGTTAAAATTACCCTGCTTAATATTGAAGAAATTCAACCAGTTGAAGGGCTAAGCTCTGTTTCAAGCCTATCTAATATAACCTATTTGTCTACCCAGGACCTGAAATGATTTTCTCTCATGACAGAGCCTGTGCATCTTCTATCCCTTCCTTAAGGGAGTCCTTACCTGCCCTCCTTTCATTTCTGCCAGATGAGACACAGCTTGGTTTACCTGGTGTGGCTGTTCTGAGCTGCGGAATTATTTGTGGGCAAGTGAGGTCAAACAAAACAGGTCTTGCACAAAGCCCTGAGGTTCCTGGTCACGCTGATGGCTGGACTCAGCTCACTGCAGGGAGAGCATGTGCATTGCTGGAGTGTTCGTTGCAGGGCAGGAAAGCAGTGGGGGTAAGGACGATTTTACTAGATGTGCCTCAGCTGTGGGTCTGAGCAGTCTGTCCCACCACCCCTTAGAGAGCAGTTGACTTGGAAGATGAAGGACAGACTTCTGAAAACACCTGGATTTTAGCCTCTTTGACCCTTATGATGTTACAAATGTCAGTGCATCTGGGGAATGGAATGAAGCAGATTTAGAACGACGGAAAGAAAAAACATGCAAAGAAACTATAGTCTTCTCTTTCTTATAAGCTTCAGGCAGCACCATACAAATAAAACACTCTTAAAGATTTTCACAGATACTCTGCATTCCACTTTGCACTGTTTTTCACGTTTGACCAGGTGCAAATAATCTGTAAAACATCCCTGCATTATCTTGCCCACTTCACACGACATAATATGCTGGGCAGAACCTATTCCTTTCTCTCTCTCCCTCTCTCACATTCCTCCGGACACAGCAAACTTGAGAACTGCCTGATGATTCTTGGCTTTACTTCAACATGAAGCAAAGACGACTTTGTGCCATTTTTTCTGGCTTGACTGAAGAAAGTCTTGTGTCATTATTCTACATGACAGTTGATCTATGTTTATGCTAAAGGTTTGAGACGTTTTTGTTTCCTTATTCTGCTTCCAAATGTGCTTGGTGCTTTAAACTCAGCTTACTTCTCGTGTGTAAGACAATTCAGGGTCAATGCCTCTGCATTTTGTTTAGGCAAAAATGTGTCCAAGCTTCTAATTAAATCAATATTCACTTAGGTGGTAAACCTTTATTTGTTTTCAGGGTTATGAGATAATAGTAGCAAATCTAATGCGAGGAAATATTTTAACATGCAGATTTATTCCATAGTATGATTTCATGCCAGTAATTTTGCTTTTTTATAAGCTTTAAATGAAACCCTGACTTCACAGAAATGAATGCACATTTTTGCCATAGACTTGAGGCCAGAATTTCCCCTTTTTGTATATTCTTCACGAAAGACCTGATCCTGATTCTGAAAACACTTAAATGAATAAATTAGCTGTGATCCCATGGATTTCAGTGGGATTATCTGAGTAAAGTTTATCACTTGTCTAAGTGTTTGGAGCCTGTAGTGCAGACAGATGCTATAAGCAAGTTTTTTGGTGCTGTATTTTTCTCAGATGGTGGCTTATGCCTCTCCGATGGGGAATACTTATTAAAGAAAAGAAAATAGAAAATAGGTACAGCAAACCTAAACACCAAAAATAATTCAAGGCATAATTAGATCTTCTGTAGGACAAGATCTGCAGTCTAGAGATTGCTCAGTGTTAATGAATATTAACTAGGATTTATCCTTGAGTGAGGAAAGCTGAAGGTTTTAATTTTATTTCAAAGGTAAAGACTGGTAGAGTTATGAAGTTTTATATTCTTTTCTTTCCCCCTGAAATTTCGAGTGCATAATAAATGAGCCACTGCTAATGTCACAGATGCTAATTTTCACAACCACCACTGAAGTGATGTTCGTTTCCATTTGCATTTCATTCTAACAATGATGAGAGGTGATGAGTTGATGATAAGCTGTTTTCACCGTACTGCCCGCTGTGCAAATTTATGCTTATAGGCAAAGATGACACATAGTTCTGTCATTAAAGGTCTTTACTGCACTGCCTCTTGAAGAAAGACTGTTTGTCAAAATCCATTTGAACTCTGTTAAATAAGCAGGAACAGATGACAACATCTGGGAAGTATTTTTTTTAGAACCTGGTTTATAGTGTAAATACCTGTGGGCCTTTATCAGGGAGGGTTCAGAGAGAGAAAAAATTATACTTGTAATAACCATGTATGTCTAGATGGGGAAGGAAGGGATTACAGGTGACACTTCAGAAGGTGTTTTCTGTCTCCCTTAGGCTTCATAAAAAAACTAGAACAAGGTTAGAGTTAACCTTGGGTTATTTTCCTTCTGTGAATGGAAGGCTCTACAATCATATTACTGCTCCTCTTACTTCTGGTATTATTTCTTCATTTATATTATCATCTTGCTTCTTATGTATCAGCTAATTTTTTTTTTTTCAACAGCAGTTTTGGAAAGTTGTTTGTATCTTCACATATGTATTAGCATATCTCTTCCAGTAAAGTCTTGAAATTTGGGGAATTTTGTTTTCTCACTAGAAAGTCAGGGTCTAGAGTCTTTGTAGGGAAAGAACAGCCATCTCTCACCTGCCCCTTGGCAGGAGGCTGATTAGGATGGCCAGACTCCACATTTTGATGCTCACATCAAGACACAGGCTCGCGGGCTCACATAACTCTTCACTAGGTTTTGTGTCAAAACAAAAATTATATCTGTAGCCTGGTCCAGTACTGACATCTTTTGTGTGTTCCCCTGATTACACCACTTTTTAAATTTTCAACTAACCTTGCACAATATTCAGGTAATTTCTTATTTCTTCTTGGTTTTCCCTCGCGAGCCAGGCTTAAGTCCTTAATAGCAGAATATTTTAAAACAAATGAAAGCAAATCTCTTGAAGGGAATATTGACACATTAATATTCATTTTGCTTAGAGTAACAAATCCAGTTCAGTTCTTTGTTTGTTTTCCTAAGCAAGTAAGAGCATTTCAAGAGGTATGTCTGAACAACCTCATCCAGCCATTTTTAGGAACTACATCATTTATAACTCTACATTTATATGTATAACTGATAAATACATAGCACAACTACCAAAGTGACATAAATCAGCATTTAGTTGCCTTCTAATTCTTTAATGAGCTTTGTAGAACAGTTGAGTTCAATACTGTGTTTCTAGGAAACCCAGAATACCCCAAAGTAACTATTGGCCAGGATGTCTGTCATTGCCGGGAAAAAAGATTAGTAGGTACTTACGGGCAGGACTGGCAGAGGATGTGGCCTAGAGTTTTCTGTAGTTACAATGCTCTTCTAGGAACCTGTGTCACAGCAAAATCCAGACCAAAGTCATTAAAAGCCATCACCTGGCAGCTTGTATAAGGAATTTATGGATGGCTGCACAAACTTCATCTAGAGGAAACAACCCCTTGGTGTGTTGGCAGAAACCGCTGGGAATACCCAATCCTGAGAAAGGGAAAAAAGTCTTCTGGGTCTCTGTAATCACAATATCCCTTAACCTTTATCTACTGGAAGGCTGCTGGGGTTACTCCAGCTGTTAGAAATAGTTATACTCTGTTCCACAAATTATCAGTGTCAGTGTTTTTGCCAGACATGTTGCTGCTTGGCACCAGGCTACAGATTATATATGCTCTGCATATTTAGCAAGTTTTATGTCCTTTAAACCATCCTAATGGAAAACTTTGTCTCATACGTATGCTGTATGTGTGTTGTTATTCCACAGGGAGATGAATGACCACCTACCTTTTTTTCCCAAGTGAAATCTTTTCTGTATGCATGCTTTCTAGCTTTTTAAAAATCCTATTCTACTTACAGCACACCCAAAACTATGTTTTTACTTTTTTTCTTCTTCTCAAATTTGAGGCTGAAATTCTACCTTAGGTAAGAGTTTGGAGACTGCTTCAGGAAAGTTGCTTCTTTGACTATATGTAATATATACTTTACTGCCACTTTTTTTCCCTGGCCGTCTTTGGTTTATTACATGGATACAAAGAAAGCTGATGTGAGACATTGAATTATTATATTAATTGTTGGGTCTGAACAACTCACAGCTCAAGACTTGGGGTCTTACAGCTGGATAACAACTTCACCTGCACACATTCTTCAGGCTGTTTAATTGTCAGTCATAGCATGTTCTGGCACCTTTCTGGTAAGCTGAATGTCAGCAGCAAAGGGTCTTTTATCTCTAGCCATCACCCAACACTGACAAGTTTTCTCTAGGAAGAAGATCTGGTGATCCACCTCCTGTTTTGCACTATTATGTCTTCTGGGTGGAGTTTTAGTCCCATTCCTACTCTTCTACGTCTTTATCTCTTTTATCATCATAACAAGAACAACCATATAACCTCACACTCCTGTACTTGATTTCCATGAGATGCTGAATGGCTACTTCCCTGAGAACTGTAGGAAGCTGGAAGTTCCTCTACTTAGTCATGCTGACCTTGTTCAGAGAGTTTGTTGTTCTTTCAGGTGTATGGAAAGAGAAGTGAGACACGAGGTTACTGGAATACTTGAGTGCTTGGCCTTAGGTTTTTCTGCAGTGTTTCTCATGGATAAGATAAATGCTAGAGGAGTTCTGTTCAACCAGAAAACATGGCAAAGCTAAGGTGCAGTTACATGTCTGCCCTCTACCATTATGTCTGAGATAGAGATGGAGCTTTGTCACTGATGGCCTGCAGCCCTGAGATAAAGCAATCAGCTTCACTTAGCAACAGCACAGCCAAAAGCAGATGTGTGAAGGTGAGATGACAGAGTGGCTGAGACAGCTGAACGAGCTCACTCAGCTTGACTCTCTGCTGCCTTCACCTGTGCAAAGTGGATGCTAAGCTTTACCACTCATGAACTGCTTTCAATCGCCACAGTGGTGCTGTTTTTCTCTTATGTTTCTGTCTGTCTGCCTCCTTTAAGATCAGATGTTCAGTACAAAAACCTCTTCACAGAGCTGCAAAGGAGACATGGTTCACTGATGGATGAGAAGCTCAGACCCTGTGTAGAGGGTGCATGAAATGATTGATGATGCAGAAATGACTAGAGCAGGCATTCAGCTCTAGTCACAAGCATATGGCAAGTCTCTTCTGATGTTGTCTATTAGCATGTTTCCATTATTTTCTTCCTGTCTCTGTAGTGGAGTTTATATTTGCTTGATTAATGTATCTTGGTAATTGTGGTAAAATGTTTGAAAACTTTGTATTTGGGATTTTAGCCAGCATGAGAATGAAAGAGAAGAGGCAACATCTTCTCATCTGTTCATGAAAGCTGAAAACCTTACAGCTGGGACAAACCCCTTTGCAGTGATAGGGCTGATTTCAGTAGGATTTGGAATATGGCCTTGAATTTGGGGTTCAAAGGACACCTTGAAGGCCTCGCTGCCGTCTCTGCCTCAGTAGCAGCATCTCATTGGTGTCTCTCAACTGCGTGTGGCTTTCATGGAGATTGCGGGAAGAACTCAGTCTCAACTTTGTCATGTGTCAGAAGGAAAACACACTTCATGCACCTGGTACACTTGTTTTTCATGAAATGAAGCTGTATTTTTCCACTGAGCTGTCATTGCAATAACCCCATGCCACAGAGGCAATCAAATGGAGAGAGGGGACTTGATGTGCCCATACTTGGTACCATACTTGCTGTGCCTAGTACCCCAGGGAGCTGTTGATTGTATTCATTCCTTTCTGGTATGTGAGCAACCTGAACAGTATCAGGATGCTATCCTGTCTTCAGATGACTAGATTTTTTCCTGAGATAGCAGTTATAGAGCTTATGCTACAAAGAAAACCCAGAATTTAACCCATCCTTACTTCTGAACTAAGAATTATTCTTACCTAGTCCCAAATCACAAGGAAAGCCTGAGCTGGCAACATTCTTTTGGTTTCTGTAGTGGTCCAAAATCAAAAGGTTACTGAACTTATTTTATGAGTTCGAATTTCCAAGGAGCATATTTTAGATTCCCAGACGTAAGTTGTGCAAGGATGTCCAGCCTGAGAAGCTTCAGTGAAGTGCCACATCTTTCTTCAACTGCGCAATAACAATAACTTATAACAATATGACAATAAGCAAACACTGGAACTCAGACAAGGGAGGACACATAAAAGGAAAAAAAATGGTGACTGATCTACATTTCAAAGGAGTCAAAAGTTAACCCACTATAATGACTATATTATTTTATTTGTTTGTTGGTTTGTTTATTTTGTTTACCAAGATAAAAATAATTTAAATAAATTGACATATAGATCTGATGAAACACGAAAATTCACAGTGACTGATGATAGATACTGCACTGAATTTTGCTTCTGTACTGTAGTGCATCTCCATTAAGGCAATTTCAGCTAATCTCACTATGGGTTCATTAATCAAGTGTAGTCAGGATGTCTGAAGAGAGATAATGAGGGGGAAAAAAATGGCCTATTGTTTGGATCTTATTCTTCAGCTAGTTAGTTTGCTTATCATGTTCCATAATATTTGTACCCCGATAAATAAGTTCCAGTTGCAATTAGTTATCATAACAGACAACTAGCACATTTTTTATTTACTTACAAGTTCAAAATTATTCTATAAATAGATCAATTAACTTTGTGTTATCTTTACATCTCATGCCTAGACAGATTTCCAGCCTGCATTATCAGATAACAGTGGCATGGAAACAGGGTGGACCGTTAGCATTTTAAAATTTCCTCCCTTTATCCAAAGACACAAGCATCCATGGAGACAAATTCCCTAATCCTACATCTTTTCTCTAAGCACTAACATCCTAAGTGCATACTGCAGTATCAGCAGTCCTTAGTGCCTTCCAAAATTTCTTGCCTAAAAAGCCTAAGAAAAGATTTGTTCATTTTTTACTTACTTTTTACTCATTTAGGATTACATACTGTATATCTGCCCCACATAAAGCTGTCATTATATTACTTTAAAAAAAAAAAAAAAGAAGCTGAGGTTCTAAGAGCCTGGTGGGGCTGGAGACTGCTGAAGATAGGAATGTTTATAAGCTCTGTGATATTAACTGCAGCACTCAACCTCAGGTGACATAAAGCATGCAAAAAAGAACTTTCTGTCAGTTTTATTATTTCTAAAAAGGTTCCCCTTGAAAGAGAAGAGTGACCTTGCTCTGCTGAGCTGACATATGCCACTGAATTAATGGCTCAGCTTTGCTGTAGGGAAGCTTGCAGAAACATTACAACTCCAATGGCTGAGTTTGCTGTGAACATTAATCAGGGGAACCAACATGATGTATCAAACACTCATTTAAAAGTAATAAAAACTTTCTTTCTCCCCCTTTCCCCAAGTTTCTTAGAATTAGCTGATTGTTGGTCATTACCTGTTGTCAAGGGTAAGACTGCAGTACAGGAGTCAAACTTGTAAGAGGGTTTTCTAAAGTTTGCTTACTCTTCAGAAAAAAAACCCCCAGCGAATGAGCTTCTGGGATGGTCAGATTTGACTGTGACTTAGAGGTTATTTTTTAATTCTTATTTCCATCTGGAAGGTCATTTGAAGGAACACCTTCCACTGAAAATGTGTTTCTCCCTGGCAAGGGATGCACAAGCTGCTTTTCATCCTTGGTGACCCCCTGGAGGCAGGACAGCTCCCATGATATGCGTGAGCAAAGCATAACAGAGGCAAGGAGGCTCTTGCTGCCATTGAAATAATCTCTGTGGAGGATCTTGTGGTGCAATGGTCACGTAGAAGAGGCTCTGACCAAACCACTGTCACACCAGGCAGGAGTGTTTTCTGCCTATCCTGTGTTGCTCTGCTCCGCAGTGGGTAGGTGAGCACGCTACAGTCGGCAGCTGCAGCCACTCCTCGGGTTTCCAAAAGGAACAGGAAACCCCTCAGGCAGTCTGTGTCTCCCCGGGCCATTCTGAGTGTGGTCTATGTATAGCACCACGAGGCAGTAGGCTCTTCATTGCCTCTTCTGCTGAGCATTCACGGCAGTCCCATTCCCACCTCCTCTGGGGGAGTGTGGTGGCTGTCCCCGCTCCGGGTGTCCTGGACAGGCACGGGGGTCCCTTTAAAACTGAGCCCTTGGGGGCTGTGTTCTCCTAAGCTCGTCTTGGGGCATATAAGTATTTTTGTCTTCACTTAAAGGCTGCAAATGTGCTTGTGAGTAATTTCTCTTGCACAGGAAATGAAGCCAAACCCTGCAAGGTCAGGACCTAGATAACACACAGCATTAATAAAATCATGCTGTATAAGTAAGCAGGGAAAGGACTTTAATTGAAGCTAGGTGATTTGGTCTTAAAATATGAGAATTCGTCTGCCAATTCATCTGGTTTGAAGAGAAGAAAGTTTCAGGAGAGGAAAGATGTTGGTCTTTAAGGGATTAAAGATCAAAGCCCGCAATGCTTACGTAGTGTTTAACCAATCTTTTCTCAGGCAGCGCTCCCCTTACTGCAGTGATGGTTTTGTGGAGGGTGGATTTCAAGGCTTGTCCATCAATGGTGTTTCTGCCCATGTGTAAATCAAGGGTAAAAAAAGGATAGCAGGGAGGTAGAAGTGCACATCATGCCAAATCCTTAACTGTCATTTTCATAGCTCCTCTGAGTTTGTCACACATCCTTAACCTTCTTTTAAAGTCATTTTCTTTTCATGGTTTTGTGTGCCACTGAAAGTCACTTTTAATTAAATGTCATATAAATAATAAAGTCTTAATTACATAATTATTGCAAATACTTGTGTGCACACTCCCTGAATTGGACAGACTACCAGAAGAGCACTTGGAGTGACTTTTCTCACCGGGAACTGAGAGTGCTCTGCAGCAACTGGGCAGGAACAATGGTGCTCAAAATTCAGGCTCAATGTTCATTTAAAGAAAGAGGAGTCAGATCCCTTCCCCCTCTTGCACATTTTGCAACACTCACTTGCACAAAACTTTCCTACTGTTAAGACTGACATTTCTTAAATTGCTTCCTTATTCAGTTCCTCACAGACTTGTTTAATCAACACAGCACAATTTTTTGCCAGGTGAAACTGTCTTTTTGCTCAGACATCCTACACGGCTTGCCTCTTCCTGAGGAAGACTTACAGACCTTACAAGCTCTCTCAGCCTCCTTTAACTTCAGGAATGGTAGTTTCCCCCTTGCTCTCAGCCACCCCAGTGCCTGCCCTGTGCGAGGTGCCCCTTGAAAGCACTTGAATGGGTTTGTGGTGGAAACTCTGACGTGCAGGCTGGGTTATCTGGAACTACGTGCTTCGTGTCAGCAGAACTTTAGGCTTGAGAGACCGAGGCTGGTACCAGATAGAGGCACTGATAAAACAGCTGCTCAGTGTTTACTTTGGAGAACGCAGTTTGTTCACCTGGAGGGGTGTTAGGTATGATTAACTTGTTATTTAATCCAGCTTTTCTTTTCCAGTGCTTTTCCATCATTAAAATTAGGCAGTTTCGCTGAAAGTCCACTTTGCTTCCCTCTCTCCCCACCTCCATGAAGTTACTGAATACCAGCCCACGATAACATTACAGAGTTATTTTTAAGGCAGTTAAAAATGCCAATTCAGTAGATTGCTCTATTTGAGTTAGCAAGAACAAGATGTATCTTTTTTATTGCTTTTGACTGGTGAAGTACAAGGTTTAGGCCATGTTTCATGTAGGCTATAAAGTTATATTAATAGATTGGTTGTGGTTAGAAGTTCTTTATGTGTAACTAATGTGTAAATAGGAAAAAATCCCTGAGGTAGAAAAGTCATGGTGTCTTCTCTTTTGTTGCTTCTTTTACTCTTTGGAGACTTGCCTAGTCTTGTATGCAAATTTTCATTCTTTATACAGAAGTGAGGGGATTTTTGGTGCTGTTGTTGGGTGGGTTTTTTTTGTTTTGTTTTGTTTTGTTTTTTCACAGAACATCCCAAAACCTAAAAATTGCTATCTTGCCATCTGGGAAAGTAGGAGACAATTCTTTTGATTATCTGTGCAAGAAGATAAGCTAGCAGAGTGGAAATATTCATCCCTACTTGGTAACTCTTAATTTCATTTTCAGAGTAGTTTCCTCCTTCTGGAGGGACTGGGACCATCAGAGAATAGAAGAAATGAATCAAATTCTGATCTCCTCTTGTCTCCATCAATCAGAGCAGCAAGAGCAGGCTGTTCTCTTGGGGGCTGCTGTGGCTTCTTCCAAGAGAGGGAAGAAGGCAAGTGTCTGTGGCAGGCAAGGAAGTTGAGCAATATGCTGAGTTCCCTTTTTGTTACTCCCAGTGACCACATTTACCCCTGTACAGCTTACACAGTTTGGGCAGTCTGAGGGTGAATGGAAGCTAAAAATGAAAATGCATGGAGGAATTTGAAGAGATTGACTTGTGTGAGAGGGTCAGTACAAAGCCATTGCATCATGCTGGACTTAAAAGGTATTTTCAATAGGACTTGAAGCAAAATATAATGGGCCAGAATTTCTCACAGCAGGGAACCAGATCTCTGAGCAGCATGAATTGTCCAATGGAAAACATGAGATGAATATCACCCATAATGAATTTTTAGCAGGATAACTGCTGTCAGTTTTGGCTCAAAGGTTTAGGTCAGTTTAGGCACAGAGAAGCTCTGACTAGTTTCTTGTAAGAACTAACTGACTTCTTCTATGATATGTCCTACAAGGGAAGGATGTTTTATAACTGAAAGACATGTATTTCAGAACCTGTTGTTGTTGTTTTATTATTTGCATACCAAACCATGCTATTTTCTGGGGAAAATTATAGAGTATTTACAGACAAACCCGACCATCAACTGTAGACTGTCCAAATTAAAATAAACGACAACTACATAGCACTTATCCCTTTAAAAGGATTATTTAAAGTTCCTGGATCTCAGGGAATAAACCATATAGAACAAGATGGAAGGAGGATTTAAAATACTGAAAAGTATCCTTGATATTTTTTATTATGTTGATTTGGTGTAGTGAAAGGGAAGGGATGAAAGTTAGTGCATTGATTTATAGAAATTACTTGATCCATCCTTGTGTGGGAAAACACAGTTGTTTCTCCCCTGCCCATGCCTCCATTAGATATTACTGAGCAAATTCCTATTTGCTTAACATATCCACTGGTAGCTCTTGCATGAATCAAGCGAGAAAAGCCACTTAACTTTCCAGGATGGTATCAAAAGTCAATAGCATATTTTCTCCTGGTAGCTTTGCACTTACTTTAAAAGCTTCCCTTCACCTGGAAATAAGGCCTGTCCCTATCTTCACAAAGTAGGTGTTCCCTGACGCTAATGCAATGACTGACACTACTGAAAGTAATAGTCCCATTCTCTTTGTAGCCAGGAGCTCCTAAATCTGCTTTTCGTTATCAGTATAATGGGGTTGGATCTGTTTTTAAAAGGTGGTGCCTATTGATTACTTAATGGAAAAAGTTAGTACAGAGAATTGCTGAAGCAGCCCTGTTTAGTGCTCTCCAGCACAGCAAGACCATTATCTAGAACAGTGGAAATCATCCCGTCACCCTTATTAATATTTAATAAGGATGAAGCAACATTGAAGCACACTACAAAATAGCCCAAGGCTTCTGCACATGTAGGATATAACGTTGTTTCGAGGGTTGAAAAACGAATAACTGATTTCCCTGTGCTCAAGCTGTTTATCGGTAACACCAACAATAAACAATGTTTTTCCTCTTGTTCCTTTTAAAGTATTTGCAGCACATCTGCACTTTAATATACAGTTATTCCTACTAGACATATTGAAGTGATTGAATGCAACAGAAAGGTCAGTGTATGTTTAGAGATCGCTGTGGGAGACTATTTTATACTTTCCCAGTATTGCTGTGAATCCCAGCCTCCCTTTCTGTCCCTCCCACTCCATGCTGCAGGGCACATTTGGCTGGGTTGAAAAGCTAGTGAAAGGTGTTAATCCTGTCTAATAGAACCATAATCCTTGGGGCCATGTTTTTATTTCATACTATTGAGCTAACCCCTTGTCACAGGATATTGTTCATCTACTTGATAGCAAAGTTCTTTATGGGAATTTTAGATAAAATTAAAGTGTGCAATCTAAATTGTCCTTTTCAATTTCACAAGGTAAAAACAAACAAACAAACCCACAACGTTTAGCCAACAGAGATTTTCTGAGAGATTACAATCAATTAAGAGGAGAGCTGTGTGTTTTTTTTCTTCTTCTCCCCCCCCCCCCAAGTGAATAGTAAATGTCATTTTACTTGTCCAAAAATATTAACAAATCTAGGTCAGTTTCTTCAAATAACCTTTGGCTGGAAATATTTTTCAGGTTAGATGTGCCAGGAAGTGTAGGGGAATAAAAAAATTGTTATTTCTCTTTCTCTTGAGCTGCACTGCTTAGAACATGGGGCCAAAATGTGGGTAGTTTTCTCTTCCATTTGTCTGTGCTCAGGCCTCTCCCCCTGCTATGTTGACATTAATTTTTTGGGAGGAAGGTGGCAGAGCTGGTTAATAAATAAGTTTGGGGAAACAAGGAAATATAACAGCAATGAGCTTTTATTTTGTGTTCCAGGGGATGCTGATTTTCTTCTTCTCAAATGGGGATTTTAAGGCAAAGTATTTTCACATGGCTTCCTGAGGCCTTCTTTGTAATTTTTTTTTTCCTCTGCAAACTATTTTTAGTTTAAAAGTGACTGCATGCAAGAGATAAGGTAACTAATACGGAGAGTAACCCCATGATTTATGGACAGGGACTGAAAAAGATGGGGTCCTTCCTGGATGGAAACACCCATGGTTGAGAGATTTCTCCTTAACTTCTCTGGAAGCAGGTCCATGCTGGCATTTAGTGTGACTGCAGTGCAAAGGCAGGTAAAGGGATGGCCTATTAAACCAGTCCTTTTCTCCTGCTCTTTTGTTGCTCAGAGGATGATCTACTTCAGTTGCTTCTGAGGCTGCCTCATGGAAATTTTTGCCTGGTGAGGAAGATTGGAACTCTGTAATAGTAGAGCCAGGAGCTCACAGTCCTCTTGTGTTCCTGTTTGGAAAGCAAAAGGAGGTAGCTGGAGATTCCAGGTGAAAAGGGCACAATGGGTGCTTTAGAAACCTGGGGGAAGTTAAAAGGTAACTCACGTGGCTGAATGTGGAGGAAGAAAGCAGTGGAACAAGGAACTAGTTTGGCTGAAATCAAGTGGGCAAGGCAGAAGGATGAATAAGTACAGGAAAAGCTGTACTTAGCTGTACTAGCCAGGTAGTCTGAAATCACTTACTAAATCAGTCAGGATGTGTTTATTTTGTGGTTTGCTATTTAGTTCAGGGGTTTTTTTTACCTCCAGAGGGGATTTTGAATACTCAAAAATAGACTGAGATGATACTGCATCATATATAATAGTAAACCCTGCTCAAGAATTCTGGTACTGCATTGAAGACTTTCATTTAGTACGCAAGACTGAAGTACTTAAAAAAAAAAAAAAGGAGTCATTCTGGATTTAGCTTTGAGTATTGGTGAAGACATAAAACCAAGCTCTTAAAGACACTGTAGAGTGGATAGATGAACAGATGCTGGCCATTATTAGAGCTACACTTAAAGGGACTTCTGACTTGCCATCAGTGCCAATTTTATGCGTTTTGCCACCGTGGGCAGCTCAGTGTCAGACAGCTCTGCCTGGGCCTGTCTGACAGGTATTTCTGTATGACCTCTCACCTCAAAATCTGCTGTGCCCCTTCCCTCCTTTCCATGCCACTTATCCACATGCAGAAAGGGTGAAAATTAGAGGCAAGTAAGAGCAATCCATTCACAGTCTCTTAATGCACAGCTCAGGTGATGCAGCTTCTCTTCCGCCAAATAAAGTTGTGGCATGGGGAAAAAAATGTACCCATTTATGTTTAAAAATCAGACATTCTAATTGGACAATTGAGAAAAAAACATGAGGCCTGCCTGATTATTCTGTTACTCCCTCTGCAACGTATGCATTTTAGACAAGATGTATTTACAGTACGTGGTGGTCCTTGCTGATTCTTGTTGGAAAAGAACCATAAATAGTCTCCCCAGCTGTAAAAGTACACTGTATAAATTGTCACAATTTACACCACCATACCTGAGTCTACAGCTTGTATCATATTTATGGAAACAGCTTTTTTTCCCGAGCTCTTAGACAGCAGTGTTTCTGGCCTACAAGTAGTGCACAGGTATTTGAGTATAAGTAATGTTAAACAGATGTAGAAGAACTCTTAATCATATCCATTACCTAATTAGTATTTGAAGCAATATTGTTTCTCTTACTCATTTTTCTGCTTCTGGCTGTACAGTCACAATTTTTTTTCCCTATAGTCACCTTCTAGTTGGTTTCTAGCTGGATGTAGCAGTTCACGGTCCACTGGTATGGGAGGAATTTTTAACAGGAACAGGTGACTCGACAATTGTATTTAAGTCTTAATAACACAACAAAAGACCCTCAGTGAGTCAAGGTTTGCCTTCTCTTCTTTTACAGCGCACGAGCAGCTTCGGAAGCTTTGACCGTTTCAGGCATCACTCGATATCAAAGACAGATGATTCAGCTGAGGTCTGTATAACACAAAGTTTTAATTTCTTCAGCTCACTTTCCCATGACAGAAGTTATGCAAAAAACATTGGGAAGCTAATGTGTACATTTTACCCTGGTGAGGACTTTGCTCGTGTCCCTGGATCTGACTGGGTGATTGAGGCCTTGCCAAAATGAACACGACAATCACACCTAAACTTTAGCACTTTGGTGTGGAGATTAGAAATAACTTTTTGATAAAAAACACAAAGTGCACTTCACAGTGATGCATGCCCAAATTAACCAGCACTTTACAAGTAACCCACAAATATGTCACTTTTGTTTTCAAGACCCCTGCAAAAATCCCCTCAGTTCTTATTTGTATAAGGGGCAATAAATAATGGGAAACAACATTTTCTAGCATAAAATATATTTTCTGTCTTTCATTCACACATACACTGGTGTGCTGCAAACCTGTTTATATACATGATTTCCCAGGAAAATGGCCATGACTGACTTTTATCCTGCTAACGGTATTAGTGTCCTTAATATTTTCCTGTAATTCCTATTCCACTACACTGCATTTTACTTTCATGGTGAGTTGTTGCTCACTCTTTTATTTCAACACAGATCTCTGAGCTGGAGACTATAAGTGACATTGGAGAAACAGTACAGACCAAAGGAGCAAATAATGGAGGAAGTCTGAGTAAGAAGATGAGAGCCATTTCACTTACCATGAAGAGAAAGATGGGCAAAAAGTACATCAAGGCACTCTCTGAGGAAATGGTAAATACAACCTAAGAGTCTTGTGTTTGTTGACAATACATGTGAAGTCAAAATTTTCTGTGAATTTCTTCTCTTCATGTTTCAACTGTCATCAGCTATGGCAATCCATAAAAACAGGGCTTTAAATACATAAAAAGCACATGCTGAATTAAACCAGCTTTTGGTATGTACCCTTTCTTTCATGTGCACATTAGTGTACATACACATACACAGCATCACACGGTAAGGGACCAAGTGGAGTTTTACTCTACTTAATTTTGCTTTTTCATCAAGGACCATGTGTATAAGCAGAGCAAAAAAATATCCTGATATGGACAGAAGGGAGTATCAGCTGGACCCAGTCAGTCTCATACTTAAGTTGTAAAAAAAAACCCCATTAGAAGAATTTATCTTTCAATACAATAATTATTTCCAAAGTCCATTTTGTAAAGGTCAGCCAGTATCCCAGAGAATGACGACTCATATACCTTATCTCCTTTTACCTTATCTAATCTTAGTGAAACTATTCTTATTAAACATAAAACCCATAATGTTTCACTTACTGCAAACCCTGTTTTCTCAATACATTGTGTCAGTGAGTTCCAAATTAAAAAAATAAAAAAAAAAACAAAAAAAGGAAAAATAACTTACCACACTTAACAATCCTAAAAAAAATCTAGCTAGTCTGCATCCTATCTCACCCATGTGTCAATATCAAATAAGTAGGGAAAATAAATAAGAAATCTCAAAAGTAGGAAACAATATTTCACAGGATACCTCTAAACAGTGTTTGGAGGTCAAAGACAAGGATCCCTATTTCATTAGTTTAGGTTTTTTGGTTGGGTAATAAGCACAGTCCTTCTTGAAAACCAGTATAGTCTCATTTCAGTGCCATGCCTGATATGTACCTGTATGGGTCTTAACTTCAAACATGCACCATCATTTTTGCCTCACTGCATCACTGCAAAAAATTAATAACTAATATTTCCCCAAATATAACATCCTAAGTATTGCAGAAAATTTTGGTTGCATCAAGATATCATACACACTGACAATGTGATGAAATCTACTGGAGAAACTCCTTCCTTTGAAAGCTCATCACTATTTCATTTAGCTGCTACATCATCTCTAACTTACCTGTGACCGAAATATGGGTCCTATTATTTTGGACAGGCTTCTGATTCCTGAGGTGTGAGATATTGGTGTAAGCTCAAGGGGCCAATTCCGTACACCATTAGATTTTGGGAGAGAAGCCTGCATCTGTCAGTTCTGAAATGCAGTGGATTTTGAGGCCAATGTGTGGGTTGGGCAGTGTGGTGAGCACGGTGCTGGAACACACCGATGTCATATGTGTGTGAGAACTGTCACCCGAACGCCCTGGCCATGGTTTTCAGAAGCTCAGAGCAAAACACAGCTGTGTCAGCTAGAACTTCACCATGTGCTTTCAGAATTGAACTTTACATTTCCTTCTCTGAGACAGAAAAAACCACCTCATCTGGCTACCTACAGATTTCCCATTACAAGCCTTCATCTCTGCCATGGTATATTGCAGTCTTCTGAGAGGGAGAATCAGTGTAGCTGTTTGGGCAGGGGTGGAACAGAGTGAGTGGGACAGAGACAAGACAGGGAATTTCTCCAAGGTTCTAGGGGTGAGTGCTGGGCACCCACAGGACCAGGCATTCAACTTCTAAAATCCTTCCTCTGACAGAGTGGTTCTTAATAAAGAGCAATGATGAATTAATCTCCAATGATTATTTAAAAAGAAAAAAAAGATATGTTACTCTAAAATATGTTTCTTGGGGGTTAACATCTGATTTTTGTGTTAAAGAATGAAGAAGGAAAAGATGACAGTGATCCTGGTGGTGGAATACACACTGAGAAGGTATCCCTAAGGACCAGTGACTCTTTGGAAAGTCTCTATAGTCTGAACAGTGGCCAGAGCTCATCTAGTAAGTACAAGATATCTATACTTCTTATTCAGTCACTGGATCAATATAGTTATTGTTTAAGACTGCTGTATCAGAGCTGTTGATGGTAGAGAGCTCTTCAGTCTGGCAGACAAAAGTGTAATTTTATTAAATGGGTAGCTGCTAGGGTAGACATAGCTCTCTCCAGAAATAAGCTGAGTGTTTTCAAGAGTGGAAATATTAACTGAATTAAAAAATCACGTGGATTATAGGGGATGTTGCTGGTAAATATGCCACAATTTTTTTGTGGGTTATCACTGCTGTAGTGCTGTCACCCACAGGGTTGCAATCACTGGGTGCAGACACAAAAACGTCCTCTCTGTGAGTAGTGGCTGTGAGTTCATCCATGTGAGGCAGACAGTGAGAGGTCTCTCTGAGATGACAAGTGATGGGGCTCTGTCCTGGCAGCTTCGGGTCATGATGCAGAGAGACACAGCCCACTTGAAACCCACTGAAACCCCTCCCAACAAGGTAGTCTTGGTCAGAGGGCAGATGAATTTCTGATGAGAAGTTTGCCTCCACCTCTCCACATGCTGGTCTGCTGTGGACATTGTCTGGGCAGGCCACAGTTACCCACGATGACATTGCAGTGCCATCCCTGCAGGCACTACTTGAGCCCTGACTGCAGACTGGAGCTGCAGTCCACACCATTTGCACTTAGCAGTTAATCTGGCCCTGAGATGGAACTGTGCACTTAAGCAATCATCTCAAACAAAACCATTTTTATGATCATTTTCTATGATGTGATTTGTGAAAATTGTATATGGGAGTTTACTTCCAACACACTGCTGCTCTTATCTAAAAACATATTTGGATGGGATATTGCAGAGCTTGCTCAAATTTGCTTGAATTACTCTGCCGATATTTTATTGCTCAACTTGGATAAAATGACAGGCAGAAATGTTGATAAGATTAAAATTTCCCCCTGCAATGCAGGTTCCTTTGATGTTTCAGCTAGCTCTGTAATGAAATAAAATAACTTCTACTGTACTTGTTTTCATTTCTCTGAATAAACAGGAGAAGTTCAGCAGAATTAATTCCCTAAATTGTGCTTTTAGGGTACATTTTATTAATCTGCAGAGGTAATATTTCAAAAAGTCTGTAAGTAAAATGTGTAGTCTATTAGTATCATCACCAGAAAAAGATTAGTATAGGGAAGATATTAATGAAAGATGTCCTACCCATTTTCTGTGGTCGCTTGTAGTGTGATTTTTATTGAATGTATTTATCCTGGAAAGTGTCAAACCCGCACAGAGTATGCTCTGTCTCTGATTCTGTGTTTTCAAACACTTTCCTCTCTGCTACGGGGCAGAATTGCATGTCTGGGCACTTGGTGCAGGAGATCTCTCAACTTGGCTGTCTTTCAGGTGGGGTCACCAGCTGCTCAGATGGAACGAGCAACAGGGACAGCCTCCGGTTTGATGATGAGGTCCCCTACAGTGGCCCCTTCTGCGGCCGGGCCAAAGTCCACACCGACTTCACACCAAGTCCTTATGACACTGACTCTCTGAAAATCAAGGTAAATCAACCACAAGGACTTCTTTCCCAGAAATGATGAGGGGGGGGGGGCATTTCTTACATGTGAAGAATATGTTTATTAATGCATTTTTAACTGTTAAACATATGTAACACTCTAAAAGCAGGACGGATCTGGTTTTGCAATGCTTCTGTAAGGACTTAGTTCAGGCAATGCTTCTGTAAGGACTTAGTTCAGACAATGCTGCAAAGCCAACTGCTGTTAGGGGCCTTTTAAGGCATAGATTCCAGGTAGGTACCCCATCATGGCATCTACCTAGATACCACAGCTTTCCTCAGAGTAAAATACATGTTGCTTCCCACATACTAGGTCTGGAGTAAGACTAAAGTCTCATGGGATGTGAAGTTGTCTCCCCAGCTTTTTCAGTCACAAGCAGGATATATCAGAAGCTCAGTGGCACCCATTGTCTTTCATAGAAACTGGTTGCCTTTTCATGAAGCTTTTCTTTAAGCCTACCTTTGAACTATGAACTTTCTTTGGCCCATACATGGCAGGGGTGTCCGGGCTGTGTGTGAGGAAAAGGAACAACAGATGTGGGCCTAGTTGAACATCACTAAAAGAAATATGGCCCTTTTCTTCTTCTATTCACAAATGCATTCAATATCATCATCCTTCTGACTACTCATGTCTGTAAATCTGGACCTCTTTAGCACCTTCATATCAAGATTATATTCACACTTCAGCATCTTTTCTTCTTCTTCAAAGCCTCCTATTTTTGTCAAAATCCCCATCTATATCTCATGAAGACTCCCTCTCCTTCTCTCTGGCCTGACATACAGCCATTGCTCTGCTGGTACTTGCAGTCTTCAACACTTGCGCTCCACTTTCACTGACATCTAGGGCATTTCTTTAAAACTGTTTAGCTGTAAACCAGCAAATATCTGCTGGTTCACATAGGTTGCTTTTTTAGTCACCAGGGTGATGTATTTTAGAATTATAAACTAATACTTTTGGTTGAAAGATTGGTTCACAAGATTTCAGTACCCTGAATCTGAATTCGAAGTGCATCTGCAGCTTGGCTTAGAGCCACTGCCTAATCCTGATCTGCATCCACATCTGAAGTTTCTGTGCCTGCATGAGTGTGTAGAACAGCATGTGTGCTTATAGAGCTTTAAACAAATGTTTGTTTAGTTTCTGTTTCAAACGTGCTCACAGCTCTGAGCTCCATATTCTAATAAAACCAGGTCACCAGAACACAGTTGATTTTGTACTTGGGTTGCTACCAAAACTGGTGTGAACACTTCCAGTTTCCTGACCAGACCAGAAAAGATTTAAAAGTTTTGGAGTTGCTGACACGTATTTTTAACAAACTGTGTTTGATTTCTAACTTTGTAACAGAATGCCAAATGAAGCTGGCATTTGTTGGATAACTCTTCAAAGATTTTTAGTATTTTCATAAGTTCTGTGATGTGTGCCAAGAAGACAGGACTCAATTTTGAGACCCTGTGAGCAAGTTGTGTGGGGTGTGTGACTTAAAAGGGAGCCTTTTTGCTACGAGAATTACTCAGTGACTGTTTTGCTGAGCTGAGGCTTTGGTTCCCACAGTGGAACACTTTATCGAAAGTGTGGCTGTGAACACCTTTATCGAAAAGCTCTCTTGAAGTAGCTGTGTCACTCTTTTTAGCACTCATATTTCTTAGTGAGTGGACAAATGTGAAGAACTGAAGTCTCTAGATCTGTCTGCTAAGGCCCCGTCCACTATTTTCTCTGTCTATTGTGGTAATAACAGTGGGAAAATTTGTCAGCCCTTCGGGAAGGACAGGTAGGAAGATATTAAGGGAGTTAAATGTTCTTTATTGCCTTTGAGAAATGTAGCCAGTGTTTTTTACCATAAAATGGCTAAGTTCACCTTTCACATAGCTCAGCTATTGGTTTTTGAAGCCCCTTTAGGGGCTGGATAATAAGATTATTGTGTGAATGCTTTGGCACATATTCAGAAAATAACCTCACAGTGATCCCTGGCCTTTTGCAAAATCTGTTTCCACTGTCCATGGCAAAAGTTGATTGCTGATGCAACCGTATCCAAGTGGAGCACAAAAATGGTGAGAGGAGCTGCTTGATGCTCACCTTTCCTTCACAAAGGTTTGGCTGTAATAATTTTCGTGGAAGTTTATAAAAGCAAAGGTGCTAAATCGAGGTAATTTGAAAAATCGGGACTTTTGATCCATAAAGGAAAAGCTGCATTTAACAAACCAGAAGTGTAATTAGTAGTGTGCTTTTTTTATTGTTCTAGAAAGGAGATATTATAGATATCATCTGTAAAACCCCCATGGGCATATGGACGGGCATGCTGAACAACAAAGTAGGAAACTTCAAGTTCATTTACGTGGATATTATCTTGGAAGAAGAATCTGCACCCAGAAAGATAAACCAGCACCGGGGAAGCAAAAAGACCAAGCCTAAAACATTGCAAGAGCTCCTGGAATGTGTCCACCTGCAGGTCAGGCAGCACATTTCCCAGCTCTGTGTGAAATGTTTCATTTCTCTGCGCTCGGGTTTGGATGCCATTTACAGGCAGGAGTAGAAAGGCAGCTTTCAGCAGTTTTGATATCAGCAAAGTAAGGCAGCTTAGTATCTGTCTTTTATCTGACGTGAGTGGTTTATAGAACTGCATTTTACCACCTCATCTGGTGAGGCTAAGAGACTCCACACAAAAAAGCACAGTGGTCACTTGTCAGGTCACCATAACCTGACTGCAGCTGTGTTCTAAGGGTAGGAGGTGTGTGACTGTGGACACCTCAGGTACAGGACTGCAGTCAGACTCCAATGCCAAAATCTAGAATCTGTGTTTCTAATTTCTTGTGATCTTTAGGGAGCAATAGTCTTTTTGCACTGTGCTCATGTTGTGCCTCTCCCTCTCTGCAACCCTAGTTCTCGACTGCATGTGTCAAAGCGTAATGGGGTCATGATTTACAAGTAACATTTTTAATAATGGTAATTGCTTTGCTGCTGTTGCAAACACTCCTTTACCTGGAGTATGCACAGAGTTTCACACTGAGTCGATGCACAGCTCAAGGGGGACCATGTGACACAGCTTGGCTGGGGGTTCCCCCAGCTTCTCACCCTTGCTGGTATCAACGGGTTCCTTCTGTGCAAACACAGAGCACACCTGTCCTCGGGGGCCCTTCTCGATTCAGCATAAGAAGCACTCATGGAATGACCCACAAAAGTCCAGACACTTGGCAGAATAAATAATTTTGGCAGAGCTCTGTCCTGGTCCAATTTGCTGCCGGACTCTGTTAGGGAATTCAGGCATAGATGCTGGGAAGACCAGGATGACCCTCAGGCATCTGCCCTCTCTTGTTCTCCAGGTCTGGTTTTGTGCCAAATGTGAGTCAATCAGACTGGAGAATGGAACCCATTTCAATCTGACAAAAAAGTAAACGTGGAATTGTGTTTATTCCTCTACATAGTGCTTGTTTCCATGAGAGGATTTGCTTGTTTCTTTTTGTAGGAATATGCCTCAACCCTCTTGCTAAATGGCTATGAAACTCTAGAGGACCTAAAGGATCTACAGGAAAGCCACCTGATTGAATTAAATATTTCAAACCCAGAAGACAGGGCAAGATTGTTATCAGCAATTGAAAATCTACAGGATTGTGACAGTAAGTGTTTAAGCTTTGCTAAGAGTCATGTGCAAGCTGAAACATATTTAAAGAAATAGTGGTTCTCACACTGCTCTCTTAAATGATTTTTCTTTTAAATATGAAACATGGATTCAGGTGGTTTTCTTATTTGTTCAGATAGTAGGCCATACATCTCTTCTAGATATGTATATGATTACTATACTAGTAACACATGAATGATTTAAAATTTCTTATTTATAGGTCCTATGCTAGAGATTAGTAGCAACTATTGCTTAGGAACAATCCTTATCTGTGGTAGGGGACTGAACCCTCCAAGAGGTTAAGTGACTTCCCAAAAGCCATAAGGTCTGTGCAAGAGCAGAAAATAAAACCTCCCCAACTCTGCACTAGTATCTTGACCAAAACAGAGCTTTTTTAAATAGCTGCAGTAAAGAATTTTTTTAAAATTTTGTAAACAACATTCTGCAGAAGAATATGGGTTTTCCTTCCCTCACTTCGTCTCACACTTATTATCCAAATTATTTTCTTTTGTAGAAAGGGTTTGTAAAAAAAACCAAGACAACAACAACAAAAACCCTCCGCTAATAGCTGCTTTGCATTCTTTTCTCAAATTAATCTAACGTATTTTTTTCCATAAGCTTCCAAAATCTGAACATACAGAGTGTGCATATGCACATGTATAGAACACCATTTTGTTTTCTTCACTGGTTCCTTTCATGGGAAATGGAAAAGGATACAGAACAGAAAAAAACTATTCTCATGATATTTTAATGATATTTCCAGTCTGACTTCCAATTTTAAATAATTTATGTCAAATTCGTAGAAACTACAGCTAAGCATCTACTTAATTAGACACTCAGCCAACACAGGAGATGTTTTCCTCTTCATTAATATTCGTGCATATACTCACCCTTATGCTGAGCAGTCATTTCATCAAATGTGCACTTGCAACTGAGTAACATCTGAAAGAAAGAGAAGGAAAAACAATGACTTCCTGGGATATTTAGGTATCAGTTATTGTCAGGCATTCGCTTGTTATCCCCTCAGTCGGTAGACAGCTTTCCAGTCTTTTTTCTGAATTTTTGGGCTTTTTTGGAACTCCTTTTGTACATTCAGTCTTTCCTGTTCTTATTCAGCTTCCAGGAAAAGGTAAGGTTCTTGCAAACGTGTTGGAGAGGTGTTAGAAAGGGGTTTTTTTGCCTTCCAGGTTCAAAAGTTCTTTCTGGTCTATGGCTGTGTGAGATGACAGGCTAGAAAAGGACTCTTGAAGGGCTGTCTATGTAGAAACAGTGACTGAAATAGTGAATCCAGGAAAATAAGTGTTATATTTTGCAAGAATTGTCTTGCAGGGACCTACCTGGGAATCATCTGAAAACATGTATACTGCCTATACATGTATTAGTGTATACTTTGTGGTATACTAGTGTATACGTTGCTGTGCTTTCTGCACCTTTTATTGCATATATTTTTTAAATATTTAACACCAAAAAATAACGAAGAAAAACGCTAGATTGTAATTTTGCAGTTTTGCCCCAGTGTGAAAGCCAAACCGAAACACAATGGTTTTTAACAGACCACACGAGTGTTAAGCTATTCTGTAGTGGTAAGGTTATGGTTTACTATTTATGTTCCTTGAGTAACAAAAGCACAGCAAGCACCATCAGATATTGAACCTTTTTAGGATATATCACCAAGGTTTTTTTCTGAAGGTGTCTTAACACCTAATGTTCCACATACACCTGGGCAAGGACCAAACCTAACAAGTCTTTACATGTCCCAGACACTGAAAATTAATAAATTTACCTTTATTGCCCAAATAGGGTTCTTCCTCTATTAGCACCATGGGATTAAGTCAGTTCTCCAGGCAAAACAGTGTTCCTGATGTTATCTGTATGGTAGTATAATAGTTCAAATTCTTGTAATGGCTCTTGAAATAATAACATTAAATTTTATAAAGTGGCCTATACTTTAAAATCAGTGATGACACTGTAGTCTTACTTCAAGAGATGAAATGAGTATTTGCTTCACATGCACTTTAGACAGGTATAGCAAATCTTTCCAGTATTCAAATTCAATAAAATAATTTCCCCAGAATTTATGATTAGTCACAGGGACCAGAACCACAACAACTTTATATGTCATGCCAGCTCTAAACATTCATTTAAGTCTAGTTGAGTTTCGTAAGACTCATGTATATTTTAAGGTAAGCCTTGCATAAATACTTTACTACTTTGAATCTGGAATCGGGACTGGATCAAATCCTTGCTTTGCCTGGTTGTGAGAAGCTCCCAGCTCTTATCATGTGACTGGTAGGGACAGAAGAGAATTTAATAACCTGCTCTAAAAAGGAAGATACTAAAGACTAAAATGGATAGAAGTTATCTGTTAAGTTGCTACAACGAAAGACAAGGCGTCAAGATGATCTTGGGGATAAGATCAGCACGAGTCTGACGTTGTACCAATCATTTGACCTCTTTGTCCTTCTGTCAGTCAGATTGGAAAATTGGGTTGAAAGAGCTGGGTGCTACTGCAAAAGTGAATTCTGCCTCTGAACTGAACTTTCCTGGGTCAATATTTTTTTTTTCCTAAATGGGCATGGCTCAGTCCAGCATAAATGATTTTTTAATTAAAATTGATTTTCTGCATTGCTTAGAAGTGAGCTACATAATTACCCACAAATACAAGGTAATCTGTTTACTGGCCAAAAGTATTCTAATTAGAATTTCAGCACTTTTCCAGGTAAAAGTTCACTTTTATTATAAGCTTTGTGAAAAAAACCCCAAAACCTATGGTCATAGGCCATATTTACTTTTCTAAGCCCATCTTTTTCACAGAGCTTGGAAGACTTCCATGTCTCTGAATTGCATTCATACTTCTATGAAGCGCATGTTTGATTAATGGATGGAGTGTCAGGTATGGTCCAGAGTTGAAATACAAGGGTTTCTGAGTTTTTGTGACTCTGCTATTATTCAGAACTGCCAAGCATGCTGGAACATAGCCTCATTTTACTAGATTCTACTATAATTGTAGTAAAACAGGATTTCATATTTTTTTAATGTGTTATCTGATCTTTTAAAATGTTCAGATGTTTTTACAGGGCTTTTAATTTCTTTCTCGTTCTTTGGCTTTTTCTTGATATTTATTGTGTTATACTGATTTCTTCATGACACATAGTTGTGGCTATATAGTTCATTTTACAGAATACACATTTTCCAAACAAAAGACCTGCAACAATAGTTTCCACATTATATGCTTCTTAAAGCCATCCAAAATGTAGTATTTCTGGCAGTGAGAATTTTTTAATCTTACATTTGATTCAAACATGAATGAATTTAAAATGAAAAAATTTGCCCATCTTATACCAGGAATTTAAAAAGTAAGGTTTATTTAGCAAATGCTACCACACAGTATTTTTAAAGCATATTTTGCTTCCTAGCACTGCACTATCTTCTTTCTACATTTCCTGAGAGTCCAGGACAAAATTCATCATCTTCAAGGATGCAAGGCTATCCTAGAACTGCAAGGTCTTATAAGATCTTCATGACCTTTCCTCCCTTCCCAGATCTCTTTTTAGATTTTCTATAAGTTGATCAGACCTATATATTTGGGACAAAAATGATTGGTTTTCATGAATACATGGCTTGTGAGAGGAAAAAAAAATGTCTTTTTCGTAAAGTATTTCTTAATAGCTTTCAATTCTTCTCCCAGATGGCTCCTCGACAGAAGATGGATGTCTGTGCTTTTGTAGGATGCTATTTTTAAAGTGAAGCAGTTACTGGATGGTTAATGAATAAAGTAATAAAAGAAGTTTTGAACTTTTTTTTTTCTTGACCGCTTCCCAGGACACACGTTTTTCTGTGTGCATAATAGGCTTGATTCTCTTCTCACTTAGATGATTTAAGTCAAGAGGTTCATCCCTAAAGTCCAGTGGGTTACATTAGTCTGAAGCTGTTCTGAGCTAAAGAAGAATTAGGCTTCATTGGATATGTGCATACTGTTCATTTTATAGAGAAAAAAAAAGGTGAATATGTACAACTTGGGGGATAATATTTTACACTTATCTCCCCAAATCCTTTCCTTAGCTTACTTTTCTTATTTAAGTGCAGATCATACTCTAAATTCCAAAGCCAGTACCAGATGAGATTTGTTCTTGTTTATTGTACTTGGACAGCAAAATAGTAGTTAGCTAAGGACATGATTTTCAGTTCTCAGCTGCATTCCTGACGTGAGAATCAAGCATCAAGAGTACTATTTTACGCTGGGCAATCCCTTTAAATACTTGGGATCACACAATATCATGTCAAGGTCGAATAGTGCTCAAAGACAGTCTCTCCTTCTGCACTCTGGTACAATTCATTGGCCTGGATGTGATATTTCCAGATTTCCCAAGGAAGCTCACCCTTGCATGACTATTAGGTTATTTCACCTTTTTTTTAAGGCATATTTGTTTGCTTCCAGATTTTAGAGAAAAAAAGAAGCTTCTAATTTATGTTTTCAGCATGCACTCTCACATCAGTTCAGTAACTTTTCCCTCCCAGAAAAGCTATGCCATTGACTTCAGTGAGAACAATTTTATCAGTTGCATGTCTGTACATCCACAAAAGGTTTACTCCTCTCGGTGCCCAAAGTATTGCACAAATCACTTCAGCCTTCTCTGCTTCTTTTTCAAGAATTATTGCCCTTTACTTCTTCAAAATGATCCTTTCTGAGTTTGATGCTTTGTGAGTTTTCGTTTCATTTTAGCACAGCTGGTCTAACTGGTACAGTCACTACAGGTTGATACATGGCCTTCAGATATACGTAGGAGGTCTAAATTCATCCTCAAAGACACACTTTGTTCAGTGGTGCCCAGTGACAGGACAAAATGGCCAAAAACTAAAACACAAGAAGTTCCAAGTCAACACAAGGAAGAGCTTCTGTCCACTGAGGATGGCAGAGCACTGGAACTGCCTAGGGAGGGCATGGAGTCTCTCTCTCTGGAGACATTCCAAACCCACACAGATACATTCCTACATAACCTGCTCTACGTGACCCTGCCTAGCCAAGGTGGTTGGGTGAGATGATATCCAGAGGGGCTTTCCAACCCTAACAATTCTATGATTCTGTGATTCTATTTAGTTACTCTGTGATGCTGCTCAGCACATCGCCGTTGCACCTTCCAGGAAAGCAGGTCAGTGACTCAGCCTAGAGCACTGTGCTCCTATCCCAGTTCTCCTTCTTGACAAAACTCATGGAGGCAAACACTCACAGGGCACACTCCTGAAATATGGCTTGTTGCTGGGTGACCTTATTTTCGCCCAAGAAAAAATCCAAGCCTTCGTTCCACTCATCTGGTTTAAACTGACATAACCACACAGGAGTCAGTGTGACCCCTGTATGTTCTTGAGTTGAATTGCCTTAAACCTAAGCTTAAAGTGCTCTCCTAATCAGCACTTTAACCTCATTAAGAACCGAAAAAAGGAGTCTATCCCTGCCTGTGTCATGCACATCTATGTCATTGAGTAACAAACCCTCATTTTAAAGACCTAAACAGCAGGGGAGATGAGTATGCATCACATGTCTCTTACCAAGGCTAAAGGCCTCACATTTTTTTCAGAAGTCTGAATATAATCCTACCATCTAAAGTAGTGCTGGAATATATGTGTCAGAATGATGCATATCTTGGGCTCTTCTGGCCATATCATAGACAACAGTGACTGAAAGCTATTTATCTTATGTGAAACTGCTTTGCTGTAGAAAAATGATAGGACTCCCATGCGTTGATAAGATAGTTATTTCCGATGATTCCGCAACATCTAACAGCAGTTTAATTTTATCAATTCCTGTTTTCTGTGCATCGTAGCTTTCTTCTGATGTCCGAAAGATCAAGGCAGCAAACTTACCTTTACTTGAGCATATACGTGCTAGAGAAAGGACTCAAGAGCAAAAAGCTTAAAAAAAAAGAAAAAGAAAAAAAGAGCAAAAGTTGCTTTGCTTTTCTCATGAAGCAGCATCTAGAACTGTGTGCTGCATTATATTTATAATACTCAGTATCCTGTTCAAGTGGTTCAGTACTTACCGCATAATATTTAAGGCTGCTTTAAAGAGAAAAAAAGGTGCCAAAGTTTACTTTCAGTCTTTTCTTCTTAAATATGGAAGGAGAGGGCTTATTTTCAACTTTTTCTGCTCAGAATGAAAGATAGAAAATACAATATTTTTGCCGTCTCAAAAAACTGAATATTTGTAAGTTTTTCACGTAAGAAAAATTCTACTACTGTTATAGGGAGTTTTACATATTTGTATGTTTTGTAAATAGAAATTTCTTATTCTCCTAACTGATCTAAATTCAATTTAAAAAAAAATAAATAAAAAAAATCTTAGTTCCAGGCTTCCATCTTAGCCTTTTTCCCTGAAACACAGAAGGGAGACATTGATACCAAACAAATTTAGGATCCATTGTTCACATAGGCACTACTCAGATCAACTAGACAACTAGTTACAAGGCACTAATACACCGACTGAAACTGTATTTTCCTTTTAACCCACTGGTTATTTGGTCTTCCCACTGTAAAACAAAGTGGATGGAGGCTCCTCTCTGACCTTGAAAATGTAAACAGGATTAACACTTTTTTAGGTCAGTGCTTGCCGGGGCAGCAGATGATGCTGGGGAAGCAGATAAAAGCACCAGGCAGCAGCATTAGGCTGATGAGGGGATTAGGGCGGAGGCGGGCAGGGAGCGCTGCCCGTGGCAGCACAGGAGGCTCCAGGTGCTGCCCAGGACCCGCGGGGTCTGTGCCCGTGGGATGGGGCTGCGAGGAGCTAATGACACAGTTTAGACAGGGCTTTACTGGGGCATCTGCTGGTCTTTGTGCTAAACTACTTCGGTGGCTACTAATAGCAGCAGTAATGCCTTCGCTGGTGCAATGCCTTTTGTAATTCCTGCCTGACTTAAATCAGAAATCAATTGGACCCTACATGATCAAATATTTTCCCTACCAAGAGAGATAACATTTGACATGGCAAACTGTGTTCTGTAAAGTGAGAAGGAGATCAAAGAGTTACAGATATCAATTAAATCTGCTGAAACCTGTACTCTTTCACGCAAGTGCAATTAACCACTAATTTATTTGGGAACAAGGTGGAAGTTTTATTCCTTGGAATATATTTAAAGTAATTTTTAAAATTATTTTTAAATACATCAGGTTATGTCTATAATCTCAGGCTTAATGCAAAAATGACAAAGTTAAGATTTTGGATTCTTTTCTTCAAAATTCATATTAGTTTTTCAACTTATTTAGGCAATTGAAAGTTAGAAAATATTTAACAGACTTAATCAGGCCAAAAGACTTCCATCAAGACCTCAAAATGTTTCTCAATATATCACATTGGTTTGTTAAATAAGTTCACTGAAACCTCACACAATGAAAAAGGTCTCTGAAGAAACTCTCCTGCTGTTCAGTTTCACTCTAAAAGTGAAACATTTCAATTTTTTATTTCTAATTTATGCTTCATTATACAATGCAAGATTAAAAAAAAAATCAAATATAAAGTCTTTCCCCTCTTCACCAAATCTTATAAATGCCAACAATTGAAACAAGAGTCAGTATGAATTTTCTTTGTGGAAATTTTAAACTTTTGGGACCTAAACTGGATTTAGCTTTTGACACAGCATTAAATATTATATATTAGGACTTTCATTCTGCCTGGACTTGAATTGAGACAGTTTAAACATGACTCAGGACCCAAAGCTAACTATTTAACCATGGAGTAACAAATCAAGTGAAATAAGGGAACTGTTTTCACAAAAGCAAAAACGTTCCATTTTTCTGAAGGGCTAAAAGTCTGAGATAAAACCATCTGTTTCCTCTGACACTTGTTCCTTATACTTTGGAAAGCCAGGCACAGTTTGAAATAAAAAAACAGGTAGAGGAGGGTGATAGCACAAAAAAAAGAGAAGTAGAAAAGGGAAAGATTTTATATTTGATAGTTTATTTTCTTAAGAAACGTACTGTGAATAAACATAATGTATCTTAAAGTCAGAAAAGAGGAATACACGATTTAAAACCAAGATAAATTAGATATACAATATACAGGTATATCCTGTCTTGTTGAGCTTTTTTTGAGAGGTCTGCTGATACTCTCACTTAGTTGCATCTTTGAGTTTCGACAGATTAGTCATTCAGCAGCTAAACAAGGACAAATTATTTGCAAGATAATTTGCTTCTACTCAGTTTTGGAACAGTGTTGAGAAACCATAGAGCAGAAGTCAGGCATCTGAGCTTACTCTGAGGTCTCTGTGTTTTGGAAAATAACCTTCTGGCTACCAAGCTAAGCTTAGGAACTTTCCATCAGCCACCCACTCCCACTGAAAACTTCAGTGCTTTAGAAAACTTGGTTACCACGTCTTTGTGCTGAGCACTTCTGAAGACCAGTGCATTTTATCTCCCTGCACAGCACAGGATGCATGTCAAACGTTGCAGGTTACATTCAAAAAGGCTCAATATCTATAATTCAACATTATAAACATGAAATTGCCTGAGCAGACTCTGGAAAACACAAATGTAGGTGTGTATCTGCCATCTGTGGGCATGGTGACCTCACATGGCAGGTTTGGACAGCCTAAAGGACCTCAGGCTGAAGGATGAGGCCAAATTCTCCAGCATTCATCTCTGAGAAACATACAGAAGGATAAAAACCAGCCTCAATGTCAACTCAGATGTTTTATTCTTATAACCATATTTTTAGTTCTTTGATTCTGAGGTTTCTGTTTCTGATGGACAAAAGATATTGATCTATTCATGTATATGTTGCCAGCTCTGTTTCTAAAGTTCTTCAAGATTAGTCATGCTGCTACCTCAAACTCTTTCCCAAGATGCTTATTTTGACAATTTTTTTTTTCTTTCTTCTTCTGCTCTTTCTAGTTGAACAACAGCAAAAAAGTGAGGATGGTCAGGAGACGCAGAACTCAAGCTCTCGCCCAGACTCTGACAAATCACAGTTAAATGACTGTCCAAGAGATTCTGGCTGTTACATCTCATCAGAAAATTCAGATAATGGCAAAGAAGAAGCAGACCCAGAGGCCCTGTCTGACATGGTGCAGTCAATAACAATCACTGAGTCAAACTGACTCAGTCCTGCTGCTTTTCTGCAGATTTTCAGAAAAGACAATCAAATTTGGCAGTATGATGGCACAGAAGCAGAACACAGAATACTCTCAACACCGAAAATCTACTTTTGTCTGGTGTATGATGCTCTAGACTGTTTAATATGTGGACACTTGATAGCTAAATGTTAGTTGATGATAAGAATATCTCACATTTTTCTTTTCAATGAATTCACAGACTTTTCACTGAAAAAGTTTATACGTAAGTATTTATAAATATTTGTACAGTGAGTGCATTTTCTATAATAATAGAGATATTTTTTAGGTAGTGGTTCATAATCTGGAAATGTTAATTTCTGGAACTGTCCAAAATGTAAATATTGTACATATTTATTTTAAAAATATATGGATTAATCACACTGTCTCTATTTTCAGCTGTGTTTTGCTGATATATGTACAGAATGTACTTTCATTGATATATCATTGTAATAAAAAAGTGGATACATTCATACTCTACTTTGAAAAGTACGAGGCTAATTCTCATTAATATTAAAGCTGTTTCATACCACTCTTCTCCAAAACGAGCTCTAAAGTAGACTGTCATCTCCTGTACTTTATCTTGAAGGCATGAAAGAACTGTAGGGTGAATCTGAATCTAGGACTCTGTGTTCCTTATCTTTTAGAAGAACACAGCCACCTGAATGGCTTATGCAGTGGCAATTCTTTTATGGTTATTTTCACCTGTTTTTCATTTGTCCCAAGAATTACACAGAGAATGCAAGCTTGGAGAAAAAAAAGATCAGTATCAATGCTATGCTTTTATCATAATACTTTTTTGTGAAGCTGTTGCCTTTTGTGTGTGGTGTGAAGTTTGTTAATAGAGTATTTGTTTGTATATGGAACTCGGAAGCCAACATGGTTATTGTGCATGATTGTCTTTCATATGAGATTTTGTTGTCTTTTCCCAGTATATTTCACACTGGAATACACATTTTAACTGCCTGTCTTCTTTAGAGTACTTCCTTCAATAATAAACAGAATCATGTGTTTAAGCCCTTTAAAAACTACTTGATTTTTAATGTGGTCATTACATTTCAAAGGCTGCTTTCTTCTAAGACTAACACAGTAAATGGCAACTCCATTGAGCATTTTTAGCATGCATAATAATCTGTGTATCAAATCAATAGAGAGACTTTTTGCGCACTCATTAGTCACACAATTTTCATAATTTAAGGCATTTTGCAATTATGTTAAAAAATTTCACACACATGGCTGACAGTTTGAAAGAAAATCACCTTCAGAAGAGATGAAACAGAAAGTTCCACCTCAAAAAGAGTATTTCTGAAGAAGCTATAAACAAATGGAAAGCTTTTCTCTTTTTCTTTTTTTTTCCCCACGTACTTTCCGTTCTTTTCATGACACCTCAGCTGACTACTGCTGTCAGACTCCTAATACACAGATCTCCTTTGAAGGCTGTAGTATAAAAATTGCAATTTTAGAAAATGGCATTAATTAGGTTTCAAAGATTTGGAGTAAATATACTCTGTTTAGAAACAGAAATCAGGAAGGGAGCTACCAAGATTTGTTTCTGATTTTAACTTATTTTTTACACTGGCAACAAACATCATCATTTAGCAGCAGTGAGCCCATACTACCAGGCGTGGTGGGGATGCAGAATCCTGGTGGGATGGAGGATTGTGAGAGCTTGTGTCAAGCAGCTACATTTATTAATGCTTTTCTAGCCAGTAGTGCGTCATGACAAGCAGTACTGACATTGCTTCATATGACTTAACTTCTGAAATAATGTATTTGGATTGGCTTCTATCATCTCCTCATTCTAGAGGAGGACTAAAGTCAGCTTGAATTCCTCTAAGAGGGGCTTGTCTTTTGGTTTTTGGGGCGGGGGCACTTGGTCTTCAGATTGCTTCAGTCTAGACAACTGAAAAATTGCTGAGCCTGTAATGTTGAGGTGAGTTTAAATATATTAGGACTGTCAAGAAACAGTTAAGTTAGCTGGGTTAAGGGCTAACAACCCCAGGGACCAGAGATGTATCCTGATACCAATACTCTGAAAAAAGTTAATTTGCATAGATCTGGAAACAAAAATAAGTGTCCCTAACTAGTTACAGTGAGACAGGCAAAGCTTTCAACAGAGCAAAACACCCAACAGCTGATTTATTTTGCAGGAATTGAACTCTGCCTAGCTTGGGCTGATGGTAAGAGTATAAAGGTGTGAGGTTAACTGGTTGGGAATGAAGGGCATGATCTGTGACTTACCCACTTCTGTTTCTAATCAGTAAGGCTTTGTCCAAAAGGCTTCTTATTTAGAAAAATGTACCAACGGAAGGCTTGTTTGAGACATTTGTAGCTTCCTGCGAAGGCAGAGAAGATTAAATCTCAAACTGAGACACTTCCGTTCTCTCACATTATTCTGAGAAAAAGAATGAGGAAATTTCGTACCACAAAGCAAGAAAATGTGTTTTCTACAAGAAGGATACCCAACTTTCTTTCACCTCTCAGTAGTCTCATTAATCACACTGATCATGGATTAAACTCTTTGTAATACCACCAACATTTCTCCAATTGGCATTAGTGCTGGGTAATCTGAATAAAAGATAATTCTAAGAACTGTTGGGAAAAGTCTGGGGCAGATTTTAGCTACTTTTGAGTAATTTTAAAAATGTCCTGGACACGGGGAAGAAAAGAAAGCAGTAGAGATTTTGTTCCTCTCTGTCACTTGCTCAGTAGCGTCATGTCCCTTTTAACTTTTATTAACCTTTCTCTACCATTAAGGAGGACTAAAACATTTGTAAGTCTCTTATGTGGAGGTAACTGAGAGTCCACTGTTCCCTGCAGTTACAAAGGGATGCAGAACCACTGAGTGACAGCAGAGGTGAAGCTAACAAGGGTAGCCCTTCTTGCCTTTGGCCAGTGGGGCTTCCCCCAGCCACAGAGGCTGTGCTGCAGGTGCAGCAGACTTCCCCCAGGGCTGGGGTGCTGGGCTGGCTGCTGACACGTGTGCTGCTGCCTGCCCACAGCAGAAAGCCACTAACCCAGAAAGACCCACAGAAAAACTCAGGTGGTGGTGGGCCTCCTCCTCTCCAAAGGAGAACCACCTCTGGTCAAAGTTACCACCACGTTTAGCAGCACTGCCTCATGCCCAACCCTGACTGCTGTTCACAGCTGCATCAGCAAAGAGGGTAGCTGAGTGCCAGATTACAGCCCTGTGATCCATGTGGACCAGCCTGAAAATCCCAGGAGTCTGCATCCTGTTCTCCAGGCTTTGTAACAAAACTTCTGAAAGTCAGAGTGCATAAATACAACAGCATAGAGGCTAGAAACAAGGAAGGTTTTGGTTTCATTTCGCTGAGGAGGGAATGAGCACAGGAAGCATATGGTAGAACGCGGTCAGATCTGTGGAAATTCTGAAGGAGACTCATCTCTGAGGGACTCAACTAACTACTGGCTGCCAGCTGGACTTTGCCCAGCAGTCCAGTCAATTTTCCACTCAGCTTTCCATCCCATACTTCACCAAGGCTACCACTGAGTGGTCAGTCTCTCCAGTGATGTGAGGAAGCCCTCAGCTTGTCAGCTATGATATAAAAGGTGCCTTTATACTGTAGTGCTTTCTCCCAGGTAGTGGCAATTCAAATAATTTCTAGCATTGTCACGGAGATGCATCACACTGGCAGAGTCTTTAGAAGTCTAGTGCAGAGATAACAAGCCAATACTGAAAGAAGAAAGGATACCTTGGGTGCTGTGAAACAGGCCAGTTTCTAGATGTCACTGTGTTCACAGGATGAGTACAACCTGCCCCTTCCCTGGAAATTAGCTGTTCCATCAATTCAAGATCAGTATAGCCCTTTCCACCCACAGATAAGCACAAATCTGCGGTCAACAGTTAAAGGAAGACAGACATGCCACAGACTGACTCGGTGCCTTGGGTCACACTGACAGCTTGGTATCTGTCCTAAGACAGCTCCGATGGCAGTCGTGCAACTGAGTCACAGTTCGTCACAGATGCCTGGCTCTTTTGTCATGTCAGAGGGAAATCATTTCAACACGTCTAGTAACAGCTTGGCAAACCCCCTGCCTCTTTTTCACAGCTCAAAGATGAGGTTTTGGGCTATGTTAACAACTGAGGAGATTATTTGCGTCATGCTCAGAGGTCTGGGGGCTGTGTACGTTGCACTGCTGCTTGGTGCAATGATGCTCTTCGGTCAGTTCCAGGAACAAAAGACATAGGATGGTATAAGCATAATCTTTTGGTCTAAGAGTTCCTGCATGAAGTGTTCACTTGCATCCCTGATCCTTGGCTCCTGGTAGGCAAAGAGCAGACTTTTGCCTACAGCTCAGGAGAATTTAGAAGAGCCTATAACACATCTGTGTAGAGCGTCGAGTTTGTATGTCCCCAGTGCTTGTCTTACTCGATGAACCCATAAACCTGTAGCTCCTTATGTGCCTCTAAATTCCTGAGGGCTGCCCTGGCATTGGCTGGAATCCTTGCTGCAGGCTGACAATCGGCCAGTGACTTTGTCAAGCCTTATACTGTATCCAGCTCTGGGATCCCCAGCACAGGAAGGAAGGACATGGACCTGTTGGAGAGAGTCCAGAGGAGGCCATCAAGTTGATTAGAGGGATGGAGCACTTCTCCTACAAGGAGAGTCTGAGAGAATTGGGATTGTTCAGCCTGGAACAGAGGAGGCTTTGGGATGACCTGACTGTGGCCTTCCAGTACCTGAAAGGAGCTGACAGGAAAGATGCAGAGGGACTATTTTAAAGAGCCTGTAGTGACAGGACAAGGGGGAATGTTTTCAAACTGACAGAGAGTAGGTTTAGATGAGATATTAGGAAAAAATTGTCTCCTGTGAGGCTGGTGAGGCACTGGAACAGGTTGCCCAGAGAAGCTGTGGATGCCTCATTCCTGGTAGTGTTCAAGGCCAGGTTGGATGGAGCTCTAAGCAACCTGGTCTAGTGAAAGCTGTCCCTGTCCACAGCAGAAGGGTTGGAATAGTGGATCTCTGAGGTCCCTTCCAATGCAAATGATTCTATAATTCCATGATTCTACACTTACCTGACCCTAGGAGAAGGCTGGTCTGTTCCTTACAAGACCAACAGAAGTGGTGGCAAACCTTTTTTTTTTTCTTCTGTCTAGGAAATGCCAACAAATGCCACTACAAGCACATGGCAAGAGGGACTGGGAAACAGTAATAAATTCAGGCTAACACAACTGTTAAATCTACAGAGTTGCATCATGTATGCATAACTAACAGCAGTCATTGCACTGAACCTGAATTTCTTGGGAAATACATATTTTCTAGAAGGAGGAAACAGGTGGGAGAAGGTACATGATAGGCTTGGAGGGTTTGAGAAGGTCATTTCATTTTCTGTGTCTTGGCAGAATTTGTTGTGACATGTCTAGAAATCTCTGCTAGGCATGAGAACTGTTTGCTGACAGCAAGAACACAGAAAATCTGCCTGTGCCAAGAATTCATACTCAAATGAGGGACAAGAGGGCTGGAGGGCAGGGGGTGTTCCTTAGTGGTTCATATACCTTGGCTGCTTAATTTAAACCTGGACAGTGTCTCACAGTGTATGTGTTTCTTGGGTACAGCCCACATGTCCTCACCTCCTAAAGCCCATTCCCCATGCCCACCAAATTCATGAGTACCCCCCTACTCACTGATGCTCTGACATGGGGCTGTGGCAAAGTCTGGCTTTCTCAAATGATCCATGTTCAGGGATCTCAGGTTTCAAAGTTTCTTTCTCCATGGGTCCTCTGTGAGGTCACTCTTACAGTGAGTGAGGATTAGAGCAACCCTTACTAGTGTCCCATAACTTTCCCATGTATGGAAGGGCTCTCCTGTTGTGTGCCATACACAGGATTTTGGGGTGGAACATCAGAGGTGTAGACAACTCAGCATTAGGACACAGAGACACGTCAAGACTGTGCAGGGTCATAGGGTGGTTTTGACAGACAGTGGACAAGCTGGGTGACACTGTTTGGCTACCAGTCAAATCCATATGACCAAGGGAGAACACGGGAGAATTTCAACCTTAATCATCCCTGAGCCCTAGCTTTCCTGCAGAAGGAACCAAACTGTGTGAATCACAGCTCCCCCAAATGCAAACGAACACACAAGCGTTAAGAGTTGCTCAGTGACTCGGGATGGAGTTGGAACACAGCAGTGTGTGCTCTGCCACCAGGACAGAGAGCCTCTGCTGCTTCTACTCCCCATTTCTGAAGCACCCTCGTCTGGACACTACTGACCTGTTTCACTCAGATGCCAGGTCTCAGTGACTGCTCCTGCAGCTGCTTAGCTCAGATCTGAAAATCAGGCCCCAGCCTTTTGTTACTTTTCTGAAACAAGGTTCTTGTGCCTGTGATGCACATTATATCACAAATCTTTCTAAAATGTTCACCATCACATTTGAGAGCAGTCTCTTGCTGGCTATCAAAAAAACATCCTTCAGGGAAGGCACTTTTTACAATACTATTGGCAATAACCTTAAACTTTAGAGAGTGCAAATGTGTAAGAAATGGAAAGAGAAAGCCACTCATGTGGGGAAAAAACACTTGAGAGAAAAATGAATACAGCAAATTCAAGGAACTTGCATGCTTTTAAAGAAATCTCTCTGTATATTACCTAAGTGCTTTGCTTCCTGAGTTTGCTCTCATCTCTGACATAAGAGGTGAATGAGTAGCATGATTCTTTACACCAGCACATTAAAATAAAATGTAACTTACTAAAGAACGGTTGCTCCTCTTCAAACTTCTCCATGGTAAAAATATACAGAAAATACTTGTTTTACTTCCTTGTCAATGTTTCAAGCTATGTGGCTATTTAAGGACAATGAGGAAGTATTAGAAGGACATAAAAGACTATAATAGGCAATGGCTCTGCACCACTCAATTAATGCTGTGTACATATCTACAGGACATCTACCTGTCTTAGCTCTGCTTTTTTTTTTTTTTTTTGGCAAAATGTGTTATCAAATTTTGCTCATTTTAAATTTCTTAAGCAAAACATGCTTTGTAACCTAGAAAAGGCTTCCATCTGGGGCTTTGGAGGGGTCGCTTTTTTTTATTTTGCTTTCAGAGTGGAGGGAAAGACATCATCAGTAGAAGTGGTTGTGTCACAAGAGTGACTTTGTCAGCTACAGCTTCACTTCATTAGAGAAAAACAATGGGAAAATTGACTGGTTTGAATGTAATTTGTGGACATATTTAAAACTTACTTAAGGGATTAAAACTGTTGTATGTTGTGAAAAGCATGAAGACTGTGACCATATGGGACAGGTCCCACAGGTGTTGACTGAGGTCTGTGAAAGATGATGGCTGAGTGTCCAGAAGAACAGGACCTGTGCATGACAGAAGCTGTATATCCTCTGACTTACAGCTTTAACATGGCACTGAATGTGTGTTTGCTGTAACACTGGATTATCCTGTGAGACAGACCAACCACCTATAATTCCTGCATAAACTTACTCTCTGCAACACTGTAATTTCATGTTTTACTCCAGCAAAAGACCTGAATATTGCCCAACTGGCAGAGAAATTAGGCATTATTTGACAAAATAAACACATTTGGGTGAGACATATTCAACAATATAAGATCCCAGATAACAGTTTTAGCTACATACTGTACAGTACTTCATAATTTCAAAATTGAGAACAGAGGATCATTTAATTAAAACCTATTCAACTGAAAATCCTATTTATCTGAAACAAATGTTTGTCCTATCTATAATATCAACAAACTATTCACATGAGCAACTAGCAATAAACAACAGAAAGATGCACAATGAATGTCAATTAACACAATTTGCCATCAAATAAACTTGCAGTTTATGTATACAGCTTTAGTACTGTCCTGTGTATCCATTATAAAGGTCAATTAACCTCAATTGCAGCTAGTCAGCTTGTTCTAAAACAAAATCAGCATAAGATACCTTTCTCTTTTTTTAAATCAGCATCTCAGCAATTCAGTTGCCTGGCACTGAAGAACTTCTAAATTGCTAAAAGTCTTTGCTAAAAGTTTTCTGTTAGGAAATGTCCAAAAAAAAAAAAAAAAAAAAAAAAAGAAAGGCGAGATTGGCTGAAATTGTCAAGGTGTCACAGTCTGGCTGCATAAAGCTTTTAAAAATATTCATTATTCAGCACATAATCATGGATTCAGAACAACAAAGAGCTTTGGTATGTGTGTGCCTCAAAGGATGAAAATCTTCCTAAGTAAAGCTTTCGATGCATACACTAATCCAAGACTACACTAACAAATCTCTTGAAATGGAAATCTTTGCTGAAAATGGCCTGTGTGCTTTAAACACTATCAAAGGAGTTTTTTTCCCCTCTCCCCTTTGGCTGCAGAATGTCAGCATTTATGGTAAAAGTCAATCAGGTGCTCACTTGTTCTGCTTAATCAGGAAGAAGTGCTACCACGTGAGCACTGGGAGCTCCTCTGGAATTGCACAAGCATCACTAACTCAAAGGACCATCAATGTTGCAGAAAGCAAAGGCAAGTGGGTAGAAGTCTGACATATTGGTCTGTGAAAAAGGCATATGCATAACACTTCAAATGAGAATATTTGCAATCACGCTCAAAAATATGGGTGAATCATTGGACTTAGAGAAATATTGTTTTCTCAGATGCTAATCGTTACATCATTAATAAAAACCCACACATAGACACACAAAAATACCCAACAAAACAAACCAAAATCCAAACCAAACAAAAAAGCGAAGAACCAATACGGATTATTGATCACTTTGCAGGACATCCTCCAGTGGCCATTCCAGCCACTGACCACACTGACTATTGATTCGGGCTTATATCCAACCTGTCAGTGTTTAAGAGGCTGTTTAAGTCAATTCTTAAAAAATAATGGGAAAAGGGGGTGACTGACATCATGAATCACAATTCTGGCCCTGCCAGAATCTTCTACAGTCTTTTTGAAGCTGATGATAGTTACAAAATTACTACAGTGGGATATTGTCTCTTTAGAAAGGAAAGCATATGAGACTGTACAAAGACCTAGGGGCAAAAAAGATTGCTTTCTTGGCGTGTACTAACACACCTTCCTTCTCAGAAGCTTAACAGGGGTTCTCTGTTTTCTGTGTCCTTTATGAACTTTGTCTTTGCTGCAGGCAGACAGTGTTCAGTGTGCAATTTTTTCCAGCATTATTGCTACTGAGGCTCATGGAATATGAAAAAATAAAAAAGCTAAACCTTGAGAACATAATTATACCAGACATAAACCTGTAGGAAAATGCTTTGTTTTCAGGGTGAAATTCACCTGTGCCCCTAAGGCCTACAAAATACTTGCTTATAGTTTTAGTCTGAAAACTGCAGGCTCTTTACTACATTAGACTATCATGACTCACTGCTTTATCCTACTTCAGTGCTTAATTCTTCCTAAAGGTGATCTTTACTTACCACTTCATTGCTTTAGCAAACATCAAACCACATTACACTGTTTAACTCACCAGGATTACAGTAGTAAAAAGAACAACTAGCACTCATAAAAAGGTAAGAGCCACATCTCTGGCTGATGGGTATGTGCTTCCAAAATTCAGCTACAAACATGAACACAGTTCATGACTACAGAGGCAGCCAAAAATTTGCTTTTTATTTTTTTAACATTGCTAAAAGAAGCCCTCCTAAAAACAAGTCAGTGTCTGAATCTTAGCATTATGGTTCCAGCATGAGATAGGGTAAAAATAATACGCTTGGCTTGTCTAGCTAGTGGCTGATCTGTAGGGACCAGACTAGAATTTTCTGGTAATCCTTACGTTACATGTGAAAAGAGAAAATGTGCAGGTATTGATCCAGGGTATGCAGAGATGCTGCAGTTCCTTGAACTGAAAAAAAATTTGCTATGGTTTCTCACTAGTTGAAAAACTTTGCAGTCAAACAGATCTGTACTCCTGTAAGAGCTACGTGCACCTCATAAATCATGGTTTGGTCTGGTAACAGAATAAGGAATAGACCATCTGAGTCAGCCAGCTTGGTGTAAGGTGATACCTCCTAAAAGGCATCCTGAACATCATCAGGGTCTTGTGAAACAACATTTTGATTAGCTAAGTGAAAATGAATCACCAGTGTTGGCATACAGCTATGCTATCATTTTATTCAAAGAATGATCAATCAGTAGTAGAGTGATGAAACATTAAACAGAAAGATCAATTCAAGACATTATATTCTTGCAAGTCTCCTAGATCCTCTACTCAAGATCTGATAGTTTCCACAAGACTTATCAGACATGGATGATAATTACAAAGATATGGTAATTGAGGGCATTAAATCAAGCGTGTGAGCTAGATCTGCTGTCACAGCAAGAACTTCTTCACTGAAAACTGGCAGAGAAGGATTTTCTTCCCCCTCGACTGGCACAGCAGGATCCTCATCCAGCCACTGGCACAGTAACAGGTTCCACTTTAAATCTATCCTATCCACACCCTTTTGAAGCAATTCAGTTAATTGCATGCATCAGTCTTTGGAGAAATCTTTCATACTGCTAGTTATGTCCTTGGATGAGTAGGGTAGCAATCAAACAGTGAGGGGGCACACTGCTGCCTGCTAGACCTGGAATCACTGCTACAGAGCCAAGAGTCCACTTAAGCACCAAGCAACCGAGCAGCCCACAGGATCAACTAAGCTTTTAAATGCTATAAATTAGTCAAGAAGGGGTGTGTTGTAAGCATAAACGTGTGAACCATGGTGCACATTACTATAGAGGGGGAAAAGCCAGCCAGAGCATGACTCGACAATTTAAAGAATTTGATACTAATGTTAGTTTATTACATTTCCTTTTTTAGCTGTAGTGGGAAAAAAAAGGAAAGAAAGAAAGATTCAGTAAAACCAAAAGAATTGCAATGAAGCCCAGACAACACATTCACCCAGACAGATGAGACACAGCTCTTCTACAGACTGTGCCAATATTGACTTCCACATAAAGACCTATTTTTTTATAGAAAAGGTTAACCTTCCACAATTTACTTACTCATGAAATATAAGCTGAACAGAGACACTAATGCAAATGATCCAGTATATTAAAAAATGCATTGAGCCAGGAAACATTCAAAGTTGTGTTATAAATTATCTTTTAAGGTCTGGAATAGCAGACATAGTGGCTGTGCCAAACCCTATTAACTGGAATAGATGGATTTAGAAGGAATCTTCTTTTAGGCTTGGTCTCTAAAAGATACAGGGGTTTTCTGTCCCACTCATCCTTTAAAGATTATTTTTAAAAAGGGTTGTAGATAGCCAATCATGTTGTTAGGAGTTGAGGAGCAAAGTAGATATGGGCAACTGGAAGTATATATTTCAAAGGAGCAAGGTATAATAACAGCTGTTTGATCCCTTCATATCCTATCCCATAAAAGTTATATGGGTGGGGGAGAAAGAAGATAAGTTGGCTTGGTCAGCTTTTTTGAACTGCAAATGTTAGGCTGCTGTGTTTTCCTTCCCCTACAGCCCTCAGGCACCAGTGAGAGCAGTAACCAAAGACAAGCAGCTGATCTGAATAATAAAGTTCTTGTGCTTCTCTCTCCAGCCTGGGACACCAGAGAGACAAATTCACACCCCCCTCCTTTATTTTTACTACTCTTCCATTGAGTCAGAGAATTTGTGGTAATGCTGGAAGTTTGAAAGAGCAGGAGCCTATGAAGAAATGCCCCAAAATTTCCCACTGACTGGGGAGCTGAAAGGCCCATAGGTGTTAGGTCCTAACTTAAGGCTTGATTGCATGAAATAGCTCATTTGGGGCAGTAATACTGTGCCAGGTCTCTGTGCAGACAATTTTATTCTGCTGTAAGATAGCAATTCTTTTCTCTTTATGATGGATCTAGGGTTGTGGGAGTAGGTTTTGTACAAATCAGTTCCAATTAAACCCCAGTTACTAAACCATTGCACATATTTCTTGGCGAAGGTAAATTCTTGCTAAGTAGAAAATTGCTAAACTCCAGAATCAGGGAGCTTAGAGATGGGATGGATCCCTTTCTCTATGGGACTGTCCCTTAGTATTTAGGTTTACAACTTGACAGTATTTGCTCAGATGAATGGAAAGGTTTTCATACAGAGTAGGACAGTCTTCAAAATGAATTGTATTTTTCCTTTAAACATGAGTAATGTGCTAGCTGGTGAGAAGTAAAAGATACAAAAATAGAAAGATGAAAAAAAATGTCTTTCCTTGGGTACAAGATCTGATATAGAGATATTTGCTATGTAGGCTGTGCTGAAAACCCTGTAATGCTTTGGAGGGACCATAGTGGTCCAGCTTACCTGCTGTGATTGAGGTAGAACAAGGTTAATGTTGAGACAGCAAGAGAAATTCCCTGGGAAAAGGATTTCCTCCGGCAGACGTATTGACCCTGGCTAACAAGAAATGCCAAAGACATGCTGGATTTGAGAAGAGCTTTGAAGAGATCTTGCTACAGTCAGTTTATGTGAATCCCGAGTTGCATAGCTAAAAGAGACAGCAGACTGTGNTTTTGAAAAGACCTTGCTCCAGTGTACCCACCTTCACTGGATCCAGAGTGAATCCAGAGTTGCATACCTTTGCAAAGCTAAAAGAGACAGCAGACTGTGCCATCAGCTGGGTTTGGGTTTCACAGTTCTTTGCTCAATATGTGAAGCTTTTGTGAGGGCCATTCAAGTTCAGGAGTCAAGCATGGAGCGACCCAGACACCACATCCTCACATGTTCAGGCACTCTTCACAAGCTACAGTATTGTAATACTGCATGAAGTACTACTCCGAGCCAAAGCTGGTCTCTCCTACACCTGCCAGAAGGTAAATTGGCAGTAGTGATTTTTACAACTGCACTTTCTCCCTCATTTTAAAGTCAGTTGGTAACTTACATGGTTCCTTTATTAGCAAGAAAAGTGCTTGTGTGGGATCTGCCTGACGTGCTCTCACTATCTGGCATTTAATCATTCTTTTTAATTTAAGCAAGAGAGATAACTCCTCTTGTGTCTAGTCTCTTCAGGAGGTGACTTACTTCCTGTGTAATTTCACTTCAAGCGGCATGAAAAACAACTATGCTGTTCATCTCCTCCTGCCGCCTCATTTTTAGCTTTAAGGTATAGAGCTTGGTACTGCTGCACATTATGCCAGAGGTCTATTAAGCAGCATACTGGTGCACCGATCTGGAAAAATGTAGCAGGCAATGATGCTGGCTGCATTCAGCACCAGCCTCGTAAATCCTGGGCACATTCCCTGCATCGCTTCAGAGGTGCCGAGGTAAAAGAGAGGAGCTGTGCTATACCTGCATGCACGACTGCCAGCACTGAAATGTCCCCTCAGAGTGCGCTGCTGCTCCTTGGCCACCTTTCCTCCAAGGGGCATGTCAGCAAGGGAAGCAAGAGACAAGAAAGGGAAAGAAGGGAGCAGGGGATGAGCCCAGGTTATACCATCTGTATTCCTTGGGACACACTGTTAGATGCTGCATGTCAGAGCAGCTCCCCCAGTCTGGCTGTGGGCTGGCAGCCAGACACGGAGCTAGGAAGTCATAACCAGTTCCTCATTCTGCTTCAACAAACGTGGACTCAGCAAAGCTGAACCTCTGGCCCAGCGCCTTTGTTGAACACAGAGCCTGAGATGCTGGTGTATTTTTACCAGTCACATTATCTCTCAAAGTCTGAGACCAGAACTTTTATGCAGAATTCATTCACTGAGTTTTTAATTCTTTGCAGGAGAAATAGTGTGTCAGCAGGTATTGTCTTGCTTTCTGAAAAAAGTAATCATCTGCAGCAGCGCTTCCAGTCAGATGGTCTCCAGGGCTGACACCAAGCTCTGCAAAGTCAAAGGGGATGTTTGAAAGAAAGGGCTCTGGATTCAGCTCCAAAGCCTGTCAAATATTTCATGCATGTCACATGGCACTCCTTGGAAGGTATCGTTGTCCCTGTATTATGGGCGTAAATTGTAATGTAAAGAGACAAGTTTTGCTAAAGGCTCCTAAGCAAAACCGTGGTGGTCGATGTCACAAGTGATATCCTATGTTTGCCTGCATTCTCCTTGGATCATGCACCTCTCAGGGTATCAGCACCTCAGCTCTCACTGGTGTGAGCTGGCACAGAATTTGGAAATAACCTCTCAGCTTCTATCTGCAAGGGAGCTTCGAAACAGTGCCTGCCTGTCACCAGCAGTGAGCCACCAGCTGTGAAGCCATGCTGCCCTTTCAGTTCCCATGTTGCTGGGCAGCCTCACCCCTCAAACTTTTCACACCAAGGGCCCAAGGAAACATCAGGAATGATGTTCCAGCAAACCATTCATGGTATGGGCATGAAAACAAAATAAAACCCCTTGCCTTGATAAATTTTTCTGAATTAAGATAAATACATCCTCTGACCTTCCTCCTCTGACCCTGATATTTCTGTCACCAGCGTGCTGGCAGCCTCCTATCACGCTCCAGACCTCTCCATCCTTCCCAGCTGTGGGAGGCTCCCTGTGCAGGTCTCCAGAGCTGCAGTGCTTTGGGAAAACCAAGTTGCAAAGTTTGACTGCCAGCAGGCCAGAAGGGCAATGGTGAACCCTCACTAAAAAATGGTGGAGTGCATCTCACCCAAAGGTGGGTTGTGGACCAGTGCTGTGATGTGGGTCTGCAGGAGCCATCCCGGGATAGGCACTTGGTTTTACCTGAGAGCAACATTGAACTGTGTGGACACGTGGTGAGACAGCAGTGGCATTTCCAGCCTCGTGTCTGCCTGAATGGGACAGTCGAGGTGGAACCACTTCACCAAGCAAGGCCTCCTGGGGGCTGGGAGCAGCCCTGGGTCATGGCATCGGTGGTCTCCCTTCATTACCGGCACATGGGGAAAGAATCCTGGCTGCGGGGGCCACCGTGAGTGGCAGGTAGGACACATGTGAGGGGAAGGTGTGGGAGGTCACAGGCCCTGGGCAGGCGTGGGGAAGGGGAGGGCAAGGCTGGAGAGCAGTGACTTGTGTCAAGGAGAACCTGTGGGTGGGCTGAGGGACCTCAGAGCCTCCTGGAGCTCCCCCAGACCTCGCGGCTCAGCTGCCCGGTGCTCCACCATGCTGGAAGTGCCTCCCATTTGGCAAGGGGAATAATTAAGACATCAGGAGTTAATTTATTTGGTTTTGCCCTAAAACCCTTGCATTAGAAAGCTCCTGTTTTCTGCAGGGTTACAAAGGATAACAAATGGACGAAGAGGCCAGGGGACTGAGCTCTGGCAGACGAGGCGAGAGCCGTGCTGAGGAATACCTCATGTTAAACAAGCAAGATAATTATTCTGCTCTACTTAGCACTGGCTAGGCCTCATTCAGAGAATGGCATTCATTTTGGGGCACTGCATTTTAAAACAGACAGAGAAATTGGAGAGAGTTCAGAGGAGAGCAACAAAAATGATTTAAGAGTTAGTAAATAAGACCTCTGAGAAAAGGTTACGAGAGCAGGGGCTGCTCAGTCTGGAGGAAAGAGGACTGAGGGGAAGCATTACTGTCTACAAATATGCAAAGGGCTGTTATGGAGAGGACGTAGACCAATTATTCTCATTAGAGAACAAGGACAGAACAAGAAGTAATGGGTTTAAGATTCAGCAAGGGGGAATTTAGATTAAATATTAGGTAAATGTTATAACTATTGGAAAACTTAGGCATCGGAACAAGTTTACAGTAAAGTTTGCAGAATCACCTTTACCAGAGAAACGTGTGGCTGAGATGAAAGTGCCATCTATCAGGGCTAGGCTAAGAGTGAGGAAATACAAAACCCTTCTTCATTGCAGAGAGATGCTCCTGAGCCCCTCAAAGGCAGAAAACAAGGGTTCCTAATAAACAGAAAGCTATCAATTCAGCAGAAAATGAGTGGTTTGTGTATACACACATGAATGTGCATGTATATGAATACTGCTGAAATTAACACTATGCAACAAGAGAAATGCTAGCAGTAGTCACTGATAAGTAGCCCTTACTTTTATCCCATGTTTTGTCCCAAAACACCATGCCTCCACATCAGTTTTTCTTCAACACTAAGGAAGTCATGACTGGGACAAGAGTAAAACGATATATAAATTTTGGGGTTCTGGTTCTACATTAGTTTTCCCAGAGGATGGTGGAGGCAGCAAGCTCACAGAGCTTGACTAAAAACCAAAAGAATAATGTGTAAGTGCCACAGATGGCTAACTGTGTTACTGACATGGATGCTACTGTGACAGCTCCATCATTTCATCCCTCTGCCTAGTTCAGATACAACCACACAACTAAAACCAGGTCCTTCCTACTCAATGGCTACCTTAACTGCAAGCCAGAAAACAACAAAGGCACAAGCAGGGTAATTGAAGCACCTCCTACTGCTACCTGCAGTTTTAGAACACTGCAGAGCCTGAGAAATGCAACTTTCTTGCTATGAAAACAGAGTACAAACAGAAATACCTGTATCTGAAACTCAAATAGTACCTTAAATTTAGATTATCCCCACCATTCCTGTGAAGTCCCAAATGCTTAGAAAAATCAATACAAGCAACCATCAGAAGTTTAATAACTTTCAATACTTTTGGTGAAATCTTTCTAAAACATCAATTTCACCTTTTGTCATTAAAAGAATATCCAACCCAAACCAAAAAGGCTCCCAGGCTAGGTCTACTCTGAATCTTCAAAAGCTATTCTGATAATCTTGAAAATTTTGGACTAAATAAGACAATTAATGTTAATGTACCATTTAGCCTAGAGCCAGGATTATGCTGCAGTTATAAACTTATTTGAAACAGAAAAAAAAATGGGGCAGAGCTATCACGAACAAAGTGTTAGTCCAGCTGTGAAACACTGAAAAGGGTGACAGTGTAGTCAAACGCAAGCACAAACTATTTATTTGCTACTGTTCCGTAGTTATTGGGAAACCCTCTTCTCCTTGCTATAGGTCAGTGCTCTGGAGAGGTTATCACTGACCAAGCTCTTTGTAACATTTTTTGAGGCTCTCGTAAAGGCGAGCAAGAGGTTTGTGTTGATAAAGAACTGATTTGAAATGTCAGCCTTGTGGAAGAAGGTGCCAGCACAGTTAGCTGGATTTCTTTTTTGTTGTTGTTTTTTTTTTTTCTCCCTCAACACAAGAGGATTAAAACCTTCCTGGTCAGGAAGAAAACCCTGAGGAAAAGAAGCCAAAAGTCTGGCAGGGCTATGAACCTCATAGCCATAGCAATAATTTTGCAAATGACTAATAATAAGGAGTCGATAATCCAAAGGATGATCTCTGAAGTGAAGAGCACCAAATTACTTCGGGGAGAAAATCAATTACCTACTTTTGTGGCTGCACAGCCTACAAAATGCAAATATGCAGGAGTTACCACAGTCTCAGAAACCTGAATATAAACTTAAAAGAGAAAAATCCATGGAATTTTACAAGAATAACTCAAAAAATACCATCTTCATGAATGCTTTATTGACACAACTGCAATATTATTGTAATATTCTTCATCACAAAGGCTGACAGCCGTCTAGAGATGTCAGCATCTATGAAAGAGATGCTGCACTGTGGTGAAAGCAGAATGGGGTGACTGGGTCTGGAAGGCAGCACAGAAATCAAATTATCATCAAATCTTGTGGGCAGATTTTAAACATCTTTTCTCTTACTGAGCAGTGTCTTACTCCATAACTGGGTCACTGAAATTAATGGAACTCCTTGCAAGTAAAAGAGTACTCAATGTGCCCTAGAGCATCAGAGTCTGACCCACAGTACATATTCAAATGTCACCTTGTATTTTAATGCATCTCAGACTTGAGGGGGTTTAAAAATTATTATTAATTTAGAAATAGATTCCTTATTGGGATCAGACTCTTTTTTTCACTAGAAGCACAAATGTCTTTAGAGGAGATGTCTGAACATTTGGCCACTTGTTACTAAAAATCCCATTTCCATGCCTGCGTAATCCACATTCCCTGAAGGTTTTGAGAGCAAGGAGCTTATTGTTGATGAAAAGGGAGAAGAGAAGCCTAAGGGCTGCTTGGGAACTCCAGATGGACAGAGGCCTCCAAGGAGGGGGTGCATTCCTCAAGCATCTGCTGGTGAGCCAGGAAGAAGATTGTATGGGGCAGACCTCATTTACATAGCAGTTAAGCAGTGGGTTTAGGCACTTTGGCTAAAACGCATTTAACCTTTGGATTTAAGGATAAAATACTATTATCCCTATTGGGGGATAACTGACAAAAGGACTGCGTCAATTTTTCTTGGAACGATGAGTCTCCCTAATTACAAGCACCGCCTTCACGACCACACTAGGGAAACCTCTGAAAAGGCTGGGAAAGAAATGAGACAAGAAAAGTTTCATCCGGAACAACTGATTTAGGAGCAAGGATTTTTCTCAGCCTCAGTGTATCCCTGGTATTTTCTAAAAATGGGAACAGAATGGTGTCACTTCTGAGATGTCGAAAAGAGCTGAAAGTATTTGGACTCAAGCCATGGAGAGAGAGCAACCCAGCTGAGGGACACGGGTAAGGACCTCCTAACCTTATTACACAACATGAGAGAAGGGACAGACACTACTCTCAGTGTTAAAAATAAAGGAAAGCAAAGCAGTGAGAGATCTTTGTGCCACATAGGTGAATTTCCCCAGTTCTGGGCAAAAATTCTCAGACCTAACAGAGAAGATGGGAAAAGTATTTGCGAATTGCCTCACAACTTACACCTGTGAGAGACTGGTGTTAAAACTTCACTTGGAGGAGAAAGTCTCACCTAGTACAATTTCACTGTTCCTCAAGCTTATTCTGTGACCCCTTTTATACCTGCTCTTCAGAAACATGTGGAGCTGATGAACACCTTCATAGATGACTTCATTTAGTGTCCCAAGCTGCTGGGATGAGGCCCTAAGCTACAGTTATTTAAATACTATTTATTTTAAAAAGCAACTCCTAAACCCTGTACACAGACCTCATTAATACCTGTAGTACTTTGCTGAAAACATGGTGAGGTGTAAGAAGCTACAAACTTGTCCAGTCCAAGGTCCACTGAAGTATATGTACTACGCAGGCCACATGCCATGAAGCCAGGTTGCCTCCAAGGATGGTTTGGGTCAGCCATGAAGTTCTGGGCTTTCAGACACCCTCTCTGCTGGATTGTTGTTGCTGAGTTAATTTTCAAATTTCAAATTCCTGAAATAAACTGCACCGCAATATTTGGCCTTTTGTAAGACAGATGTCACCAAGAATTCAGTTCAGCAAATCTTGAGAAGAATTTTTTTTTCAAACAGCAGAAGGATTATGTATATATATTTAAAGATAACATGGGAGTTGGTTGCCTTAGTAACAGGATCTTTCAGCCATTGTATTTAGTATTTACTCAGCACTGGAAATGAACACTGTATTGAGAAGAAATGCTGCATTTTTATTAGTCTACCCCTGTGTATATGCCCATCAGCAGCAAATTCACGCTGTGCAGTTTGACTTTCCACTTCTGAGTTATGTGAAACCTCTGAGAAGAGAGCATGCAGAAATGAAACCAGGGCACCTGATGCAATGTATTTTTGTTACAAGTGTTTTGAGAGAAAAAAAAATGTTGTGAGAGTTTAAAGCACTGCACTACAGATATTCCTTGTCTCTCAAAAATACCTCCAGCAGCAGAAGAGCATAAAAGCATTTCTATTTCATGATTTCGTATTCTACTAAAATCTACAGAAAACAGTTATGAGAGAGGATATTTGTACTGTGCCAGTTTCCACAACTGCATTAATTTGTAGTGCAAATTAACAAGCACTGTTAAATGCTGGTTTACTTCACCTTTGAGGGGTGGGGGAATGTATGGTTAATGTGCTATTCCAAAGCCTGCTTCAGTATGGGAGAAGCAAGGCACCAGTTACAGCTGAGCCAATTAAAATCCAGGAGAAATTAATTGGACCAGATACACCTAATTTTGGGATGAGCCACGATGCCAAAAAGTTCATCTCCGTTCTTCTGCAAACATGCCATGGGATTTTTCATCCTCCGAGCAAGACACCAGGGCTGCCTTCAGATGCTGAGCACAAACCCACCACCTCCAGCTGCCCAGCGCGTCCTGCGGGGGAGCGGGGCTGCCTGGGGACAGAGTGACACCTACCGCGGCACCGAGTCCCTCCTCCGCGGCTCTGCAGAGCCCTGCTCCAAAACAACAGGCAAAAAACCCCACTCGGCTTTGATGGATTTTGTTTCAAGACCCAAGGACTGAAGCAGGCCCTTTCACTTGGCTGGCCAGGGCTGATGGGATCACACTGCCCAGGGCCTTCCAGTCCCAAATGTGCAGGGCTAATGCTGGAGAAGCTTTAACTGCCTGAACCAACCCAGCAGTCTGTTCCTTGTCATAGTCTGTCCATCACCTCTTGCTCATAAGGTAACCTGGCTACTGCACCTACAAGAAATCCTGGCTGCTCTGTCTCATTATAATTTAAGATAGTGTAAAACACTTCTGTATTCTGTCAGTTTAATATCTGATATTGCCTCTGGCACAGTGTTATATCCTTACAGGATGATGTGCTCCAGTCTAATATGGCTTTTTCTTCTCTAACTACTGAGATCCTCTATGCATTTTGCCATTCAGAGGGAACAGAGCCTGCTCAGATAGACAAGCAGAATGTTATAGTCACATAGAATAACTTAAATGAAATTGCAGACAAACCATTTATTCTATATTGAAAAATAAAAGCTGGAAAATAGACATTCAAAATGCATAACAGTGGTTGAGAGAGCAGGTTGAACCAACAGTTCAGCTGCTTAAAGCACTATCCAACAATTGCAGGCTTTTCTTTCATTGTGAACAATCTTCTCCCTAGTCTCAATTTTCTCAATTTTGTTTAGCAGTAAATATTGTTCCATAAATGCGTTTGGAATGGACTTTTTGCTTAAATGCTGAAAGACTATGCTCCCAGATGGCATTACTGGACTGTGCACCCCCCCAGAGGGACACGTGGTTCAGCATGTTCCGTGTGTAGGGCTCTGCTGATGCTCCATGAGCTGGAGAAGCCAGTGATGCCACACAGCATGGGTGCAAGGGAGGCCACAAAGCACCCAGCTAGATGGAGGTCACCAGCTGGAGGAGCAGAGATGTGGATCTCTTTCCCAACAGTAATCACTTCCTTCAAGTCAGTCACGGTGTTTGTGTATGAAAAGAAAAGTGCTTTTTTCCCCCTGTTTCCATTGCCATCCTTCAGTATAGGATAGACAAGGCTTCTTGTTTCTGTCAAAAGTGGAGGGCAAAAAAGATAGATAATACACATTGTTTAAAAATGGCATAGAGATGGCAAGCTGATTTTCCTGACAGGCCTTCTGTGAATTATCTCATTATCACAGGCTGCAAACTAAACTGCATTTTTCATAGGACTGCCTTTTACAGGAAGAGCTCTGCTACTGTTTATCACACATTTGAGCTAAAAATCTATCAAACTGCACTAAAAAAAAAAAAAAAAGAGTTCTGAGAACTGGGAAAAGGTTAGTAAAGCTTTTTGTCTAATGAACATAAAAAAAAAAAGAAAGAAAGAAACAAAGAAAAAAAAAAGCTTTACTTGTCCGTCCTGGTCAGATTTTAGGGCCATGCAATTCAAAACTAAAATATATAAAAGTCACATAGAAAGAGGCTTATACATAGAATTTTCAACCACACACAGAAATCAAAAAGAAGAAACATAATGGCAGTAAATTACTAGCCCTCAGTGACTGCAGATAACAGTCAACTCAATGTTATTTTATGGGAGATCTACTGTACAAAATCAAATTACCAAAGAGGTTTAAGTATTTGGCTCCCAGTCACATAGCCCTTGGAACTCTCCGGACATCCCATATTTTCCATATATTGAGCCATAACGTGTGGTCCAGCTTCAAAAAACTGCAAGTTAGTAACCACGTCCATACACAGTATGATATCCAAAAATTGTTTTGCTTTAAATATCTGTGCTGACACAGATATATTTAAATTTGGATTATTCATTAACACTGAAACTGGAAAACCCTTATTTATAATTTGCTTTTGTTTTATTTTGCTGATTTAGATATTGCAGGTTTTGTACATGTGTGGCATCTGTATCTATCCTACAGTTCTTCTGTCATACCCAACTGCTTCTGAAGTGAAGGCATGGAAGATGGTTACTGCTGTAAACAGCAGACAGAGAAGGACAGGTGGTATGTTATATTGTTCCTTGGATCCTTTTCAGCAAAGTGAGGGTAAAGTATTGATGTTGCATGATATGAACTGAATCATCTCCTTGTGAGAGAGGGGACAGCTACAATGAGAGTAAACAGGTATGATAAAAAAAAACAACGAGTAAGTTTGTTGTTCCAGCAGCTGACGCTGTCAAGGTCCATAGGAAAGGGGAAATCTGAAAGAATCGACATCTGTCAGCTCTGCTCACTTTGGGCCTGACTGACAGCAAGAAAAGAGCTGTTATACTGAGATGGGAAACATTTGGGGTTCCTCCAGAACATATGAAGAGATGCATTCTCTGTCCCAAAAATTCAGCAGAAATTAATATACACCTACTACATCTTTCTGAGACTGTGAAATCCCTCCCTCACACTGAGGTTTAATTGCAATTATGGGCACTGTGGGAGCACCCCAGCATGCCGACAGCACCAGCGCCCTTTGTGCCATGTGCTATGAAAAGAAAAAAAAAAAGCAGTCCTGCCCAATGAGACTGTTTGCACACAGTCAGAAATGTTTCTTAGAACCACGACATAAACATACTGTTGCATTTTTATCAGTATTTTGTATTTTGTAAAAATATTCTGAAGCTTAAGGGCTCAGTGCCCACAAATCTGCTGGCACGCAGATTTCACATATCTTGTGAAGTCTACAACTGTGCTGGGCTGTGCATAAGCAATAGCTGATTTTTCAAGCACTTGCATAGCTGAGCATCAGGACTGAGCCAAAAGCATGGCAATGAATTATTTGCTGCACAAAGGTATTGATACAGTCCAGCAGACCTACACACAGCGCAATCATTCAACAAAGAGAGAGAAAGCTGGCATGGGGCTTTTACTTTATTGTGATTGAACAGAAAGACTAATTTATGCTTCTGTGGACGGATCATCTTCTCTAGCAGTGCATACTTCTTCTGGAATGGCTCTAACTTTACAGTATCTGCTTCCAACAAACTTCTCTCCAGGCGAAACAGACACTTGCTACTCACACGACAGTGCACGGGGGAGTGATGCTGAGAAAAGAAGACATTCTGTGGCCAACATCTTTGCTTGTCTTGTAAGGGTAATCTGACTAATGTCGGAACGATTCCATCAATATTGTCAGAAATAGGTTTAAGAGCCCTCAGGTATGTTGCAAGCCTTGGCACAGGCAACAACTAATGCACAGTGGATGCCAATTGACCAGAGGTTCTGCGAAGGTACAAAGCAACACTAAGGACCTTGACTTAGGCTGATGATGACAGAGTTTTCTTCTTTTGTGTTCTCAACATTTCTCTCCCTATTTCAGACAGACTAGAGTATGAAAGAAGCATGGTGGGGTGTGCTGTCAAGTGCTACTGGTTTCACACACCACACTCAGAAATTAAACCGAGTTTGTATAATGCTGGATGAGCTTGCTCACATCTTTTTTGTATTTGAACTACATATCCACTAAACTCAAATATGCTGGCTATTTATACAATAATGGCAACTGTGGTTCCTGCAGGACAGTTATGTACTCTAAAGATCATTTGCAAATGCCACTACCACTTTGCTCAAAAAGCAATTATAAATAAGGACACTTTTATCCCATCAGATCTTTGCTGCTCCTCAATACAGATTCTGTCCATAAAATACTGGAAGAAGGCTGATGCTGTTGTGAGCTCTCTGAAATGGTGCTTGAGACATCTTGCTTCAAACCGTATTGGCCCTCCAGGCTTGTTATCTGTTCTGGAGTCACTGATATTCTGTGTTCCTCTGCTTCACACTGTGTAAAGAGGAATGCATGCTCTAAACTATTATTTCTCCTGTATACTTGGATTAGAAATAATTTGGGCCAGAGACTAGGAAAATAGGCATAGCATAGTTGCTCCTGAAGTACCCTAAGACTACTTCAAAGTGATAACTGAAATAGATCTTCTGTGACAGTCAAAAGATTCACTGAAAAGGCCCAAAAGTTCTTATCCAGTGCGCAAACCCACTGAAGTACTGTAGGTGATACTTCAGGGAAAGGACAAAGGTAAAATACATACTCTGATACTTCATCCTTGGTACTCTACAAAAAAAAAGAAAAGCAAGACTTTTCTCTATCCTGACATATCACAAAACCTCTTCTGCTTTTCCTCAGGAGCTCTCTATTAAGGAAGCTACATTTGAGTGCATTCTTCTGTTTATCCTTTTGTTGTCGTTTATAACAGACAAAATTGACAAGCCTGACTGACATCTGTATGGATTTCATATGCACAGCAACAACGTGAATGAGAAAATGCCCTCTTGGGAGACTGCTGGGACTCTTGTTCATTATCATTATCGCTGTCATGATTCGTGCAGATGATGAGACTCCCAGCCATCCCATCCTCCTTGTGCTATAGCTTGCACTCTGCAGCACCTTGTACAGTCAGTTGCTGCGAACAGTTGTACGGGCAATCAGTTTTCCTGTCACCCCCCACAGCACCATTCTCCCTGGCTCCACAGAGGACACCCGAACTGAGCAGAAGGTGGATGATGTGCTCCAGACAACAGCACAAATCCAAGCCAAGACACGACTCAGCCCCACTAACCCAGGCTGCCGTGGCTGAGGAGAATTCAGCCAATCTCACAGCTGCCATTCAGCCTTGCAACACCCACCCACCTCACTGTGGTGAAGCAGGAAGAGAAAATCTCAGTTGCCAGGCTAGCAAGTGCCAAAATGCTTTATCTCTTCAGTAAAAGTTCTGGGCTATTATTATTGTTATTATTACTATTCATACCAGAGAAATCCGTATCAGCATGCAAACCAACTGAAATTCAAGTAGAGAAGTGGCGGAGACACCTGTGAAAATCTCATTTCTCTTTCAGACTGTTTTTCCTGGACATCTATTGGGTTACATTATACTGGTATCACTGCAACTGCATTCATGAAAGGGGAAATAATAATTTCATTGTTAACCTCAAAATTATTTCATGAAGGTTCAGTGAAATGGGTATGTTAAAGCAATTAAATAAACTGTAGTGAAAAATGAGGCACCATTTTCATGACTTACACCTTTACAAGACTTTGGATAACTATTGCAAAAGGTTAATATGCTTTATATGAATCTGCAGGTATCCATCATACACTTAAAGCATTCTGGAGAAGCATTGCTGCATGGCAGAGACATCTGCTGGGAGTTCCTCACACTCACTCCTCGTACTTCAGCTCTCTGGGGCTGCAGATCCCAGGAACAGCCCCAAGATGCTTCTGCTGCCTCGGGCTGGGGAGTGGGTCTCTGGCTAATGAGGAATTCAGCACACACCTGCCCGGCAATGGCCAGTCAGCCACTCAATGGGAGCCAGAAATCTTTAGGCTATATGCTGGAATTTAAATGGAAACTTTTGCATCTAAATTGAAGGTTATACTCCTCTTCCAGCTACCTGACACTGAACTGTCTATCAGAGGAAGGCTGGGCACTGCTGAAATCCTTCCCTTTCCCAACAGTACACAGTAGAAGAAGATCAATGTTTCTTAATTAGGGAAAGAAACTATCAGTGAACTCTTTAATTTTGACAATGTGATCTCACTAAGGCTAAGAACCTACTATTACTTAAGTTAAAAACTGAAAATGAGGTTTCAGGTTTAGGCATCATCTAAATTCCTAGCACCAATCACCTCCCTCCTCAGAGAGACCTTGACTCCACTCTCCACCTCCAAAGTGGATCCAAATCCCTCCCTCCCTTCCTCCTTTGTGGTAGGATAGCACAGTTTGATCATACTGGGTTGCTGGGATCACACTGTGCTTTGACCATATCCCAGCACCCTGTGTTTCAGTTTTAGACATTGGCTTTAAGATGACTGAGACAGTGCAGAAAGCACTCACTGACTAAACCCTAGAAAGAGGAAGTCCAGTTTTGTATAACAGCAGGAAAGAGGATGTTTTGCAAACTCAATTCCTTTTCCTCCAAGTGTGAGGATACAGCTGATGCAAAGCATCCTACAAAAGGAAAACAAGCTCTATTTGATTCCACACACACTGAATGCTTGAACTGTGTTTAGCACATCACAGGTCTGCAGTTTGAGCAATACTCCCCAGTGTAGCAGGATTTTTCCTGCAGATACCAGTTCACATCTGATGGGAGACTGTTTTAAAACCAGCCTCTGCTCTTACATTGTAAGAACAACTCTCTCCCTCAAGCTACTTGCAGACAAAAACATGTTTACCTCCACCTATCAAAGCACCAGGGGAAAAGAACAGCCCCTTGAAGGAAATTAATCCCTGAAAACCGTTTGAAATGTTATAAACAGCTTACTACCAGAGTGAACAGATGCACTAAGCAGGATAAACAAGCATTTGGCTGAGACCCTCCGAGGGAGTCAGCTGCATGCCCCCATTACACTCAAGTCAGTAGCAGGCGAGCCTTGAAGGCCTGGTGGGTGGTGGCCAAGGGCCAGTGGATGTGGCACAGCTGGCACAGCCCAGGTATCCAAGCCAGCAGGCAGCAGAGGCTTCTCAGACTATCAGCCAGCGTCACTGCAGCAGCTCTCTTACCCTCACTCAGCTTTATCACAGAGGTTGGCTTTTTCAAAGCATTTTGACGGATCTGAGCTTGCACTGCCCACCCCCAGGCGAGGATGCTCAACATGGCTGTATGTGCCTTGCCTGCAGTTACAGGGAAGTGGATAAAGCACATGGTTTCAGGAAAAAAGACCAGCCTTACAGTGTCTGCCCTTAACCCTAGGTATGCTTTCCCCATGAGGCAGTCTGTGGGGCAAGGGCTACCCATAGCTTTCCCCTCCCAGTCCAATAAGCCTCTCCTTCTACTGCTCAATGAATATTCAATTATTCCGTACAAAATCTAGCTATTTTCTCCAGAAACACTGAATGTTCCCTTCTGCTCCTGAACAACCCAGGGTGGGTGTAGCACTCCCTCGGATAACAGAGGAAAATAGAAACAGGTCTCACTCTCATGAATGAGAGCTCTGTGAGGGTGGGTAAAAGAAGCTAGTGCAGAACACACTGTGGTAATGCCCAAGAACAGAAGGACAAGCTCACTAGGATTAGTTCTGTCAATTGTGCGGATGCAAGAGAAGTCTGGCATCTCTGTGCAGAGTCCAGGATCATCCATGAGCATGTCCTAAGAGGTCATGGAGAAGATGTGGGGAAAAAAAAATTAGGCTCTTCTGGAATTGATCTAAGCTTAGGCACTGCAGACCAAATGTTACCTTCAAGGGACTACAGAGTATGTACGGTGGACTGAGCCTTCAAACTACACAAAAGCCCAAAACAGATGCAGGGAAGTCAGTGGCTTCTAAAGTTTCTGCTGCAGGGCAGAAAGCCTGCTGAGATGCTCTCCTTGATTTGACTCCCAGGCAGGTGGCCTGCACTGCATAATCCTGCAGGGAACAGCCGGGCCTCCAGGGAGTCAGTCAGGTGGGGAGGCCTTGACTGATACGCTGAATTCATTGAGCAGCTTTACTCTGGAGAAACAGAATGGAAACTATATAGGAAAGGGCATTTGAGTTCTGAGATCAAGTGATCACAACTGCTTTCAGAGGTTTAACCTCAAGGACAAAACCCAAAGACTAGCCTAAGCTTTAGAAAAGGAAGAAATCTCTGAAATGAGGCTTTGTATTAGTAGTTTTTAAAAACATCCCTACATATATGCACTCTGCCACGTGATATTTCAGATGGCCTCTATGTATTAAAAAAGCTTGCTATTAAATATGAAAATTGTGAGCAAAATCCAGTCTGATTGTATGCCATTCATACTTAAATTTTCTTCCTGTTCACCACAGAGAGTTGCACAAAACACAAAGTGCCTCATGAGTTATATGAGTGAAGAAATACTGTAAACAACAATTACAAGTTTCCTCCCGCTTGAGAATGAGCACAATTACAATGGTCCCACTTCAAACAACATGATTAAAGTATCCAATTCTTACATATGGAATAGAAATTAGTTACCTATGTAATTAGAAAACAGCCAGATCATGACTCATTAAGGAGGTTGAATGGCTTAACCTCCTGTTCCCTTACCAAGGAGTTTCCACCTTCTCATGCTGAGAACAAAGCACATCACTTAACTCTGTTAGCCATAAGTGGAGGATGCATACCTTTTACCCTGTTAAGATAAAGTGGTGCCACTTCTTTGCATATAGAAGAAGCTTTTAAGCAGTAACCTCCTGGGAATTACTTTTGGATTATGTGTCTTTCCATCGCTTAGGAGAAACAAAGGTGCTAAAGATGGCAACTGCAATGGAACTTTTAGTCTAACTTTTCTCCCACCATACTATTTGCTAACAGCTATTCATTTAGGAATATTTTCTAATAAAAAGAATCTATATTAAACTACATTAAATTAATTTCTGCCTGAAACAGAAACCTGATCTGGAACAGCCTGAAAATCCTTTACTGCTTATGAGAGCTGAGCATAGGAGAGAGGCAGATGACAAGAAGAAAACCTACATTGTACTTGACATTGTATTTCTTGGAATGATTAGCAGTTCTGCTCCTCCACGATGCATTTGAGGAGCAGGTCTCACCTGCATTCTCCTTATGTGTCTACATGTCAGGTGGGCAAGAAGGAAATCTCCCCTCACCACTGACACAAAGAGGTAAAAACTGTCATGGCTGTCTCACTGTTGAACCATTGCACATGGACTAATTAGCATAGGAAACAACAGAATAATTTAATCAATAGGAGGTAGAATACTAATTAATAGGAGAACTAGGTAACTTGTAGCCAATGACCTGTGATGTCTTTGTTTGCTAAAATGTATATATATATATATAAAGTTTTGAGAATCGGTGTGCTTGCTATGTGGAAAACATCCCCCCTTGACCACCATAGAGAGTAAACAATGTTTCCTTCCTAAACCTGACTCTTGTCCTCACTTAGAGAGTCCCTACAGTGGCAACAGGAGGAGATGAAACACAAGTGATATGCCACTGCTTAATATGTTGGATTAAAAACCTTTCCCGAGTTCCAGGACAGGCACTGGGAGTAAAGGTCAGGTCCCTGAGCAGAGATTTCCTTGCCCACAAACACAGCACCTGGCGCTTTTCCACATCACTCCCGGGGTGCAGGAGCCGGACCCAGTGACTGCCCCTGTGAACTGACAGGGCAGATGCCCCCCTCGCCTTAGCTCTGAAATAGGAATGTCAGTGTGGGAAGATGACTGGGGCTAAAAAGATAATGGTTTGGAAACCATAAGGGAAAATATGTTTGCTACTGGAGCACAGTCAGCACACCCGACCTCCCACACACAGTACAATCCAACGGGGACTAATTGGAGGGTGGAGCAGAGTGGAGACATCGCAGCCAGGCTCTGTCAAAACAAACCCTTGCAGAGGAGGGAACTGTCTATCTGAGAAGCTGCACGGCAGCTGAAAACCAAATGAAGTAAAGGAAGATGTCCTGCTGTTGAGTCAGCAACTGTGGCAAAATCCCTCTCCTTGGACTGACATATGTCCCCATCCCAAGGATATCTTAGGTAATATGAGATATCCATCCCCAATGTACAACCACTTCTGACTGAGTATACACAGCTAAAGTCACTCAACGTCCACTTAAACGTAAAAAAGTAGTATAAAAGTAAGTTAAGAACGGGGAGAAGCTAGGGAAGACTCCATCACAACTTCTGGGATCAGTTGATGAGCCGAACCTCTCTTCTCCCTCATATAGCCACTACTGGCTAAGAACTGTGCTCTGTGTGCGCTGAGTGATTATCTCAAGCTAATTTTTTTTTAGGGATTTTGTTAGGGTGGCTTGTCTGTATATTGCCTTGAATTAGTATATTGCCTTGAACAAGTTTTTGCAGTCAGATACTGTCACCAGCAATGCTCAAACCTTAACCTGTCACAATTACATTGACAAACAGAGTTATTGTGTAAACTGTTAACGCCAGTCCTATAAGGGTGCTGGCAGTGGGTAAAGGTGTGGAGACACGGGGGGCGGGGGCCGTCTCTCTGTTTGGTGTTTGACCCTGGCGAATTCAGTGGAAGTACCGCTGATCCAGTGAAGGGTGTCCATGACGGGGTGGGATGGACTGGTCAGGCACAAGGGCCTGGTCTTTCCTGGGGCACTCACAGACTGATCAGACACAAAGGGTCTGAGCAAATCTACCCCTTTCCGTCAGGAATATAACAACGACTGTTTAAGCTGTGTTTATTAACGAGTTGCTGTGCTCACTCGGCAGCACCACATCCGCGGTCTCTGCCGCCGCTCACCGGCTGGAGGGAGCGAGGGCAACATAGCGCCGGGGGTGGAACTACCGCTCCCAGCAGCCACCGCGACCACCGCGCCCGAGGATACGCATGCGCGGCCCCCTCCACCGCCCGCCCCGCCCCTGCAAACGGGTGGCGCCTATTGGCCGGTACCCGCCGGAACCGGCGGCGCCGCGATGTGCGCTGGGAGTTGTGGTTCGCTCGCCCCGCAATAGAACTGCGTGAGTGGGGCAGGAAGTGCGCGCGTACTACCAGTCCCGGCGTGCCTTGCGCGGACCGGAAGGAGTCGTCAGCAGCCGCGGGCAGCCATGGCGGGGCAGATGGCGGTGCTGGGTGAGGCGGCGGTGCGGCGGGGACGCGTTTAGCGAGGGTTCCATGGGGGGATTCGCTGGGGCTCTCGCGTCTCTCTGCCGGCGGTATCGCCCCGGGCTGCCTCTCCAGGGTGGCAAGGTCTTGCCGTGCTTGATGCGTTCCGTTGCGTCCAGTTCTGGGCTCCTCGGTACGGGAGGGACACGGAGCTCCTGGAGCGGGTCCAGCGGAGGGGACAGAGAGGATTAAGGGACTGGAGCATCTTTTGTAGGAGAAAAGGCTGAGGGAGCTGTCTCTGTTCAGCCTGGAGAAGAGACGACTGAGAAGGGACCTCACCAAGGTCTGTGAGTGTCTGCAGGGAGGTGCCAGGGGATGGACCAGGCTCTGCTCTGTGGTGCCGAGCGATGGGACAAGAGGCAGCGGGAGAAAGTGATGCACAGGAAGTTCCACTCGAGCACTGGAACAGATCACCGTGTGCTGTGGGAGGACCCTGCTGAGCAGGGAGGTTGGACCGGGTCCAACCAGGAACACTGTGGTCCCTTCCAGCCTGACCCGCTCTGGGATTCTGTGAAAGCCAGAGTGCTCAGTGGTGCGTGGCTCAGAAATTCACAGCCCAGACCGAACCAGGGCTTTCTGACGGGTCTGTTTGAAGCACAGCTGTGACAGCCCTTCCCTGCTGAGAAAAAAGAGCTCAGCCATGCTTTGAAATTTAACCTATTTAAATTTCTTCTCCAAACTTTGTTTGTTGGTGCTTTTTATTTCCCCCCTCCCCTGAGGCATTACTTTATGCTTGACTTTTGGGTTTCCTGTGCCTGACGATTATGAGTAAAATTAAAGGCAAACCCAGCCAAACAGCAGACTACTCTGCACTTAAGTCTGACTCTTGATTTCAAGGCATAGAAAAGATGCTCTTTGAGAGCTCTGGCTGAAACAGAATGAGTCAGCATGGATTTGTATCTCCTTTTTTTCAGACTTCAGTGAAGCTGGAGGAGGTGTTTGAAATGGGAGTTTCTTGTTTCACAGGGATTTGGTGCAGCCCCATTAACTCTGTGTCCTTTTGGGGTCATTTGCAGGCACTTCCCCCAGAAGTACAACTTAGCCTGTGTTACTGAAGTAACTGGCAGAGAGAAAAGGAGTTATTACAGTGTGGTGATATTTTTGGGTTTGCCGTCTCTCTTGGGCTTTATTTTTTTCATCAGTTTAGTATTTAATGACTGAGATTTTTGACAGCCACTCTCTGTTGAATTAATGACCTGAATTTGCTAGTGACCTTTGAAGAAATTAAAAACTAATTAGGGAGGTGAACAGGCTCCAGTGTGTGAAGTGAAACTGCAGAGGTGCAGAGTGTGACACCGTGTCATTTGTTCTGACTGGCAGGTTTGCAGCTGTAGATCCTCTAACCCTGTTTTTCACCACTCTGTGTTTCAGGCTCTGCTGTTCTGGCTCTTCTGTTGGCCAGCTACCTGGCACAGCAGTACTTGCCCATGCCCACCCCCAGAGTCCTTGGGATCGACCTCGGCACCACTTACTGCTCTGTCGGTGTCTTCCTGCCTGGAATAGGGGAAGTGAAGGTCATTGCAGACGAGAACGGGCACAACAGCATCCCAAGTGTGGTCTCCTTCACAGACACAGGGGTGTATGTGGGATATGATGCCCTGGAACTGGCTGATGCCAACCCTCAGAACACCATATATGATGCCAAGAGATTCATTGGGAAAATCTTCACTTTGGAAGAACTGAAAAGTGAAAGCAGCAGGTATCCCTTTAAGGTAAGCCACCACCTTCTTCGGTTCTCTCCAAGCAGTCAGCTGTAGGGCACAATCCAGGCTGGGGGATGAACAGATCCAGGGCAGCCCTGCTGAGAAGGACTTGGGGGTGCTGGTGGGTGAGAGGCTGGACATGACCCAGCACTGGGAGCCCAGAAACCCCCTGTGTCCTGGGCTGCATCCAAAGCAGTGTGGGCAGCAGGGGAGGGAGGGGATTCTGCCCCTCTGCTCTGCTCTGGTGAGACCCCACCTGCAGTGCTGCCTCCAGCTCTGGGGTCCCAGCACAGGACGGACATGGACCTGTTGGAGCGGGTCCAGAGGAGGCCACCAAGATGATCAGAGGGATGGAGCACCTCTGCTGTGAGGAAAGGCTGAGAGAATTGGGATTGTTCAGCCTGGAGAAGAGAAGGCTTTGGGGTGACCGAATTGTGGTCTTCCAGTACCTGAAGGGACCTTCAAGGAAGGGCGAGGGAGACTATTTCCAAGAGCATGTAGTGACAGGACAAGGGGGAATGGCTTCAAAATGGAAAAGAGCAGGTTTAGATGAGATATTAGGAAGAAATTCTTTGCTGTGAGGGTGGTGAGGCACTGGAACAGGTTGCCCAGAGAAGCTGTGGCTGTCCCATCCCTGGAAGTGTTCAAGGCCAGGTTGGATGGAGGTCTGACCAGCATAGTCTAGTGGAAAGTATCCCTGCTCATGGCAGGGGGTTGGAACAAGATGATCTTTAAGGTCCCTTCCAACCCAGGCCGTTCTGTGATTCTGTGACGCTTGAAATTTGTACAGGTGATCAACTTGTCAGCCCTTGAGCCATTTGGCTAAATCTGCCTGAAAACCATGAGAGATATCCAGAGAGGGGAAGGAAATGGTTGTGGAAGTCATGTACCTCTGCACAAGAGCTGGCAGTGATTTTCCACAAAACCCTGGTTTTTCCCACTGGGAAACGTGTGTCTGGGTAACCTTCCAGCCCCGTCCTTGGAAGGATAAATTTCAGTTGGAAACGCGAACTGTACTTTGCTGAAACTTCACTTCTCCCCTGAAATTCTAAAAAAAGATTAAAAAAAAGTTTAAAAGTCCTATCTCTGCCCCAGTGCATGTTTTTCCTCTAGCACTTTTCAACTGCTTACCTGACCACCAGCAGTTCTTGAAAGCTGCTTTTTACTAAAAAAAAGTATTGCATTAATTGAACATGGTGCAGAATTTGCTGAAAGCAGAGCAGTGTTCAGGTACCGCAAATAGTTTCTGAATTCTTGTTAAGAGAAGCTGTTCCAGTACCAAGCTGTTTGCTTCTTTTCAGAAAGAAGTAGTGGGAGGCTTTATCAGTAGGGTAACCTAATGATTAAAAAGCATCACTTCTGTCTTTGTGGTGTTGAAATGGATTACACAGTTGCTAGGTCTTAACTTCTTTTGATGTGTCTTACTGGGGTTTAGTGGGTATCACTTGTTTGGATATACTTGGACCCTTTGAGTGGCATGTTTTGTATAATTCTCCAAGCCAAGGACTTAATGTGATCTAGGAAGTGGCAAAAGCACATTTATATTTTTACAGATTAAAGACACTGTATGCAAATAAAACGTGTTGGGAGCAGGATGGGAAAACGACTTCTCACTTGCGGCTTGTGTTGCTTTATTCTTTTAGATTTTCAACAACAACGGATCAGCTGAATTTTCTGTGACAATTAATGGAACCTTTCAAGTCACTCCAGAGCAGATTGGCTCCCAGCTGCTGCTGAAACTCAAGAGAATGGCAGAAGCCAACCTTGGTGTGCCCATTTCCAAGGCAGTCATGTCTGTGCCAGCAGAGTTCGATGAAAGGCAACGGAATGCTACCATTGAGGCAGCTAACCTTGCAGGTGATGTATTCCAGTGTTTTTCTAGGACACCTTCAGGTCTGTTTCACTAACAGCAAGGTCTTTGGGGAGGATATAGAAACAGTGGATCAGTTATAGAGAAGCTTAGAATGGATCTAGTGTGAGGAACAGCAGAGAACTCTTTGAGTCCCAACAGGTGCAGCTGGTTGATGCAGACACGGGTGGCTGGAAGAAGGAAGTTTCACGGGGAAAACAGAGTTTTTGGTAATCTCCAAATAGGGAGACTATATAGAGCACCCTTGGACAATAACAGAAACAGAATGTATGAAGTTATGGCTCCTTAGCAAGGTTTGTTTGGAAGAAATGTGTTTGGGAAATGGTCATCACTTTGCCCTGATGCTGAAGCTGTACTACTTTGGGATTAAATAAGGAAAAGAGTTCATTGGGTATTGCTGCTCAGAAAACTACTTCCCCTAGATCTGACATTTTACTTAAGATTAATCTGGTTAAAAAAAAAAACCAAACCAAAAAGTAATGGCAAATGTCATTCTGATGTGAGAACTGCAGTTTTCTGAAGTGTGCCTAACTTGCTTCTTGTTTCTGCTCTTTGCAGGGCTGAGGGTTTTGCGAGTAATCAATGAGCCCACAGCTGCAGCTATGGCTTATGGATTGCACAAAGTTGATGTGTTTAATGTTCTGGTGGTGGATTTGGGTGGAGGAACTTTGGATGTTTCTCTGTTGAACAAGATGGGAGGGATGTTCTACACACGAGCCATGGCAGGTGAGAAAAATGCTTTTGTTTCTGAAGGAGGGGGAGGAAAGTGCACATGAAGTTGCCATTGGAGGAGCTTTCTAAAACCTACGAGCTGTGTCACAAAATGTTCTCCCAATGCATTCTCTGCTGCTTTTCATGCAGAATTAGGTTTGTGACTGGTTTCAGCAAGATCACAGAGTCACAGCTTTTGGCTGACTCAGAGTAAGTCGTGGTTTCATTTTATCCATGGCTGTCAACTTTTGTGCCCACTAGTAAAGTGCTGGTGCATATTACAGTTACTTTGACCGGGCTTTTGCAGGGCTGGGGTTATTACAAATCTGTCTGTTACCTTTATCCAAACTGGGAATACTTGGCAGATCGTTGACCAGGGCTGAAGAGCATCCTGGCCTTGCGTTTGATGCCAGCTCAGTGGAGGTTTTGGGAGTGTGCATGTCAAGAAGTAAGTTTTGTGATTCCTGTGTGCCAGGATGATTCATCACTCGGCACAGAGGCAAGTGGCAGCAATATTTAGTCAGACTGTAGTGAGTACACAACTGCCTTTCAGATGACCTGGGTGCAGACAGGTCCGAGGTGCAGTGCCAACTGTCTGCCTTGCCCTTGATGAGCAAGTGTTGACGTGAGCTGCTGCTGCTGCTGCTGGGTCCAGTAAGAATGGAACAGGGAGAAAGATTCAGCAGCTTCATTCTGATTTATGGAGGTCCACTAAGTGAATTCCTGTTCTCAGTCAAAACAAAACAATGGAAATTATCATCCACCACTTGTTCTTCAAGGGACAACAATTTTGTCTGTTTTCACAGCTCTGTGAGCTCTTGTGCTTGTGTGATTGTCCTGGTCCTTGAGCACCACCTCCCAGTAAAGAAGATACATGCTGCTTTGAAAGGGATGTGTCTGATGCCTTCTGTTCTGATCTTTCAGGTAACAACAAACTTGGAGGACAGGATTTCAATCAGAGGTTGATGCAGTATTTGTATGATCATCTCCGTCAAACATACGGTTCTCTGCCAACCCGAAAGGAAGAGATCCACCGCCTCAGACAGGCTGTGGAAGCAGTTAAATTAAATCTGACTGTTCACGAGGCAGCTACACTAAGTGTGGTGTTGACTCTGCCAGAAAACAGGCTTACCAAAGCACTTCCAAAAAGTCAGGTAAAAACAAACAGTGCGCTAAAAGACGAGCCTTCACAAAAAACGAGAGACCTGAACAGTCTTGGAGACGCTCCTGCAGCAGAGAATGGCTTTGTTGAAGTCGTGTTTGAAATGGAAATCTCTCGAAAGCTGTTCGAGATGTTAAATGAAGACCTTTTTGAGAAGATTCTTGTTCCCATTGAACAAGTGTTGCAGGATGGCCACGTACACAAAGCAGAAGTGGATGAAATTGTGTTAGTCGGTGGCTCCACACGGATTCCCCAAATACGTAAAGTTATTCGGGACTTCTTCGGAAAGGAACCCAACACCTCTGTAGATCCTGACCTGGCAGTTGTGACAGGCGTAGCCATCCAAGCAGGAATTGTTGCAGGGTCCTGGCCTCTTCAAGTCAGCGCCATAGAAATCCCTAATAAGAATTTACGGAAGACTAATTTTAGCTGAAAAGAAACTCTTCCCAATTGCATTCCTGCTCTCCAAAAGTGTGCTCTGAAGGTGCATACTCATCTGACTGGCAGTGCAGCCTAATCTTAACTGTATTCTATTCCATTTTTATCTGTTCCAGTGAGGTGTTACTGGACACCTACCTGTGTTAAAGCGTGATGTTACTTTAAAGGTACAAGCGAGTTCTGAAGTGTGCTGTATTTACTTGGAGATTGGATATTGGATGAAAATGCTAGTGATGACACACCCACATTTTCTTGCTAAATTTTATTAGCAACTCCTGGAGCGGTGTGTGTTTAAAATATAAAGGGAGTGTGACCAAAGGTTTGAGATGAAGTGGTACTGTAGGTATTCCCAGGTCCAGTGTATTTACTTTAACTGTGAAGCAGTGTTAACGCACAGAGCACTGCCAGTGCTCAGCTTACATTTATTTATTAGATTGAGCCATTTGAGCATTTAAGCACCTTTCTAAAAGGCATGTTGCAGCTTGAATGACACTTAGGCATTCACTTCATTCTTCTGCTGTTCATAACAGCATAATGGTATTGCTGAGGCTCTGTGGAGAATTGTCGCCTGTTTCGGGAAACCTTACTGAAAACACAGCCCTTGCCAACACAGTTACTTGATGTGTCTCCAAGGGCTTAATTCTTGATCTGGCTGTGATGGTTAACACACAGGTGCTGCTGTTCTACCACTGATGTTCTCCACAGAGAACGAGGGTGTATTGCCAAATATTCGTACCTCCCCTGCCTTGGTTTAGAACTGCGGTAATTTTATGTATCTTGAAGTCACACTTGTCTGTCTGCCCTTGAATTCAACCAACACAAATTTCACTGTTGTTCATCTACAAGTGTGTCATGTCTTTCCCCTGAAGGACCCCAAGCCATGCTGTCCTCAGGGAAAGTGTGGGACAGAAGGACTGGCCTGGATGAAGTCTAGTTCCTGTAATTGTAGTAAATGAAAAGCGACCCAACTCCATACTCTGGATTAAGTTTTGTCATGTCCTCACTCTAAACTGAACAGAAGCTGTAGTTGTCCTATTGGGAAGGAAACTGTGTGTGTACCTTGGGCTTTGAGGTGGCACTTCTTAGGACTCTGTTTTAGGCAAATAGTTTGCTATCCACTATCTTGAAAATGTATGAGGAGAAAAAAATTACTGATCTAAAAAAAAATCCTAATTGGTGACAGTTCTACTCTCTTTGGAGGAATAAAGCAATACTTAAAGGCCAGTTGAATTCTTGTATCTGTGTAGAAGTTTCTGTGATAAAAATGCGTTATTCAGCCAAGGCTGGCTTCAACACCCGTCAGCCCAGTCTTCACCAGGTAAGTTCTAGTAACAGGTGGTTTTAAGCATTTTCTTGTCTTCTCCAGAATAATTTTGTTTGTGTTAAACCTTGCCAGAAGTTAATGTGGAGCTTAGATTTATTGTTTTAACCTATGACTATATTAAAATAGGCTTATTACTCTCTTGGCAGTAGACCTGATTTATGGCACTGCCATAAATCAGTTGTGCTGACTCAGCTGTTTGAGTAGCTATTGTCTAAATGTATCTTTGAAGTAATCCAATTAAAAACCTCTTAAATTGAATCATAGCTGCACACAGCATTCCATCAACATTGTTTAACTTGACAGAGGATTCCCGAAATACTGCTAACATCTGTTTCATTTCCCTGAGCTGAAGGCCAGAGTGTTTGGTTTTTTTTTTATTTGAGGACTCTTTTTCCCTTTGTGCCTCTTTGAAAGTGACCCCACCTAAGCCCATATGGAAATTCCAGTAGCTAAAACTCCTGCAGTGAAAGAAGTGCCTCTCCAGGGAAACCATGGATGAATGCCAATCAGTGCAGTCCTCAGCTGCTGTTTGGGGCCTTCACTTTGCAGATAAAAATGTACGTGTTCAACATACATTCCAATGTCTTTGGAATCATTGTGACCTTCTGCCTTGATGTGAATTCATCTCAAAACCTACTGGAGTTACAGTAGGGCTTTAGTCTTCGTGTCTTTAATGCACTGTGTAAAACAAGCAGAGCTGTGTGAAAACAGAACTGTATCACAGTAAGTTACACAATTAAAAGCTTTTTGTGGTTTTGGGACAAGTTGTCCCAAGGAGCGTGGGAGTTACTTTAAACTGATAAACTCTTGAGGCAAATAAATGAAGTACTTTTTTGTTTCACAGACGCTTTCACTCTGGAGGAGTTAAATCTCCTTCAGCGTTGATCTGGGAATTGCAAGGGAAGGGTGAGTTGTTTACGTGTAAAAAAAAAAAATTACGAAAGGGTATTTATTCAGATTTCTATACAGGTTGGGTTTTTTATTAGAAAAGTTACTGTACATTGGATGTCTCACAATGCATCCTTATTTATTAAATAACTTTTCTGAATACTGCAAATTATTTATTTTGTATCTTTTAATATTGTATTTTGGCACAAACCATTGCATTTTAAAGATGGGTCTGCTGTACTAAGTGGATAATTCCAGGTATGCACGTGGGCTGCTTACCAAAAGTCTCTCTTTAAATAAATTGATATTTGAAGGCTGAAATCTTTCTAAAATCCTTGAAATCTATGGTTGCCTGTGGTGTTAGATGTGTTAACAAGTTTCTACAGCTTAAGCCTGTTTTGTGAGTTGAAATTCTGAAAGTATTAAGAGGCCTCAACAGTTGTATGTTCCTGAATTGTTTCCCAGTGCAGATGATGAAATGCATTTTATAAATAACATTTTACAATGTTTTTAATAAAAGCAATTTCTATCCCTTGGACATGTCTTCTTTCACTTTCTCAACCAAATTCTCTGTCTTCAAATTCATTCTAAAGGTAGGAACTAATAAAAAAACCCTTTTGAAAAAGGCAGTTTTGCTTAATTGGTAAAAATGCTACAGTATAGTCCATTGACTCTAGAGAATTAAGTGGTCTTACTAGTAGCTTATACCTGCCCCTTAGCAGGAAAATTAGTAAATTAATTCTGTAATTAGAAGAGGGAAGCAGAACACAGGTTATCAATATTTCATTAAAATTGATGCTCAAGTCTTTTTTGATATCTTGGATTACAAAGGCCCAAAGATGTCAAGGTTAGAAGTGCTGAGAGGGTAAACCTCAGTAAGTGAAAATTTACTGTGCAGTTCAAGGAAGCCATTCATTTTTCTAATGGCTTATCAGAACTTACCTCTGAATCCATGGCTGTATGTAACCTGTGGGCTATAGTTAACACTGTGCAGTTGTGAAACTCTCTTTTCATGGTGGACTGCACAAAGCTGTGTGTTTCCATGTCAACAGAAGCTGTTGCCTCATCCAGGACCAGGATCTTTATCTTTTGCAGCAAAGCCCAGGCCAGACAGACCAGCTGTCTCTGCCCAACACTGTGAAAAACACATTTGAGAAGGGCAGGTCAGGCACATGGAGGAAGGGGAGAACAAGATAAAGCTGGGATTACTATGAAGCCTATCTGTATTGTCTTTCCTAACAACACTTCCTGAAAAGAACAGTGAAATACGTTCACTTTGTTTTGGAAGTTTTATTTCTTCTTGCTCAGCATATCAATAGTAGTTAAGGTGGGACTCTTCCACACCTTGTGGCTGACCTTTGTAGTGTAAACCTAGTCTTGTCTTCAGTTTCTATATTCACATTATAATGGGCACTCTGAGTAAGCCAGATTGAATGGCAAACCAGTTTCTAATAATGTTTAGTGTAAAAATTTGGATACTCCTGTATGTCAGCTGTGGCATGTGCCTCCTGGAACCTCCTCCTGCAAATGATCTGTCAAAAAAATTCAGGTTGATATTCAGTACACTCAACATTGAAGACCTGCCCCTTTGCTGCCAAAAGCTTCAGTATTTGTCTCCTTGCGTTTAAGAGTTCTTTTATTTCAAGTGTCATCCTCCTTCCATAATGTTTTACAAGCAAAAATTGAGCTTCTTTGCCTATGCAAATAAATCAAAGGAATAAGCTCTTCGGAGTTTAGAGGCTTTTGGTTTTGTTGGTTTGGGTTTTTTTATTTTGGGGTTTTCCCCCCTCCCCGGGTTTGATTTTTTTTATATTTAACTTAATGAGTACTTTTCTGCCCAAATCTAATTAGGTGCTACATGGATCCTAACACCATATCCCTTATTTACACTTCCTTATATACTTGAGCTGAAAAGACTTGAGCCAAGTCTACTTCCTTGGCTTCCCACATACCACAGGACTTTATACAGTTGTGATCAGTTGGCCACCTCAAAGAAACTCACACAATCAGAATAATTCTATTTAGAATAACAGAAGTGTCACTTTTATCCTTATACTTTCTGAAGTAAATCCTCTAGAAGGAACACACAGTTTTGCAGTACTGGAAAATAACTGCAATGGCACTTTCATGATTATGTACCTGAGATTGTCACCACCTTCTGAAATCTCCTGAAAGAGCTTCTTTGGCAGTGACAGGACAAAATCCTTTAAGTCACATAGTTCCAGCACCTCCCACAGTTCAAGATCAGAGTGTTTTCCAAGTGGATCCAAATTTGACTGCAGTGTCCCAGAAAACAAGATGGGGTCCTAAATAACAGCAGAATGTGAGTGCAAAATTCCAACACAACCCTAAAATGGTCTGTCAGAAATCCTTACATAACAGAGGGAACTGGGACAAATAATCTTGGAAATTTTAACAGTCTGAAGCTGGTGAATGGAAGCACAAAAATAATGTGGGGTCTCTGTGAGATGAATTCTTTTTCAGGGTCAAATGTAAAGGGCAAAAGATTTCTTGTGCATTTACTGTGCTCTGGTTCTATGGCTGACTACAGACCTGCCCAGCACGTGGCAACTGCCACAACACATCAATTATTACTATTGCTAAATTTGTGAAGCACTGGATAAGCATTGAGCACTGTTAAGTAAAATCAGAAGGCTAAGATTCTAAGTTAAACATAGGTAGAGACACATAGGAATTTTACTGGAGTTAAAGCTCAAAAAAAGCTCAGAAGAAAACCAAAAACCTTTCTTTGAAAAATGTCAGATAAATTTAATGTAAGTAATGTTGACATCACCCATGCATAAAAATGTTTGTATGAGTTGCACTCAGGTAATGTGCAAAAAGTCTCCAGGTGATCATTAAATTTGTGTTCTAGGTTTTACTTTATACTAGATCATTTAACTGTAAATCAGTTTACCAGTATGAACACAATCCTAATGATAAGTGAACTAATCTTGAATTTTCTGTCCTGTTCTGGAGTAAGCAGGGACAGCTTTACATGGCCGACTATAGCAGATTAATTTCAATATATATTCCCAACATTCTTCAGACATAATTGGAGGTATTTTAAAATATTTTTGCCCTCAAGTGGAACTTTGGAAACCTTCTATATAACTATGCATTTGCAGATTCTGGAGAACATGGGTTCTGCTAGCTAGACTGCTAAACTAAGTATGGTATACCAAAAACTAATGTCATGACAGTGGTCTCCCTTTTGAAATTTCTTCCATATAATTGCCAAAATTTTACTGGAGTTTTAACAGGCAGCCTGTGGACTTTGAGGATATAATTTCTTCCAAAAATGGCATGTCGTGCATTAATCAAAACAGAGTAGTAGTTATCTCTAAAACATATCTCACCTGTGGAATAATGTTAAGATTTCCACGCAGGTCATGGAGTCCAATAGTTGATATGTCAATTCCATCAGTAATTATTTTGCCTTCACATCCCTCCAGAACTCTAAACAAACAATTAGTGAGTGTTGATTTACCAGCTCCTGTTCTTCCAACAATTCCAACCTGAAACAGAAAGTTTTATCACAGAGTGTGACTTTCTATGCTGCATATTCTAGATGAAAAATAATATAGATATAGTGAGTTATATGATACAGTGAATTCAATTTCACAGCTCTCAATCCAGTTCTCCCTCAGGAGCTGATTCTGTGATTCTGAGCTGTAACAGCCTATGCCTGGTTCAGTGGGAATACTTTTCATTTCCTCTCCCTTTTTTTCCTGAACTCCTCAGCTCAAACCAAAAATTCTAAACTAGGTCTCGTTTGGTGTTCCTTGATCCCAAGCCCAAGGATAAGAATTTCTACATATTCCTACAAAATACTTTCCTTTTTCTCTTATGCCTTGTCTTTACTCTCTTCTCCATTTAACATCTTCCCTGTTCAGCATCATCTTGCTGCATCTAGTAGTGCAATCTCCTTATCTGAAATATTTTTGAAGTAGAGAGTTGTGAAACAGAATTTTATACATCTGATTTATGTCTTATTACATACAGTACCTTCTCTTCACTCTGTGTCTGAAAAGAGACATCATTCAGGGCTAAATCAAGATCCTTTCTGTAATGAGCCTTGTAGTTAACAAACTATTATTCCTCTATCAGGCCACCCCATCAGTGGTCTTTTAGACATTATCCATGGTTCCTGGAATTAAAACCATTGGTATTTCAGTATATGAGAATAAAAATGTTACAAGATAAAATACAATATATATTTGAAAATCCCAGCAGGTTTAGGGTAACTCTAATGCAATATAATGGAAGGAGAACCTATTTTCATGAACTCTGGGAAGAAGCATGTGGGGCTGTTTAACATCATCTTATACACTCATTTCGAAAAGTTAATTCAGTTTAACGGGGTAGCTGCTAATAGTCTGGTATCTGGTATCAAATGACAGGAACTGAACTGAATCTGATGCTTAATCTCTCAGATTTTTAAAACGCACATTCTACGAGAAGCATTTTATCTTCAGGAGTAGGAGAGAACAGAAAGATATGAACAAAGAAACATAAACATGAGAGATGGGTAAAAGAATGAGCAAGTAGAGGACAGTTTTGTCAAGCCTTCATGCTTGACATGGACACTACTTTCAGAAAAGCACAACAGCCAAGGCGAAGTGATTTGAAACAAATGTCTCCCCAGACATGAGGTGAGTACCAGTTAAAGATCAGACAGACCCCTCTTCCCCTCCTCAAATGTTCCTCTTGGCTGCACATAACACAGAGAGTTCACCTGAGCTACAGCTACAGTCCTACTGCAAAATCTACTGCTATGAATGATGACAAAAAATTTACTGGTCAAAGTAGGAATAAAACTACTACAACTATAAATGTGATGAAGAACTACATATTCTCAATGGAAAAGAAACAGTCAAACACAAAAAACAGAAAGCATTTAATAACACTTACCTGCTATTACCACTCACCAATATTCAAGTCAATCTAATCAGTCATTTTCTATGCACAGAAATTAAATATTCAAGATGAATGCACAGCATTTCAAGAAGAATGCTCACCTCTTTATCCATTGTTGCATATTCACAAATTCTTTCAATAGAAACTGTGTTGGTCTTGATTTCACATGCTCTATGCACCCACACATTTAGAATCTGAATTACCTGGGGAAATTTCTACATTGGAGAATGTAGAAATTTGGCTCTTGTGAGCTGGCTGTGATGTGGATAAACCAGGACAGAAAACAGACTCTATAGTTTCTTTTGTATTTCTATTCACTAGTATTTGTCAGCTGTGTTTCTGAAATACTTAGTGAGAATTTGGACAATGCCAGGCTCCTTAGCATCACAAAATTGAAGAAAATTGGATGCTTAGTTTCTGTCTACATCATACTTCAGATTTATTTTAACTAACAACTTATCAATAAAGTTTATCTTACTTCAAGACACTCTATATGGTTCTCACATACTACCTTTACAAGGGCAGTGCCAAAGTAAATTACTTTAGTGAACAGAATTCTAAGTAACTGTTCCTACATAACATTCAGTAAGTGAACATGAACAAGAAATCAAATATGAAGTATAGTTGTACATGACTAAGCTTCCTATTTGGTTGAACAAAACACCTTAAAATACTCTATATCTAGTTTCATTAACTGCTTTTTTAAATGTTTTAATAATTACTATTCCATTTAAATTCAGAAGTGGAAAAAATTAATGGGAAGCTTCCCAGAAATAATGCAATTCAAAGAGAAACTCCATTTTGCCCAGGGGATTTACTGTTGTTGATGCCACTCTGTATATTCAGCTACTCAACTTCACTGTATGTATGCATATGTATGTATATGTATATATGTATGCATATATTGCTGTGGTAACAGCAAAAAGTTTATTCTATTACTTCCATTTAGAGCATAGGATATTGATAAACTCACTGTAGAAGAACTCACTGTATTTCCAGAGAGTGCTACAAACAGTGCAGCAAAGAACACCATCAAATTTCCCAAAAACTCAAGCCTGACAGATAGCCACCTGTAGTAAATCAAAGCAAAGAAAAAGAATTACCCACAAAATTTTTTATAGCACAGTGAAGATATTTCTACTATAATGACTCTGAGATCATTATAATAGCACTTTACCCACTTCCCCAAAGAAATAGGGACCACCATTCTCATTTTACAGAGGAACTGGGGAGTGAATATGACGTATCTAGAACTGGTAGCACCACTCAAACTAAAAGTCCTGTGTCACAACTCCTGACTCCTGTCACAACTGCCAGCACTCCCTTCACTCCTCATACTGCTTTCCTGCTCTCTCTACCTGAAAAAGATTCAGGTATACAACTATAAACCAGACATGAAAAACTTCTCCTTGCTAATCTCTGCCTGTAACTGAACTGAATCACAAAGGAAGGTGAGGAAACGGAATTTCTTTCCTTAAAGCCAAGATTCCACTCTCAGCATCCACCTGGTGCCTGCGGATATAGACACCAGGCTACTTCCACATGAACTACTGAAATGCAAACTTGATTTGTTCATAAACTTGCAAGAGGAACTGTTAGTTGAAATGCAGCACAGTCCATGCTCACGACCTATTGATAAGCTTTTTTCTTTTTTCTTTTCTTTTTTAAAATATCGTCATCCCAGGCAGCATATGCACATTTTGTATAAACCTGCTATTGTATGGTACATAAGGAAGAAATCATCCTAGTGCTTAAACACTATGCATTCATTATAAAGAGAGGTGGATAAATTACTCTCGTCCTTGTTTCTCAGGGGCTCCACTCTGACCAAAAGTAAATGCTGAGTTGTGGAATTCCACAGAAGAAGGTTCAATCACAGATGAAGAACTGCTGCAACGTACCTGTTTGAGATGAGGTTGTTGTAGAGGCAAACTAAGTTCTCATACACAACATTGTAGTTTTTTTCTAATGAATCTCTCTTGGTGGCCAAATGCTCGAATCGTTGATCTCCCCACAAGAGTCTCACTGAACTGGGAGATCACTGGAGACTGGGATGCTCCTGCCAGACGTTGAATTTGTCATGAGCTCGCGATGTGGTATCGCTAATAAAACAGTACAGACAGTAGCCAGTTAAGTATTCTCATAAGGAATTCCTGTAAACTTTGAAAAAAGTTGCAAGTGTCTACACAGGAAAAAACCCTATTCAAAACCAATATAGAAATAAAAGCCAACTGTCTCTTGGGACACACCAGCGTTGTGATGCTGACATAACTGCCATATATAAACTACTGGTAAGGTGAAAAGAAAAGAACGTTATTTCCAAATTCCATACCAAATGTGCTGTACCACCAGGGGTGTGCAACAACCAACCAAAACTTCAATGTAACTTTCAAATTAGAATGTCCCAGTTCTTTCTCAGATGAAAGTCAGCCTTTATTTCTTCCATGTAATGATGTCTATATTTCAACTCCTTAGCAGACACTGAATTCAGGCACTCTTTTCCTTTCTCTATGTTCTTATTTTGAGAGTCTTTAACATCTTTAATCCCAGACCATACCCTGAGCATTAAGAAACAGGAATGCAGCCATTAGTCTTTCTGAAACATTAGTTTTTGGCTTCTCAGTAGCATAACTGAAACTCTGCACAAAAATGTGTACCTATGTACAGCTGCTGTCTCAGCATTACCCTTGAACTTTTAACTTTCACTGTAACATACACTCCATTTCTTCAGGTAGCTTCAGCAAATTTCTTGCTGGGAACTCCATCAATATTATATCTTCCCTTTAAAAAGAAAGTATGAAGAGAAAGGTGTAAGTTGTTAAAAGTTCCCAAGTATTACAGGATATATTCAGGAAGTGTTCAAATTTCCTTTCAAGAAGCCTGAAGATTTTTTCTGAAAATAATTTCAGATGTGTATTTTATATATATTTTTTCACAATAACAAGTTATTTAAGCCTGTATGCTTGATTGTTTTAGACATTCCACCCACACACATCTAGAAATCCCTATTAAGGACAATGCACTTACTTGGATAGCAAAATAAAAGTATCCCAGGGAACAACTACCACTATGAATAGCGGTGAGGCAAATGTGATAACTAGAATGGTTCCAATAACATCTAGTGTACAGTTTAGCCAAGTTCTCAAGTAGAAATGGAAACAGATGCCCACTATAAATAAGTCCTGTAACAATGCACTTAAGAATCAAGATTTTTTGAGTAAATTCTACTAAAAACTTTGAGAAACCTAAATTAATTGATCTTTTAGTGTATTACACAACCACTCTTGGTATTATTCTAGAGAACACAACCATCAGCAGTCACTTAATTAATAATGCATTGCAGCAATCTACTTATGATGAGAGTGGGAAGTATTAAAAGTTGTAGTAAATAACACTTGTTTGTGAAATATAGGTCACACTTATAGCCAAAGCTGTATAAAAATAGAAAATAACATTCACTTATGATGTGAAAATAACATTCACCTCTATATGCCTGAGAACATGAATTAAATGTATTAACTAGTTTTGACACTAACATTAGATTCTGACATGTAATACATTATTGGAGAAAAATACAGGGTTTTTTAAAAAACAGATCAGATTTAGGTTTGATAAACCAATTGCACTGCAGGAATGGTCTTTGAGGAATGGCCTCTTAATGATCTTGGACACGGTCTATATAACCTCTACCAATAATATGTTTTGATGATTTTGTAAGAAAATAGTTTGAGACAGTTCTTCAAGTTTCATGCACTGGAACAGCTTCCTATTGCTCGATACTTCAGTACTTCTCTCTCATATCATTATTTTTTTAACAAAACTAAAATGGAATTAAAACCAAGTCATTCAAGCTTCATTTTCATGAAATGGGAAACTCTGCATGGGTGTTCCCTTTGTGAACCTGCTGATGATCTGACCAACTGGATTAGTTTCAAAACGCTGCAGGGGAAGGTGCAGCACGTTGTCCAGCAGCTGACGATGCAATGCCCAGGAAGCAGACAGGGATCCTCTGGTGAGCACATAAACACCACAGCAAACAAGCAGGCCTTGGGAATGGATAAAGTGAAAGACAGTATGAATGGCTAGGTTGGGAAACGGGACAGAGTTTGTTCCTATCACTGTTTTCTACCACAGTGAGCAATCCCATAGTTGCCCTTCCTCTCTTAGTTTTACAAATGTACATATCTGCGATTTGGTGATACATCTTACTACTTCATAAGTGTGATTTTCCTGCAGTTAAGTCTCTTCTGCTAGCACACCACATCCATACTGAATCCCCACCCCAACACAGCTTCATTAGGTTACACATGGATGTTTCAAGAATTCACAGAAATATCATCAAATTAAACAGCATTTTCTTCTCCACGTCTGTAATATGTCTCCTGTTCTCCTCAGGTTTAACTATCATACTGTGCTGCACACTATGACACAACGAGCATTATTTCTTTACTGACACATATTGAGGCAGATCAAACTTGGTAAACGGTGAGAAAAGAGTCATAAATGCTCATCCTTACCTTGAACAAATCCCAGAAGCCCATAGATACAAAGCTTATAGTCTTGTGATTGTTTCCATTCTCTGAAATCACTAACATGTGCTGCCTCTGCAGTCCAGGTGCTAAGCCACAGATTTTGCCCAATGCCTAGTGCATTCTGCCCTGTGTAAGCAGCTATGGTTAACCACATCCATCACCAGTCAAAGGCTTGGAGGTATTTTAAGACAACTGACATTGAAACAGAAAAAAAACATGTGAAAAAAAGAAGTTACTTGTAAAATCATAAAAAAATCCTCAACTTGAAAAAAAATTATGCATAAAATCATCATCATCGTTGAAGGCAAATACACATTATATAATGGGAATTGGATACATTAAATTTGGAATAAATCTAAGTAATTTCTTAATTAAATCTGATAAATTAGGTATATAAAGTTGTACTGTGAAAAGATTTCCTCTCCCACCAGACTCTGTTCTTTAATGATACGTTATCATAGACAATCTTGCTGGAGATACTTTCCAGTGTCAGACTTTTACATATGTAGATTATATCAAAGAAAGAAAGAGAAAGAAAATAAAAAACAACAATGAACCAACCAAAAGTGCAATTCCTGACAGTTTGTATGAAGCAAATTTTACTCTGTTCATCAATGGAAGTGGAAACTTTAGAACTACTACTCTGGACTACTGGAGCCAAGGAAATTAGTGTCAGCAGAAGAAAGTTCTCATTCTTGGTGTAGATGATGACTAACAGGGCCGAAGTAAGCCAGGACACTTTAAAGGCAGAAGTGATAGGAGCAGATTCTTGGATTTCATTACGGGATCTGAAGTGAAATGAGCTCCAGTTTGCACAAACTCTTTTGTCTCTTCTGTAAATTCATTTGTTTCCAAGTACCTATTTCTACCATCTTGCTAGAAATTAATGCCTTCTTCAGCCCTCCACCCCACTGTTCTTATCTCAACTGAACTACAGCTTCACAAGGAGCTCTGGCCTTCTCCATATGGTGTTTCACCTGTTCTTATCCCTCTCTCTTGCAAATGGCAGATTTTTTTAACAGAGACTGCAGAAAGTGTGCTTCTAACATGAAACAATACTGCAGCAGTATTACCATGCAGAATTTCTAGCCTCTGTTCCAGCACATAGCTGTTTAAATTTCCTAAAGACAGACAGAATGTTTTTCTAACAGAAATAGAAACTTCTTTAATCATCTTCTTTCTGAAATATGCAAAACTAGGTCAACTTGGATGTAATACAAAAATACAGCTGGCAGCAGATCATCAAAATAGAAAATCTCAGACTACATGCTTAAAATCCGGTAAAAACCTGTAAGGTTTATTTTAAATTCAGTAAAGAGACCTAAGAAACAAAAAACTGCAACTGCAAAATAAGACATTTTTATAAAGACAAATGTCAAAGCTCTTTCTATCAGTGATACTTATGCCACCAGCAGCAACTTTCTCTTTATTGTTAGTGTGTTCTTCCTGCTGACCAAAGGAAGAGCTGCAAACAAGAAGCAATTTCAAATCTTCTTGTGAGTCCTCATGCAAAGAATATATCCATTTATTTCCAAACAAAAATGGATGCTATAAAATCACATAAATTTTTCCTATGGAGACATGAACTGTCCTGAGCTGTTCTGTTTTTATTGTGAGAACAACATTATGGTCAGAAGACAACACTAGGCCTTTTCACTTCCTGTATGAGTAGCCAAGACTGAGTTTGCCCTCCTTGAGATATGTGTCCACCCTTTTCTGAGGCAACTTGGGTCTCTCTTATTGTTTGACACATCTGAGTCTACAACTTTTGGACCAGGTTGGTTAAGCTTAACTTTCTGGCATGAGTCTCTTCTATTTCACCTCTGCACCATCCTCTACCACTGCAAATACACCACTACCGTGCTTTACACAGTGATCTAGGTCATTCAACTCTTTGAGACCCCACGAGTTTTATGAAAGGTGGAAAAAGATAAACTAACATTACCAGAAAAAGAGCATAAACAACATAATATACAAAGAAGTCAAACTGCTGTCTGGGAACTGTGGGTGCATCCACATCAGAGGCTTCAGTTGGTCTTCTGAAAGTTCCCTTCACTCCTGCCTAACACACTTTGGTTCACACAGTGAAGTAGCCCATGGACTGGACCTCCTGAACTCGTGGTACATTCACTGGATTTCTTTTGTATAAAGGGAAACAGACACATGCTCTCCAGGGAACTGCTAATGGGCATTCAGGTTTAACCCATGTTTACACAGTGAAGCATGGTGCCACAACCTTCAGCACTTAGGGTTGTTCTAGCATTGCATCAGTTAAGCAATGGCTAATTACTTTTTTTAATACCTACTCCTTATGTTTCAGCAGCTCTTTTTGTTGCAGGCTCCTTCCCAGCTGGCCTTCTTCCTTTGAAGAACTCACTACAGTGGAAAAAAAGCAGAGAAATCTTTTCAGTGTTATACCATGAGTAGACAGTTACAGTACAAGAAGCCAGAAATAAAAAAAAAGGTATATTTAAATTAGGAACTCTGTAACTTGACCTAGTATTGGGACAGGTTCTACACAAGACAGACATATTTGTGACCAGATGCTAGAACTGTGACAGCAGGTAAATCTTCCCCATGAGCCTAGAGTATCCTTGGAATTTCATTCCTGCTTAGTGAAAGTATTAGTATTCCTGCAAATATTAACATTAGAGTTTATCTCAAAGGATTCCTTGATCATGGTTGGAAAGCTGAGCTTACTGTTCTTTTTGCGTTATTGAAAGGAGTCAAACTCTTTTTTTCTTTCAGGAACGGATTCCCTCTCCCCCTCCTCCCCCCCATATTTGATGTTATTTTTGTCAACAGATGTTAAGACAAAGATGTTTTCTACATCCAGCCATCCTGCTGAGTGTACCTCTACTGTATAATTTTGTATCACAACACAGTGCATGTTGTTTCTTTTCCTCATGAACATGTTTCCCCTTCCCTCTCTTTATTACCCTTTGTGAATAGTGGATGTTTCCTTACAGGGCTACCTCACCCTGTCATCCCAACACAGGTAACAAAAGACTGCCCACTGCTGCCTTTTGCAAATTTGCTGTTCTGTCTTTCCACTCCTCCCCATCAAACCCCAGCAAATGTTTCAGAGCACTGGCTCCTGTACAGGGCCAGTAGAAGCTCAATTTAGAGTTGCTAAGATAACTGGAAACCAGCATTATAAACATCTGCAGTCACTTAGGTCTTATAGGTCTCTTCTGTTCGTGTGGATAGATTCCTTCTCTCAAAATTAAAGAACCACAACTAATCTCCTCCTGAAGTACATGGTGAAAACAGGTCAGACTGAATGGTCAATGTACCTACTTCTTTCCCCCACAGCTCCATAAAGAGCACACATTGAACAACTCAGGTACAGAGGCAAGCTGAGTCCCAACCCACGTGAATGACTGCATGCTTTTTTAAGGGATTATGCAATATTTGTTTACACTGTCTACTTGTTGCCTGGAAGCATTTAATAAGAGTAGTAAAAGTTTAATTAATTTTTTTTCCTACAAGTGGACCATATTCTCCTGCCCCTCCTCTGTGATCCACAGTTGCAGCAGTCTAAGCTGATGGAAATGGGAAGCATCCAATACAGAACAGGACAAAATCATTGACACTGAAAGATTAATTTGAAATGTCCATATGTTACTTATTGGGTGATGAATCCTTAGCAGAATCAGGGAAGTTTACGTGGTGACTAATACAGTGCAGAAAAGCTGAAACCAGCTGCATAAAGTGGCTTTATCATACCATTTGATCTCAAGACATTAAAGCCTGAATTTTTTTTCAGCTTATAATCAGCAAAACAAAGCCAGGAATGCTCTACATTTTTCAGCAATTCTTCTATTCATTTCCAGGAGGAATAATTTGAGAAGCTGCAATGAAAAGTAAAAATACTAAGCAAACAGTATATACAAATTTTCTCACCTTCCACTGGGGTTGTCTCTTCACTTGTATGCTCTGCACTGAAGTTTTGAACAAGCTCAGCAAAATTGGCTCTCTTTGAGATGAGTTCTTGGTAGGTCCCCATTTGACCTCCTCCATCACTGTTATCAGATCGGTGTGAGGCAGGAGTGTGAGCTTATGGGTCACCAATATATGAGTCTGAAACACAGTATTTTCCATTTTGCCATGTAAATACAAACATGTACTAAAAGCAGACATTGAGTTATGATTGCTGCATGACATACTGGAATTCTTCTGTGATTTTGCTCATTTATTTGTCTACTTTATTGTTAACATTATTATTGCTGTTATTTATTAACTACTTTACTGCACTACTCATTTAATTGCCAATTGTAACATTAAACTTTAAGCTCAAACCTACTCACTGTTACTTGTATTTACCTGTTTCTTAATCCTTAAAGTTTTTTACCTGTTCTCTGCTCAGGAGTGGTTTAGATTGGTTGTAAAAAAAACCCACCTAGTTACTAGAGGTTTTAATGTACTACAGGTAGTTATGATAGTTTCAATATTAAAATCTGCTTAGAAGCCTACCATTACCAGAGTTCTTGCTTCTGCCAAATACTTATAACCAATGTATAGATACTTATACTTCGAGCAGGTAAACTAAGAAAAGGGAGAAGGGAGAGAGGCCAAGTGAAGGACATTAATGAAGCAACAAATGTAGACACAATAGCAAGGTTTCATGTTAATACATGTGTTTTGCAGGCAGCAGCCAGCAGGAATAATCTGTACTAATCCACAACACTGAGGAGAGATTTTTACCAGCCATTTTACCTTCCCACATCAACAGTTCTTAAACGGGAGAATCTATCCCTTCAGATTCCACTTTCCCCTAGGAACTTCTCTGTCCAACAAGAAGCCTTCCTTTCTATAACCTGTACTGGTCATAACCTGTTTGCTGCAGTGTGGCATCATGTGGCATCATGTGTGACCGCAAAGGGCTCTGCCCTGCCTTCCATGTGCACACCACAGCACCCCTCAAAAACTGCCAGTAAAGAAGAGATGAGCAACTATTATACGAGTCTTTCAGATTCCCGCATTTTGCAGTCTGTGCTATGTCTGCCAAATAGGCTTCAAACCGGCACAATTAGCTGTGCTTTTTATTCAGCCTCTTTATTCAGAATAATTTGCATCAATGTATTAGGTAAGAGATGAGCTTTTTCAAACAGACTGCTGTATCGTACAAAGCAGTTGACAGGAAGGGAGCCATCCTACTTTACCTTGCTTTTTAGGAGACCTGAAAGGCCAATTTACTTCTCAAAAAGATGTTTTCCAACATGTACATCTATGGTAGACAGGGGGTCATCCTGGAGATACAAGTCAGCATTGCTGTACACAGCTCTAGCAAGGCTCACTCTCTGCTCCTGCCCTCCACTTATATTGACACCCTAAGAAAAGAATGAAAAGCCAAAATAATCCACATTTAAATATGAAATACTAAAGAAGACCAGTGTATCATACTCAGTCTCATCACTATTTTTCTCAGGTAATAAAAGTAGATTTTATACTACATATGAAAATAGAAAGGCAATATTTGGATTTCCAAGTAATTAGAGCAAAGTTTGGGCTCTGTTGATTATTCCCACTCCAAAATGGGCAAATGCAAGGTACTTTGGGAAATTAAACAATAACTTTTGTATGCAGTCATACAAGCATTTTACAGCACAGAGGAAACCCCCAGAGAACAGGACAGGGCTGACACAAACTTTGCATAGAAAAGAGCCATTTTAAAAATGAATACGAGTTCAGAGCTTGAATGGAAGTTCAAAGTAAGTAAACTAAGTTAGGAGATGGGATAGATGTACTTGGTTGAGTACTGATTAGTCATTGGTGTTAATCATCCAACAGATAATTAGGAGACTAGGTCAGATTTGACTTTCCAGAGCACACTGATGATGTGGGAAACTCTGGAAACAACAATTTATGTTCTTTTTGGTATGTAACATCATGAATTAATCTGAATCAGAATACATTTAACCTGATCAAAATCTATACAGACATCACATTCTGCCAAAGGAGATCATAAAAATAAGAAACAAATACCTTACCTTTTCAAGATTGGCAGGCCATTTTTCTCCCACCAGAAAGAAGCACCAATAAAACCAACATCATGATCTGTTGCAGTAAAGAAAACAGAGCAAACAGTTGGTAGTCCATCCCCTCAGTTGAGTTTCTTAATAATCTTCCATATAAAATCATGACCAACTAAAAATTAGTAACTACTGCTTATTTCCACTGTAGTTTGTGCTGACATCCTCAGGGTTAAGATCCTCAGAAAACAGAAAATCCTCTAAACAGCTCAGAGAAACTCTGGTCTACAAAATGAACATACATACAATATTTATAACATGTCTGTGATCCCTATATTTTTAAATAATATTTTAAAAGGTCTAGATAATATGGAAAGGCAGACTCCTCATCTTATTTAATGACAGACAAGAAAAGGTGTTTAGGTATCTCAAAAACATTTTCCTTAAAGTATTAAGCAATCTAAAGTGATCAGTAAGCTAATGTTTGAAGATATATTTAATCCTTGAATGTCCAGTTCCTCTGACCCAATGAGTTTGTTCTCCTAAACCTGTGGTAACCCTTTAACTTTATTATTGCTATTGTTCTTTCAAAATAAAGTAAAACATATTAAAAACTTACTTCATTATTTGTGGACTCATAAAAGCCAGAACGTCAGCAACTTTCAGAAATGCAACTTTAATCAATAAATATTTAAATGTTTGCCATAATGGCAAAATCAAAGATGGTTTATGGAAATTTGTTTTCTTCAATAGCATTCTTTGGATGTAAGAAGCCTGTAAGATTACAAAAACATATACAGAATTAAGGGAAAAAATATTTTTGAACTTCACCCACATTACAATATAAAATAAGTAATATAAAAGTGTCCATCTAACACCATCATAATGATGATAGGATTTTTTTTTTTCAGATTATTCAAATAATTAGAACAGTTTCTGAATTTAAAATTATCCTTATTGGCAAATACTTTTGAATGCTCCAGTAGAAAGGGTCTGGGGGTTTATATCATCAGTGGAAGGAAGGGCAAATGCATAAATAGCTGAGAAAAACACTGATGAGATGCAGTAAGATGAGACTCTGTAGGACTCATCAGTAAGTCATTAAAATGCAAAAGCCACACTCTTACAGGTGAGGTCTTCATCTTACGAACTTCCTGACATTACAGAGCTTGGAACTACACTGAAACTACTGTGCATTGGAACTACAACAACAAAATAGTAACTGTGACTGAAACTATCAAGGATTTACATAAAAATGTAAAGACTCAAGCAAAAAACAACCAAATATCTGTAAAACTCAATATTGTTGAAATTAAAGACAGCTAAAGACCGCTTTGTGTGTTCTGTAAGCCAGTGTCTACAAATAAACAAGCTGCTTGTAGACTCTTCTACTAACTGAAATACAGATACAAAGATAAGACACAGGGAAACAGAAATGTTCAGAGAAAAATTAGTTGGGCAGCTGGTAATCTGGGAATTCATCAACAAATAAAAGTCACTGTATACTCCATACCAGTCACAGTAGATTCCTTATCACTTGAAATGTTGAAATGTAACAGGATATCATTCTAAGAGCTAAGTCTGAAAATTCTACAGCCACATTAGTGATCACTGATTCCAACACTGAGGGGCCTCTCTGTCCTACAAAATGTAGGCTGTTCAATAAAAATCAAGATTTTTGAAATCTTCTCCAGCTTCCAGAGTCCTTAACTTTGGAAAAGGCTGTTGTCAGAATTTTAGGTACCCTTAATCCTGTGGTAGACCTCTGGCTTTCTTTTCTCCACTACTTTTCAAAGTTAGGACACACAATGTACAGTGAATCCTTTCATTGAGTTCAAACAGGTCCTCCCTTTCCAATGGCTTCTTGTAGCCTGTAGATATCACTCTGAATGAAAGCAATTAATTTAGACAGCTTGACAAAACAAGAAGAACTAATAATTCAAAAAGATAATTATATAATGTAGTGTGTATAAATAAACTCTATAATCAAAATAATATATATAATCCTATAAAAGCTACAGACTAAACAGTGGAACATATTTACAGTTACCTTCAGTATGCTGAAATTCACCTGAAGTAAGGAGAGCCCAAGAAGATTGTCACATCTGAACAGCAAATTCTGAGGAACCTTTGTACCTCAGAATCTGCCTATATTTCTGACCCTGTATTTCTTTACAGAAAAATACAGTACTTCATAAACAGACATGTGCAGTACCATTACTCACTTACTATTCTAATCTGGAATGAAATGCCATTTCTACCACAGGAGCATGTTATCACTGAATTCCAGGATAATTTAGGCTGGAAAAAACCCTTAAGACGATCTTAACAGTCAACCTAACAATGCCACACTACCATTAAAGGATGTCCCTAAGTGCCACGTCTACACATCTTTTAAATACCTCCAGGGATGGTGTCTCACGCAGCGACTCCTCTTTAAGCAAGGTAACAACATTAAACTACTGGGTTTCAGCACTAGCACAATGGAAGTTTCGTTAGAGCAGACCTTCAGCTGTTGAAATTTTGTTTGAACAAAGTTCTTTTATCCACAAGTGTCAACAAAAGCTAAAACTGGTCTTAAGAACGTCAGTGCCAGCTCGCATGCTTTCCAGCTGGTGAGGACCTCCCTGCCTGAAGGCTGCAACACAAACACTGTGTCCATCTCCTCACATGTGCCCTTCCAATGTGTATCACTCCCGTGCCCCTCAGTGACAGTGAGGGCCTTGGGGCTACTGTGTTTGCTACTGTGCTTATCACAGGACACAAAACAAGACGCAGAAATGCTTTTCTGGAGGTTGAGAAATTCTGGTGCGTGTGGACCTCACTATGTCCTACTGAAGATGTAACCTTAATACAAAGCGAATTTGTCTTAAGCATGATAAATTAAGGCAAAACTTAACACAGCCTCTCACTAAAAGCACCAGTTTTTGAGAGAGGTGAGGGAAGTAAACTGATTGGTACTCGAGTGGGAACTGTTGTTCAAGAATTCTGCATAATGCATCTCAATTCTAGAACTCACTGCTGTCAGCAGATAAACAGATCTGCTAAACCATAACCTTCAGATTGCCTGATTTCTGAAGAAACATAGTATAGGATTATGGGTTTATTATGCAACAATGAATTTGAGACTTCCTCATTTTGATTGCAAGCACTTAAGGTGAGAACACATGAGCCATAATTTATCCTGTTCACCTGTAATTGAAAAGAGGGAGTATATCTAATGTTCACAATATGAATTTAACTGCAGCTAGTTACTTTATAGCTAATTAACTGAAATCCTCTTTTAGTTGGTTTTTTTTTTCTTCTCTTCTCTTGTCAAACATTGTGAAATTGGTTAAAATATACAAAGGACAGCCTAGCTTGAAAATTTGGGTGAACACTAAATAAAGAACACATCAATGTCATACAGAAGCACTCAGTAAACTGAACAACTTCTGAGAAAAACTGAAAATTTGTATTTATGGTGTAGAATGTAAGGATTGGTAAAACACAAAGGTGAAGTCCTGTAACTTCAACAAGGTCAGAGTTTAACTGAATACTCTGAATCCTTGAAAAAATTTGATGTTTTGTCTCAGCTTATTAACAGCAAATATAATTTTCAGGTTTTCCTTAAAATTACAAATATGGAATAAAGCAAGAAACATGTTTTCCCCCACTTTCGGATTTTTGAAGTGTGTCTGTCTGATTCAAGTCATTTTCCAAGGAAAGAAAAAGTTAAAAATTAGTAACGGTCACAAAACGTAACACAAGAAATTGCCTGAAACAACATTCAAAATACTAAGTGACAGGAAGCTGCATGATTTAATACAGTTGAGTTTTTTGGTGGAAAAATCTCCCAAGAAGCAGAGAGGCTTCCTAGTCTATGTGAGCAGCTGAGCTATAGTTATAATTTGTGACCTGCCATAAGAGAGGGAGGAAAATAAGTGTGATATTGGTTACCTGGAAAACACCCTACATGCACTACTGAATATTTGTTTCTGGAGATCTAGATAGTTGTATCACCACATGGAGTATAGAGGAAATCTTATTTGTATATTGCCAAACTTTACACAGACAGGGAATAAATAAAAAAGGATAATAAACAAAGAAGGATAGCTCAATCTGGCCTTTTATATCCCATTGTATGAAAGTATTACCTGTTGTGAAAAGAACAGTGTGCTTAGTTTTCAAAATAGGATTTAAATAATGCTATTAGATAATGTATAAAATGACAGTTACTATGTATAAACAATACAGATTTGAATACAACCTCTACATGTTGCAAACTTTGATTTTTGCATAGAAATCTAACAGCAATCTTAGGCTCAAGACAGAATGATATTGTGGAAACTAAGTGCACAGTCTTCAAGTCTCTGAGCATCATGGAACAGCAACGAGCAGCTTATTAAATTCTCACCTGCTACACCAGGAATATGTTAATTTACCGAAGAAAAAAACATTCTCTTCAGCGTTGCATTTCTGTTTAAAAAAAGAACAAGGGAAAAAGTATCAATGATACTTGAAAGAATGAAGAAAAAGTTGGTGGCTTCTTTTTTTTATTTCTTTACTAAACATGTAGTTTTCAGAAGATATTTAATTCTGACCCATAATAAGGCCCTTACATACACTTTTTTCCCCTGTCACCTTCTTGCACCAATACATCTAACACAAGGTATGAAGAATGAAAGAGATCAACAGTCTCACAAATTAATACAACTTAACTGGTTGTAAGAGGATATTAGCCACCACTTTAGCTTGATCTCACACTGTTTACACATATTCTGGAATATCATCACACTAACAGTAAAGCACAGCAGCTGGACTTGATGATCCTTATGGGTCCCTTCCAATTTTCTGATCCTTTCTGGGCCCCTTCCAACCCGACGCATTGTTCCATCCCATGTGTGAAACAAGCAAACCTTCCTTAAATCTTGATGGTTAAAATCCTGTGGGTTTCTTTTTTTTTTTTTTTTCCCCATTTGAAAACATAGCTATTGATAGTTATCAACTGCTAAAACCTGAAGGACAGCAGGCTCCTTTCAGACCCTAAGAGTTGAAGCACTGCTAACATGTACACATAGAAGAGTACAAGCCTTGTGCACTGCTGCCAACTTCATAGTGAGCTGGACATAAGTGTAACAAAGGCAAACAAATACGAACTCTCCCGTATTTCCTGAGGAATGTTTATCCACACCCAGCACACTTGAGCACACCCAGGGAGTGAATTCTGTCCCTCGACAATTACCTCCTTAAATAATTCCTGACCAAGGACGCAGTTGCAGCTCTTTCCGGCAGATGCCGTGGGACAGACACCGGCACAAGCGGGAGCTGCTCGGGGCTCTTCTGCCCCTTTCTACAAAAGTTCTTCTTGTGCTTTCGGTAAAAAGCGGAATGATTACACGATAACCCGAGGAAAAAAGCACGCGACAAGGAATCCTCCTCCGACAAACGCACACCTGCTGCTGCAGCACGGAGCGTTTACACTGCGCAAGCCTTGGTCCCAAGCATTCCCTGCTTAAATCCTGCGCCCGTTCCTATCTGTGGCAGAGCTCCAGCCAAAGGACACACCCCTCAGGATACATCAGCTGCGGCTTTTGGACACAGCCCCGGCACGAATCCCACCCGAGATCCCAGCGGGTTTGAGGCGGCCGTGGGAGGCGGTGGCCGCTCGGGCTCCCCCGCAGCCCCGGGAACCCCCTCCCCGCCCGGACCCCGCGCCAGCCCCGTCACCTCCGTGCCCGTGGGGCTTAGCAGCTCGTAGGAGCCGCCCCCCTCCCCTCGGGAGGCGGCCTTGGCTCCCACACTGCGTCTGAATCCAAGGGCGGCCGCCCCGCCCGCCGGAGGAGGGAAGGAGAGAGCAGGCAGGGCGGTGCTGCCGCTGGCTCGGCATCGGCATCGGCATCAGCGTCGTCCATCCCCGCGGCCGGGATTCCAGCCCAAGCGTCTTGTGACTGAGAGCATAACCCCCCTTTTTAATGAGTTCTGGTGACCTGAGACAGCACCCGAGGGAATGGTACGAAGCTGTGTCAGCGGAGTTTTAGGTTGGATATTAGGAAAAGGTTCTGTGCCCAGAGGGTGGTTGGGCAATGGAACAGGCTCTCAAGGGAAGTGGTCACAGCACCAAGCCTGACAGAGTTAAAGAAGCTTTTGGACAACGCTCTCAGGCACAGGGTGGGATTCTGTTGTCCTGTGCAGGGCCAGGAGCTGGACTCGGTAATCCTCATGGGTCCCTTCCAACTCAGCATATTCTGTGATTCTATGCATATTTTAAAAATAATATGAATCTTTAACATTCCTTTTTGAATAATGTTTCAAAGATGAATATTTCCCTCAAATAAAAATAGAAAAGAAAAAAGATTAATCCCATTATCCAGTATTATTGTGTCTTTTTCTTGGCTTTGCACTCCTTGTGGTTTTGGCCATCCTCTCTTTGTCTCCTTTGTTATTTTCAGTACTAATGTCATTGTCACAATTTAGCCATTTTCTCATTCTTTCAGAGGGTCTTTCATTCACCAGGTGCATTTCATATTGACTTGAATGTGGCAGGGCCAATTCAGGGGGACTCTCTGCAGTCTTAACATCTGCAGCTTGATTCTGATAACGAGAAAATGATAAATCTTAAGGTATTGGTTGAGTCATCTGATAATAAAGAAATTGTTGACTCAGTGGACTCTATCCTGTGTGCTGCTGTACTAAAAAAAGGTGCATCTAGAGAAATAGAAACTTGAGTTGTTAACTCTGTGAAGAGGAAGTTCTAAAGAGTTTAATTTTTCATGCTTTATGGCTTATACAATTAAAAGACTGACAAACTATAAAATAACACAGAATGTTTGAAATTAAGACTGATCTATTTTATTACAACTACCCTAGTTGGAAAAAGGAGACAATTTTTTCATAGCAAAGTTAGAACAGAGACATAATCTGATTTAGGATTAAACTACCAGTTAGTCCTTGTGTAAGGTAACCAAACATGGCCTTCCTTTCATTTCTTCATGGATGTATTTTATAAACATTTGTAACATCTGTGCCTATAGTTAGTGCAAAGGCATGCATATCTGCAAGTTTTTTAAACCTGGTTTAGCCAATTTTAAAGTCAATGTGGAACAAGGCATTCTAACAAGGTATAGTGCTTTTGGAAAAACAACACAGCAGCCCAGCTGCACTACAGTCCATAGGGTACAAAATGCATACAGCATACATAGGCCAAATGTAGAAATAGAAATAGGTCAGAAAAGAGAGATGTGTGAGTGGATGTGAGCCCTGTGGTGGCAGTTCAACATTGTAAGGTGCTCTATTCTATTTACATTCCTGGGTTTCCCTTGCTGACGTGAGGAAAGTGTTGTTGTCAGGCCTAGCAGCGGAAATGTGAATTACACAGAAACACGGCCCTGGGAAAAAGTGTCTGTGCTGCAGGGTATTTCCTTCTCCTCTGTGTGAAACTGAAAGCAAGCAGTGGAGAACTAGCAGGAAACCAAAAAACCATGTGAAAATGGGTCTTGGAAACTGTGCTCCCCATAGTGTCACCCTGGGGAGCAGGCGGGTGCTGGAGCTGCTGGAGTCCATCTGGGTGGCAGACGCTCCCGAAATCTTTAAAGCCCTCAAGTGTTTTGGTCATGAGCATGGTAAAGCATTATGATTGTTACTAATAAAATACACATGTACAGTGTTGGATGTTGTAAATTTCTCAGTAATTAAAAGTCACTGGAATGTGATTGCTGTCTTTAAAGCTGAAGTTACACCTGCCTTATAACCCACAGCTGCATGGTTGCTACAAACAGGTTTCAAGGACATTCAGCATTCATTATATATTTTTAAAGTGTTATTTTATGAAGGAGTGCATTTTCAGTAGTCCTCCTGATGACAACAATGTGAAAAATAATTACTACATAATTTATTTGCCAAAGTGGAGATGGTGTTTTTTGCCTCGGTGCCCATATTTTCTAATGGATGATTAGTTACCAACTTGTCGAGTCTATTTAGAAAAGGATTACCAATTTACAGGAATGACAAGCCTCAGTGTAGAGTAAATGATGAGTTTTACATTTCTTCCGTCACGTCAGAGTTTTTCTGTTTGTAATCCTTAGACAGCTTATTTTCATAGTTAAACATACTGCATTGCAAAAGATGGGTATGATTTCCTCTTGCCTGAAAGGGAGCAGCTCTCTTAAGCTTAGTGGTTAGTGAAGATTTTTTCTGTAGAAGTGGCTTGCATTGTAAGAGAGAGTTTTTCTGAGAATGGGATTTCCCAAGACTATGAAATCCTTGGGTGTAGAGAGAAGATTAGAAGGGGAAATACTATGTGCATGTGACCACAGATCAGCATATCAAGGCTTGTGTAAGAATTCTGTTTTAATCTTGAAAACCACACTGTAATGTTTTTAGCTGTTATTTTATAAAAAACTTTTGGGAGCTGAACTGTAATAGTGCCATTCTCTTACCTGTAAGTCATAGCAATCTTGGACCATAATAAAATGGAGGGGTTTTATATATTTTTTTTTTTTCCAGCTTGAGTACTTGGTCAGTCTTGAGGAGTTTTTAATAGCTGACAAACTGCAAGCTCCCCCAAAAAGTATCAGAGTTCATTCAGGAGTTGCTGCTCTGATGGTCCTGGGCACTGTAGTGAACAGTAAAAGCCCTGAAGAAGCAGTGCCAGCATCCTCCACCTGTTTGCATAATAAGGCCCTTTTTGGAGCAGATAACTCTGAATTTCAGTGTGAGGAGTCTATCCTTGTGAGAAAAGCAGTGGGCATAACAACAATGCAGTGAAGCAGGATGGGGAATAGCTGAACTTTCAGAGTGTTGCATCTGCTTGTGAGAGTGTACCTGAAACTTGGAGTCTCCATGAAGGATCTACCTGACAGTGGGATGTCAGTAGAAACTGCAGTGAGATTTATGAGTTGAGATTTATGAGTTTCTCAGTGGCACAAGCACCACTGTTGGTGAGCAAAGTCCCCTTGTTGTACAACAGTTCACCACAGTTCCACGTCCTGATTAATACCACAAAACTTTCTGGGTGCTGATTTGGTAATGGAGTCCTTTCCCAACACTGATTTCAGAGGGCTTCAAAAGCATTTCGTATGGGTGCCACTTGGGTGGCACTCTACTGTACCTGTGACGTGGGCTTCTTTCAGTTTTCAGTTCAAGAGGTGACTTAAAATTTCCTCTCTTTTCCCAATTTCTGTGTAAAGGAACAAGTGTTAGCAGTTTATTCACAACTAGTGGCATTAGGTACATGTAAAGGAGCATATGTAACATTTTCTTCCAACACTAGGTGATTGGCTCTTGGATAAGCACAGTGGATAATTTACTGAGGCTGTTACTGGTTGGGTTTTAGTGGTGGTGATCTCTCCATGCTTTAAATGGTTTATGAATGTGTTCTGTATACAGAGTGCACCCTGAGGCTGCCTGATTGGTGGTTGCTTGGGCGCACTAAGTTTTTGTTGTAACAATAATCTGGATTTAAAACCTAGGGAGGGGAAAGAGTGATGCTACACCATCACTACTTCTGAGAGATTACGTAGGGTCAGTAGGGCTGTGCTTTTATAGTAATAGTTTGACAAAGTGCCAAAGATTTGAGACCAAGAGGAAATGCAACTGAATTACAGGACCTGCCATAGTGAACTTTACTCCAAATGAAGTGATGTATTTGAGAAATTAAAACAAAACATTAATAAGAGATCACTTGTTGAGCTGAGTGGATTTTCACACCAGCAGATATACTGCATCTTTTTTTCTCTGTGGCTGCATTCAAAGCGGGAAAGCCCTTGAGGAGACCCCCTAGAGGCTGTGAACTGCACAGGCTTGTGCAGCACAGCACTGCTGAGCTGCTCAGATTCATAAAGCCAGCTGGAGAGACCAATCACTCAAAATTAAGTAATGAAACACACATGCACACCCACACCCTTAACTGCTGTGGAAGGAAAAGAAGTGGATCTAGACTTTATGTTTAGAAGCATTGTGATGGAGGCACTTTGCAAAACCCCTCCCACATTTCTAGCACCTATTTGCCTCATATTTGAATGGTTATGGTATGTTTTTCTTTCTCCTGCACTGGAAATAATCGGGGCCAGATATAGGCAAACTGAGCATCCAGATTTTGCACATAAACAATGCAGGCTTCGTCTGCCTCTTTGCCTCACCACAAACTTCAAAAACCTCTAGTCTGGCCCCTTGTATTTACCCAGGGAATTGATTTGTAAATAAATGATCTTCACAAAAATAAATATTTCTTCGTTTGTTTTGTAGCTGGAATACAGAGGGATTGAAGTCAAATGACAGCCAAAACACACAGCAAATCAATGTCCGTGTGAGATCTGTGGGACTCCAATCTCTCTTCCAGGGAGGCTTTCACAGAGCTCCTCTAAAGTTACATTCGAGAATGAATCTGCGGAAAAATCTCCGAAGATAATTTTGTGCAAAACTAATCCATGGAGATACAGTTCTCAGAATTATTTTCAAGTTTTTATGAAAAAACGCTTCTATCACCAGACTGACTTTTTGTTCTAAGTTCCCTTTGCCCATCTCAGTGCCCCCAACTGCAGCTCAATGACAAACTTAAAAAAAAGAGACACAGTGGGTCTCTGATGTGACGCACCACTGGTTACTCCGTTTCCTAAATTCCATGCCTGTAGGAGTTGTCAGTAATATATAACGTAGATTGCTTACATGGAACTCTGCTGATAGCCAGAGAGGGAAATAGATTAAAAGTCAGTCACAACCCTTAAGGAAACCACCCTACCTACTGAAGTCATTCAATAGGAGGAGTCATGAATTGCAGAAGCTTGACAACAGCTCTACTTTCTTCACTTCTTTAGTGTCATGCAGTTGTGTTAGAAATCTGGCATAAGGAAACACTCAATTTGCCACTTGTCTGTGGATATTATATATTGCTGTTCTCCATTTCCACATGCTGAAACTGTGTTTCTTCATCTGTTTGATATACTGGGTGAAATCAGGTAAGAACCATTAGCTTATTTGCAATCTTGGCTTTAATCAAACATAAAAAAAAAAAACAAACAAGGAATCTTCCTGGATTTAAATTGGCCAAAAGGTTAAGATTAAACCTTTTGAATTATGCCTAATGGAGCAGATGATTAGCAAAGAAAATTCAATCACTTTGAAACTGAGACGTAGGTTTTCATTTTAAAGTAAATAGAACAAAGCCAAAGCCTGATACTTTATCTCTGGCTGTACTTTGCCCAGAGACACAGTCAGGTATGTGCACTTTGTACAAAGCAGACATAATTGTGAAACAGTCTTAATATACTGATGTGAGTTAATTGTTTGTTGTTGATTTGACAGGTGGACAGCTTTTCAAGTTACGTGTTATGCTTTTAAATAGCAAAATTTAGTTACATAAAAGACAGTGTACACTTAGGATTTTCCCCTTTTCAACCACAGAAGATACTTAAAATGCTTACAAGCTTACGCAGGAATATTAAAATTATCTATTAACTTAAACTGCATGTGTTACAGCCCAGTGCCTGCGTGGATGTTCTGATGGTACAGATACGCTGATCACTCCAACAAGTGTTCTCAAAGGGCACCTGGATATTCCTTCCAGCATTCAGTCAGAAATAAGAGTTTGAAAAACCCTCCCTGCTAAACAATTCAAAGTCCTAAATATATACATCTAGTACTTACCTAATTCCACAGTAAAGATACCATCTTTTCTTTTTTTTCCTATTTACTTTTCAAGTAATAACCTCTGTCATTTCTCCACCATAAGTAAATAAATTGCTTCCCTGTGACTTTTGCCAGCTAGTAAATAGGTTTTGTCAGTTAAAATAATTTCCTTGTGATAGATTTCTCACTCCCGTGGACCAGACTGTGCCTGGTTTATCTCACTGGCATTTTACTGGCTTTAGAAGAAGTAATTTTTAATTCTACCAATCAAGTGATAAAAAAAATCAAAATATTTCCATGGATATAGAGAAATATCTTAGCATGAATCTTTTATATGTTAGATACAAAGGGGTAAATTATAAGGATCAGTGATTAAACATTTATTTAAGGACAACACGATGCAAATTTGAAAGAGCTTCATGTTTTACCTTTGAATCCAAGTAGCAAAACTACAATCAAGTGACTGGTTTTTATTTTAGCTTTGTGGATGACATTAAGGTAATAGAATTTATATTTTGGTTTTATCATCATAAATAATTATATGAAAACTAGAGATCAAATGTGACACATTATAGTAACATCTCATATCACGTCACATGTATGACATTTTACCAGGTTCTTGATTATTGTTTTCATTAAATTCAAGGCCACTGCAGCTGAACAGCTCTCAGTTTCAGAACATCTTTTGGATAAGTTCAGGCAATGAAATTACTTGCCTTACTGTATCACTAGTTAGTTAATAACCTGTCCAGTAATTTCAGTAAAAGTTACTGAATTTTTTCAGTGCCTAAATGAAGAGAACAGTGATATTTATTTGGAAATATAAGTAATTACACCTTTTCTCAGACCTAATAATTGCACTTATTGTCGTAAAGTGATGATAGGCATGAAACTGTTGTTTGGTTGATTTGAGGCAGGTGGTTTGAGGCTATTTTTAACACTCTGTAACTTCAGGCCTGCTCTGGTTTGCATATATCCATTGGTTTTGGTGATGCCCAGTCCAGAGGTGACCAATCTAATCGTTGTAGATCCATGATTTGGCATTAGAGGTGACTGGCCGAGTTCCCTAAATGAGTGTATTAGTGTCTTAAGTGTCTTTATTGCACTTTAGTGCCATAATTCATATTGTTTAGCTTTGCTTAGATCTGAACTGTAGTACTCAACACATTTTTCAGATACCTTGTAAGCCACCTGCACTTGCCCTTCCAGAGCTTTATAGTCTGGTTCAGGCTCACTGTGCTTCTCAGCTGTGGTGGATTTGGTTCTGCCTGCTATGTGCTTGCTGGGAAAAGGAGAAGAGCTGGGAAAAGGAGAAGAGTGACTCAAAAATTTCTGAGAAATTCAGGTTACTTTTTAGATTAATTTTTAAGGAACTGAGTAGGTACTATTTCTCTTCTGACTTTTGCTTTTAAGAAGTTGACTTGTTTTAAGAGTATTTTAATGACAGAAGAATTGAGAAATGTGCCATCAAGAATCACACAGACAAAAGCTTTGTGCAATGTAACGTGGCCCCACTAGAAGTCAAGAGATTGGCCCAAATTTCTTTGGCCAAGAACCAGGTGACACCATAGTGAAGGTGAAGAGGCCTTAGAGAAGAACTGTGACAGGAGTCAGTGTTGTGCCAAGACCCAAAGTTGGTTCATCCACACGATGTGACCTCAGCAGCCAAAGGATACTTTTTAAAGGGTTAACTTTTGTTGTTGATCACCAAACAAGGGAAGCATTAAGTGTTTTTAGACCTTCTTGAAAATCTTCATCTGCTTGTTGACTGATCTACAGCTTAACCTTGTACACCCCAACTATCCAAGTACAGACAGAAATGTTAAATACTGCAGTTTGGCTTGTGCCATTATATATGTGCCATGACATTAGAGTTTTATTTTTTTCAAGCTCAGAACAAGATCCTTTGTTTCTTTTTTTCTTGTTTCTTGGTAATGATGCCCTTATAGTGATCCAAAACTAGGAAAGGGTTCTGGTTTATCCCCATATTGTCAGGCAGCTGTTTCTTATTGATAAGTCAAACAATTAAGGTCGAAGGATTACCAGCTCTGCCATTCTGGCCCAAAGAGGAAGAAACAACCACACCAGTCTTCCTGATTATACAACACACCAGTTGAGAGAAAATTCCGAGAACCGAAATTTGGTGGTGAAGTAAATGATCTTATCAACACTGACTACTAATTTGTATCTATATGGAGAAAGTATATTGTTCAGGAATATTTAGAATAATTTTGCATTCGAAGGATTGAGAGGAGCATAGTGGTATCTGCAGAGTCATTAGTTAATCTGTGGCTCCTTGTTGTCCAGTGCACTTTTTGTCACCTCTTTCCAAAGGTCTGGAGTGAAGAAAATGGAAGTTCTTCACTTTCAGCAGAAAAAATATGAAAAGTGAAGAGATGGTATTTCAGCTGTTCTAACTCACCAAATGACTATAACATTTTCATTTTTTTCAGATGAGGAGAAAAAATGTCCTGAATTTACAGATCTCAATATAGGCAATGCTTTGTCTGGGACAGAACTCCGAGTGCAGCTACTCCTATACACCAGGGAAAATCCAGACTGTTCTGAGAGACTCATTGAGCACAATGTTACTGCATCTGAGTACCTTGATACAGCCAAGAAAACTGTCTTTGTTATTCATGGCTTCAGACCAACGGGGTCTCCTCCAGCATGGCTAGGTGACATGAAGGAGCTTTTACTGTCTTCAGAGGATATTAATCTCATTATAGTTGATTGGAATCGTGGTGCTACAACTGTGAATTACATGACTGCTGTTGAAAACTGCAGAAAAGTTGCAGAAATACTGAAGAACTATGTTGATCAGATGCTGGTAAGGCAGAGCATTGCATCTGTTCTGAATAAGTTTCAAGAGACTAGTTTAAGCTGGAATGGATATCTAAAATATGTATAAAAAGAGGTCCCGTAAACAGTATCAAATGGCATTTCTTTATAGAAGTATTTACTGAATTTACATGCAGTTATTACTTACTGCATATTTCTAACTTCACCTGAGTTCTTATTTCCATTTCGCTGAAGTGTATCTGAGAGTGTATTTGATTTCTTTAGCCAGCTGGAAGTTTAAGGTCTTCTAGAGAGTTAATGCACAAGGGGGGAGATAAAGGGAGAGATATTCAAATAATATGCAGTATTCAAATTTTACAAATGCATTGCACTAGTCTTGTTACTATTAATCTAATATAATTAAATTTAATTTAAATGTAAAAGAAAATATTAACAGTGCTAGAAATATTCATTCCAAAATTATATAAACTTCTTGACTCTAGAGGGAGTTGCTGAAACAATAGTTGATGCCAGTGGTCTTAACTGGCCTTTTGATTTTTTGCTTGATCAAATGAACAAAACATTATCATCTTATTTGTGCTGTTTATCACTTGCTTTCTTCCATTCTCACCACTTCTTTTCTCAGCCATTCTCAGAAATTTTTATTCCTGCGCAGTAAGAAAAGATTCATGTGAAATTTTAGCAAAAAAAGCTAACATTTTGAGAAAGGTTGAGGTGAAAGAAGAGAAAGTCTATCAGAGGCTGTCCTCTGGGACTAGATAGAATGACAACAATTTGTAATTATGCCAGTAAATTTATTAATATGGAATTAAAAAAAAAAAAAAGAAAAAGGGCTATAAGAACACTATCCAATCCAGAGTTGGTTAAAAAGGTGTATTTTGCAAACTGCTTGATACAGATATTTGGTTAGTTGCTGGTTATAGATTTGTCTGGCGAAACAATGACATGTGCGAGTCATCACGACATTCACACTTACTTACAAGCTGTTGGGAGGCCTTTCTTAATTCATATTAATATGTCAGATTCTGTGTGTCATCCCATCATTTTACAGGGATTCCAACAGGTCTGATTGATATAGTTTCAGAATTTTTCAATAGGTTTTGGTTTGAAGGGTTTTTGTGTGTGTGTGTGTGGTTTGGTTTTGGTTTTTTGTTTTTGTTTGTTTGTTTGTTTTGGGTTTTTTGTGTGTTTGTTGTTTTTTTGTGTGTTTGTTGTTGTTTTGTTTGTTGTTGTTTTTAAATACTACCTGGTTTGTAGAATAGGCATTTTAAGGCTTCCCTGCAGGTGTGTGTTTGGCGCCATCATTCATCAGTTGTGTGGCACAAGTATTTGTTAATGGTATTATGCTTGTAATTTATTTTATTGGAAGGATAAAGTAGGGGAAGATTTTTTTTCCTAGTTCATAGTTTTGGTTCATCTTTTTTAAATCTGATAAATGCCTTCCTCTTCCCTGCCCTGCTCCCCTTTTAACTAGTGTGACATTTCATGAGAAATGTGACTCAAGCTTCCTTTTTACATTTTACTAGTTAAAGAATTTCCCAATTACTACACTTTAACTAATACAGAATTACATACTGAAAAAAACCTTTGTAATTTCCATTTGTTTTTACGGTTAGAAAGTTAGAAATATAACTAAGAGTAGTGACAAAAAGTGAAAACTAAATGAGTCTAGATTTCTGTTCAGTTAACTATGTGTATGGTTGTGGTTTTGGTGTTTTTTTTCCCATGATAGGTGCGTGGAGCTTCTTTTGAATCTATGTATATGATTGGAGTTAGTCTTGGGGCTCATGTAGCTGGTTTTGTTGGCCAGAAGTATAATGGCAAACTTGGCAGAATTACAGGTAAGTTTTTTTAATCCCAGTGCACATATTCTATTGCATCTTATATTGCCATAGCTGCAAATCACATAGATGCTAGCACTGAAATATTGACAAATTAGAACTGACTGTTTAATAACATGCATGAGGAGAAACATATCCCCGGCAGAAGTTCAGGAAATCATGAAAATCTGCCTTCAGGACATAAATTACAGACTAAATTTTCCAACCTGTTTACCTCTAGTCTCTCAAATGAAAATTGAGTGCTGCATCTAAATGCCACTTCAGTTAAACATGGTGCTACCTGAGTTTCTGAATAGTTGTGTTCTGGTGGTGAGAGCAGTTATATTGTGCATGTCATTCTTAAGAAGTGCATAATAGGTATGGAATTTTCTGGGGAAAAGGACAAAATTAATTGTCCTGATTTGAATCCTGATGCTGTTGGCTTATATTAATCCAGATAAAAGGGAGATGACCACAACTAACTAGGAAAAGAGAGAAATTAACAGAGATGGGTTGATCAGTGTTGTCACAGGAACCTTTGCTTTGCTCAGCAAGTTGAAGAGAAGAATTGTGATGGGTTTTGTTTTCATTTTTATGCCAGGAAAATTAAGTCATTGATGGATAATGCTCAAATGTTAGTATTTTATATATCTGTACAGGAACAGAAGCCAATATTTATAATGTTAGTGTTGTTTTCATTTAGGTCTTGATCCAGCAGGCCCTTCGTTCACTCACGAGCCGCCAGAGGGGAGACTGGATCGTTTTGATGCACAGTTTGTTGATGTAATTCATTCAGATACTGATGGTAAAGACATGGCCTTAGCTTTCCTTTTTCGGCTTGAGGGAAGGCAGGAAAGCAAAAGAGAAGGGATAAGCTATTTCAGTAACACCCAAAAAGTGCTGCAGAAGTGTATTTTGTGTTACTGTTAACATTCTTTTGCTGTTCTAATGTGTGAACACAGAGGCTGTAAGCACGTGATTATCACTCAATTAACCACTTCTGAGACAGCCAGTCTCAGCTGTATCATCTTAGCATGCTACAGAGCCACTGCTTAAAATTCTAAATCATGTTACTGTAAGGTTAAAATGAAGAACATTGTAAAATGGTTTAATTTTTTCCTCAAAACCATACGTAAACCTTTCAAACCTACCACACTTGTCACAGTATTTGCATAGTTTCATATCAGTTTCTTTAATAATATTAAAAATTAAGCATTTTACTATACAAATTTATGTGTGAAGCTGTAAAATACCAATTTTTGTAATGTTCCGAATAAGGATTTGTGAATAAGGATAATGTGTGGTAAAAAGGAAGGTAGGTCAGTTTGAATTAAATCTTACTCATGGAACCTTTCTTACTTTTATAGGACAGATAGAAATTTTTCTGCTTTGATATGCTGCTTATGTTAGAGTACTTCAGAATCCAATGTGCAAAAAATGGAAAATCTTACTCTAATGAAAATGGCTTTGTGAAAGGATTTTGGTTGCTTGAGAGAACATGAATTTCATAAATTTCTTTGTGTAAATAATATCTCTGCTAGAGCTGCTTCTGTTCTTTCCCTTCTGTGGCAGTAGGAATCTTACACAAATTCATATACATTTGCATATAGCATTTTTACTTACGTATAATTCTTCTTAAAAAGAAAAAAAACCCTCTTGTATTTTAACTCATCATATGATTTTGATTTACAGAAACACAGAAAATTTTTGTGATTATACTATTCTTTAAGATGTCCATGTTACTTTGTAGTGAATGTAATGATAATTGAGTTCATAATTCTATTAATGGTTTTTTGATTCATGATGTTTTTACTTTAGCACTAGGTTTCAAGAAACCTTTAGGAACCATTGATTTCTATCCGAATGGTGGAACAGATCAGCCTGGTTGTCCAAAAACAGTTTTCAGCGGTAAATAAAAATGTGTTTAATTAATGAGAAGTGCTTGAGATCAAATCAAAAAAGACCATTGCACTCTTTCTTTCCATCCCAACTCAGCAAATGAGAAATAACAAAGACATTTTACACTGTTTTTTGAAATGTGAATCTTCCTACAGACATACATATTCCACTCTATCATTAATATTGGTATGGTGGAATTGTGTTATTATATTATATACACAATCTGCATGTAGTGGTCATTATTTTTCTGTGGTTATATAAGGCTAGGCATGGGGGAATGTGTCTGTGTCCAAGTGGTTTGGTCTGGATCACTTGTATATGACAACGAAGGCAAGGTTTCCAAGTCTTCACTGTGTCTTAGGTTCCTGCTAGGAACTAGGCTTTGGACAGGTCCTTTAGGCTCTAGGATGGGAAGTGTTTTAAGAAAAGATCTTTCGCTGCAGAATTTTGCTTGTTTCAACCTCCATAAATCTTAGGCAAGGTTGCTGCCCATTGTTTTTGTTTACTCTTTTCGGATATGTTTGGTTCTGTATGTGTTTCTTATTGCTAATCCGCAAGGTGCTGCTACCAGTTAGAGCTGCTGCAAAGGCATAGGGCTTCCCCTGGTGTGTCTGTGATCATGGGAGACTCAGCATCAACTTCAGCTGTATAATTCTCATAGTTTGTTGTGCATCGAGAGGAAGGAATTTATTACCCTGGACAACTAGAGAGAAGAGTCCCTGAAGTGTTCCTCATGGTAATTTTTGTGCCAAAACTGTCTGCACTGAATGCAACAAGGCAAATTTTAACTCAGACTCATGCTTTATAATAACAAAAAACTCTGTAAGTTTGATAGGATTTAGCAGACTATTTCTTACATATAAAACCCTGTGGACTTTTATCTGTGTCTATAACATTCAAAATAGTCTCCAGTTTCTTCTTCTTGTGTGTGTGCGTGCATCCCTTCTTTACACTTGGTGTTCAACTAACCAGGGAGTAAAAGCACAGCTAACTAAGAATGACTCGGGGAAATGGGATTACTTGAGTAGGAGAGGTGATTGGCAACAGCAGCGGTGGCTACAGTAAATTCTGGTGGGCTGAGCACCAGTCAGGCTGAGCAGGGGATTCCTGGCATCAGAGAAACCCAAATAACAGCTAAGAAACCTTTCAGGAACTGGCCAGGTTGCAGGAGCTCTCACACAGGCTGTGCTAGTGTCGGTAAAAGGGGCTTTCAAACTGAAAAGAGGAAAGGTTTAGATTAGATATTAAGAAGAAATTCTTTGCTGTGAGGGTGATGAGGCACTGGCACAGGTTGGCCAGAGAAGCTGTGAATGCCACATTCCTGGCAGTGTCCAATGCCAGGTTGGATGGGGCTTGGAGCAATCTAGTCTAGCAGACTGCCTAAGGCAGGGAGGCTGGAACGAGATGATTTTTAAGGTCCTTTCCAACACAAACCATTCTATGATTCTATTTTTACAACACTTTTTCTTCAGTAATAAAAATGATTACATATTCTTTTCAATATTTTTTTCTTTCCTGAAGGACTTCAGTATTTTAAGTGTGACCATCAAAGAGCTGTTTTCCTCTTCTTATCATCTTTAAAAAGAAAGTGTGACATAATAACATATCCTTGTGAGTCTTACTTGGATTACAAGAGAGGAAAATGTATTGATTGTGATGCTTTCCAGCCAATGTCCTGCCCAGTACTGGGTAAGTGTTACAATATCTGCTCTAGGCTGGATGAGATTTTTTGAGAAATCCAAAATATCCAATAGGGGCTATTCCAGTGATCTGTAGGATCATGTAGAGCCTGATCATGTCCAGAGCTGCCAACAGTTAAAATAGTTTAAAATTCATGGCTTTGTCTACTTTATAGTTATCTCTGTTAGACACAGGTGCTGAATGTTCCTAATCTTTGATCATTATGCTTTCCAGACTGAAATACATTCACAGAGTTTCCCCCTCTCTATAGAGAGACTGCTTCTACTTAGTTTATCAGTTCAGGCTTCCAAAGTGTGTTATGATCCCTAGAGTACCTGTGGGTTTTATTTAGGAATAATAATGTTTATAGCAATGTTAGAGATCCTGTGGCTCTTCCTTTGCAATCAAGTTTGGATTTGGAATGGGTTTTAGTTGTTTGGGGGTTTATTGCTCTTCGAGAGGATCTGGGGACATTTTGAAAAGATCTGCAATAGTGTGAGCATTTTCTAGTCGGCAGGGTTTTCTTAAGAATGAAATTTCAAAAATACTTAATTAGAAGTTAACTTTCAGTTTGCAGTTTGTCTTTTTTATAACATCCTTACAATAGGATGTGCACCCTACCTTAGTTAGATCAGGTTCAAAGAAAAAGCATAAATAGTATAAACAGTATATATAGATGTATACTATTTCATAATAAAACCCAACCATAGCAGGACCTTACAGTAGGGAAGAAAGACTCCAGAACTTTCCCAGCATGGTTATCAGCCGTGCCTGATGCACTTACACAGAATACCCAAGCTAGAGGTGGAGAGGTATTTCACCAGTCAGCTGCCAACTTTGTGTTTGGTTTCTTTATTTTTTTGAACCACTGTAATAAAACTATGGAGAAATGTCAGGCAGCTGAATCTCAGAACTGAGAGGAGAAGCATCAGCCTTCTATTGCAATCTTTCTGCTTGCTGCCGTGCAGTGGCAGCTCTGCAGCCTGGGACTATCTCTCCTTGTCCAGTCAAGGTAGAGAAATCAAGAGGCAAAGAACACGATCATACATTCTTGACACAAGGACTGTTATCAAGCCCCAAATACAGTAACTGTAGAACTGTATAAAATTATTTCTGCATTGAATCCATAAGCTTAGGAGGTTTACAGACTATCTAACATTTTATTAAATAATATCTACAATTACAGGCTAAATAGTTTAACAATATTTACTTTATGATTCAAAAGAGAAAGGAAAGCTGTTCTCTATCTGTTCTCTGCAAATATGTGGGCTACTTTTTTTTTATTTGTTTTTATTAGCTCTGTAAGCACTATTTTTTGGAATTAGTACTCTAGAATAAGTAGACAACTATTACAAAATGAAAATTTTGGTGATACTAATGTATTAGAGGAATGAAATACTTGCATAGTACATTCTGTTATACTCAGGCGATTCCCATATTTTCCAAGTCAATTTTCTTTCTCAGAGAATACATAAGAAAATTAAAGCCAAATTTTTCACTTTGGGTGAGCTTGTTTTGTGTAATTATATGTGTCTCATGATATTGCTAAATGTCTGAAATGAAATATTTAAACTTTGGATTTCAGGTTATCATGCTGATAGATGGAAAAAATGGTTAATAGCAAATAATTCACCAACGAAAGCTTATTTTGATACCTCGGACCAAGACCCATTCTGCAGTGAGTGACTGAATACACACATAAAAAACGTTTTACAAAAAGTTATGGCCGTTTCTTGTTAGCTGATCTGGAGTGAAAGTGTGTTGGAAGGAGAAAGTTAGAGTCAGCTACTTTGTAAAATGGTGTAGAAAAAACATTAGCTAGGGGTCAGTTCACAGACTGGAGGAAGAACAAAAAGAAGAAAGATTGTGGCAGAAGAGTAAGGAGCCCTACATGGACTGAGAAATGTGACTTTAAAAGTAATGGGATGGACTGCCATGAGGAAGAAGAAAGCCAGAAAACAGCAATCAAATGACAGGGAAAAAGTTGGTCTGAGAGAACCTGCTTAGGTGAGATCAGTGCTGCCATTTTCAGAGAGCAGAAATGGGAAGCGAGACTGCCCTGGATGGGGGCCAAAAAAAGACGCCCCTCTGTTCCACAAGAAGAGGAGGTCACCCTACAGTCAACTACTCCATGTCTCCCTAGAAGTAAAACAGGAGGGAAAACTTCAGGGTTATACTCTCTAGGAAAGAACTCTCCTGGAATGGGCTTTAGCTGCAACAGTTCAGATATCTACCTATCCATGTAAAGGTCCAGTTTAGATTCTCGTCCAGTTTCTGTTTGTGTTAAAAGACTTTACTACCATAAGCAAGTGTTAGCACGTGCTTCTAATTGGTTATGCTTAAGGTTCTTTGGCTTGGGGTTTGGGGATAGGCTTAAAAGGAATTCATGTGAAATTAGGTTTTTCCGTTAGCTTTTTCCATCATCTTGGCAAGTTTTGTGATGAGGGACACACAGTGTTATTCATGCTTACTTATGTCACTGTTTCTTCCAAAGGAACGAGGAGAAGTGAATGAAAATGTGACAGATTTTACATAAAAATTTTTACATAAAATTTATGTAAAATAACTCCTATTCTGTGTGTCTTTCAGCTCAACCCAAACCTGCTCCCACTGTTCTCTCCTGCTCCTGTCTGCTTGGGCTTTGCTCTCAAGGCTGCACAGGCTGCTAGATCTGGGTCTTCATTCATTCTACCAGCAGAAAAATACAGCTTTGCTTTCACTCTTACACATACTAAAATCTGGGCATTCATCAGAAATTTAACCAGGCAGAATCCTGATGGGGGAAAGAAAGAGTACGTGGATGAAGGAAAAGAAATATTCTGGGTTGGGGGTGGTAGAAAAGAGAAAAGAGGGGTAGAAATATTATCAGGCATAGGAGGAGGCCCATGGAATAGAATGAGAAATATTGTAATGACAGCATAAATATAAGGTAAAATATGCAAAGTCAAGAAGTAAAATTATTCTACTAAACCAGTCTGAAAAAGAGAGTATTGATTAATTAAATCTTAAGAATTACCTTGGATATTTGGTAACCTGAGGGAATAGAATAAACAAGAGGTCTTAAAAAGAAGTGAAACAGTAAACCTGAGCAGGACAAGCTTTTCATACAAGGCCAGGCTTGGTCTTTTAGAAGAGAATGTTAAAAAGCAACATGCAAAAAACAAAACAAAAACAAAACCAAAGAAGTTTTAATTGTGTGTACTGTGGGAGCAGTAAAGGTGTCTTTCCTCTGGATAGCCATAGCACAGTTACAGTATTTTTGATGATTACAGAGGTGTGGTAGAAGGCCCAGACAGGTTTCTGAGGGCACAGTGGAGCAGATAAGCTCCTTCCCAGGTACCCAGCCTGTTTTCCTGAAGCTGTGGACCTTCCAGAGTAGGGGGACTAGGAATGGAATGTAAGAAAGCTCTGGAGATCCCTCTTCTCTTCCTCAGGCTTCCCCTAGAATCCACATGGAGGTTTTGGCAGGTTGACTTCTCTGAGGGAAGGCTGCCTGGAGGACCTGTCCTGCCAAGCTTTTACCTCCTGATTAGTCAGCTCACCCAGCTGACTGCCCACTGTGTCCATACATAAAGCTTCTGCCAATGCTGTTCTTCCCCTCTGCCTGACAATGTACCTCAGCTGTTTTCTAAATATGCCACTTTTGTGAGTGATGTGAGAGTGTTGCTACACTGACAGCTCAAACATCCCCTCATTGCCAAAACGAGAAGGTGCTAGTTAGGGCTTGATTTTGTTGTTTTTCCTTAGGCAGGTCAAAGTCTTCATGCTAATTTTGGTGATAGCTTTCTGATGCACATCCTGTCCATGCAAGAACTGGAGGAAATAATACACTAATTATACAGAAATTCAAGTAGCCATTTGGTAGAAGCTAATTTCTGTCAATAGCTTTCTTTTTCTCCTTTGAACGGGCAGGTTAAAAGTAAAGAGTCACTACTTGTATCATCATCCAGTGGATACTTTTAACAGTGCGATAATAACAACTGTATCCTGTTAAGGTAATTCTTTGACTTTCAGTATTTTCTGTTTCTTTTTACAGTGTACAACTATTTACTGGACATTACTACCTGGAATAAAAGCAATAGGAGAGGTTTCATTAAAGTTAAAATAACAGACAGTGCTGGAAACACAGTAGAATCAGAGATGAATAGGTATGTTGTGCTTTGTCTTTAAACCCTTTTTCTCACTTTATAGGACTATGTTTGAGTTTCCTAAACCTTTTAATTCATTAACTTGTCAATTGAAAAAGTTATGAGGTTGTTAACACCTGTCCATGGCACCTTTTCCTGGATATGGCTCATTGTGAGAAGCAATGCTTCTAACACTGAAATGGTCCTTTCCCAAGTCCTTGCATGGAACTGGTTTGAACCCAGTTCTAGCTGTCCTTGTTCTGAATGCTTGAAGCTGATGCATCTTGCAAGATTTCTGATCTTAATAATAAAGCTTAGCAACAATGAGTATTACTCAGCTAACAAAAACCTGACTAGAAATAATATTTTTCTTTAGTGAAGCTTCAACATTTCAGCAATACAAGAGAGTCAAAATACTAACTGGATTTTACCAAGACATTGAAAAAATATCAAAAATTTCCTTGACCTTTTCTACGAAGACTTTAATAGGCCCAAAACACAAGCTTAGGATTCTCCAGATGACCCTGAAATCTCTTAATAACCCAGAAAGGTAAGTGTTTGTCATGTATTAAAGTTGGGTATCAACTAAACTGCTTGGGGTATATCCTCAGTAATGTGTATTTCCCCGTATTGTTTGTTTTTTAATTGCATATTTCTAAGTGGATGAATGTTGTTGTCCTACTGATGATCAGATTTGTCCTGTGGCAGAGCTGCTCTGTGCATTAACATTTAGTGCACAGCACCCCTGTACTTGCACATGTCCCACGTGCTGCTTGTCACACAGGCTGCTGCTCACAACGTGCTCTGAAGGGCCAGCCTGACTCACACCTGCATGGTTAAGTTCCTCTCCATAAGATAAATCTTATTAAGCATTTTTCTGATTTAACTCATGTGTCTGCACACAGCTTTTCACACTCGGGTACGAAATGGAACCCTTCAGTTACTGCGTGACCAGAACGGGTTTTTTTGTCTTGTTGCTTCTAAGACCAGAACACAGTATATATCTGCTTACACTTAAAATTAAATCATCTGCTTTTTTTTTTTTGTAATTGAAGCTTTTATTAATTATTTCTGGTTTAGAATACTTCAGCAATATTGCCATAGGTTCATTCTTTGAATCTCCAAAGTCACTTGTACAGTAGCACTAGAAATTAAATTTTATATTTGCATCTTTTGAAAATAACATATTAGGTGGAATAGGTAAGAGATATCCAGGAGTAACAAGCATACTTTATTTGAGAGTTGTTAATTTGTTTCTTAGGAATGAAAGATTCAAGGTCAGAATTTAAAATAAAAAAGCTAAAAATGGTTATCAAATAAGTAATGACTGAGAATAATATCACAATACAAGTAAGTCTTAAGTCAGTATATTTTGTTAACTTGAGATATAACATTTAAGGCTTTCTGATGTGGTGTGTGATAATAATCTAGTAGGAATTCGGTATTGATACTTTGTAAAAATTATGAAATCTTGTTATATTAATCTACTATTTTATACTTAGGGAGAAAGAAGAGGAAATAGATGGGAGAGACTTAGGAAGAAACAAAACAGTAATCAAAATAGTACTCTAGAATGTACATATACTTGACTTTATTAACCTGTTGAAGGTCATAAGTCTAAAGCTCTCAGTGAACTAGCATGATTTTATTTAAAAGCATTTGGTGATGAGAGATAGTCCAAGTTCTAAATCACATTTCAATTTTACTTCTCAGCCTAATGGTGATAAATCAGAAGATATATTTCATGTAAGCCTGTCAACATTTGGGACTTCTTCAGATAATGATCTGACAAATAAGAAAGGTTTTCAGTGAACAGCCCTTATTGGGTTTGGGTTTTCGTTTCTATTAGTCTGACTCTTGTTAGTTTAAAAGTAAAATGCACTTGATACACTTTAATATAGGATCCACTGAAGTCCTACATATGGAGCCTCATCATATTGTAGTCATATAGACATGTTAGATACTTTTAGATAGCAATGAAAAATAGTGTATTGAATCAGAATGTGAGGGCAATTTAAATGCAGATGTTACAACACTATTGGTTGGCATAATTACATAATTGCTCATTGTAATTATAATTACCTGTATTTACCTTAGTTTCATATAATTACAACAATTACTTGAGTACAGCGTGATCAACTAGAAATTACATTGAAAATATTTAAATTATTCAAAAGGAAGTCATAGGTAAAAACCAGGGAACAGGTGCAGGGATAAAAGACAATAGATCTGGGTTAATAGCAAACTGTGGGAGCTTGGGGAATATCACTGACAATTGTCTGCTAGGCTGACTATCCACTATCCACACAGATGGTGTGTGAATTTGGAAGTACTAAAAGATACATATAATTTTCAGGCTCTTCTGGACTCTGAGATAAATCATTTCTGCTCTCCCATGGAACCGGAAAGCTTTGCTAACCTGTGCCTGTACAGATGTCAGCTGTACCAAAGAGCTTATGATCCTGTCAGTCAATTCAAACTCAACTGATGGGGAAGCTGAATGTCTCAAAGATGCTTAGCCCAGACACCTTTGGGCTTTTTACCCGAACCAGAACAGTGATAATAAAAAAGACCTTATTAATACCTATTTTTAACAAGAGAGTGTGGAATGCCCATGTGTTTTAGCAGACAGCAGAGAAGCCACATGGGGTGAGGGATTATGAAAGCCTCACCTAACAAAAACATTATTAGTGTTTTGCTCTTTGCTCAGGGCTGCTCTCCTGTAAGGCATTCTTAGTACTCAATAACCACAAGCTGAGATGGATTGCACTTCAAATGAGATACAATATGTTGGAAACCATATGCTTTTATTTCTATAATTCATCATTATGGTTTGTCTAGGTATTTTGTCCCCTGTGGCTAGATAAAAATAATACTACGAAAATAATGTAATAGTAGACCATTAAATTCAAATCAAAATGAATTGAGGATGAAAGACTGGATGAAATTCTATTTCACTGTAGGCTACATCCCAGGCTGAGACTGGGTATTGTGTGGTATAACCACATCTGTGAGTTGAGAGCAACAGAGAAGATAATTTTAAATGAAATAAGTATCATAGCTTGTATGCCCTTAGAGATGCCATCAGAAGGTATAGCTGTCACTTGCTTGTTCAAACTATCTCTCACAATTCATCTATAGTAGTGCATGAAGGGCACAACTGTGACCTGCCTCTGCCCTAGAAAGCATTGCATCTATTCTGACCTCAAAAAGTGAGATTTTGTGTATCTGTGACTCCCTTTGTGACCTCTTTATGTGCTTGTGTAGTATTATGCAGTTTTGGGTTTTCTAGGTGTTTAGAAGACAAATTACTCTCTTGTATTAAACTTTCTCACACATGCTGTCATTGCAAGGGAAAGAGAAAATATTATGATGTAGTTTTCTTCTTTCCTCTGTGAAATGAAAGCAGAGACACTTTCTTACCTAGGGGACTTAAAATAAATTATTCAGGCCCAGTGTTAACCGGAAATGTGCAGAATTTATGCCACGGTGCTAAAGAGTTATTCTGAATGCAGATTAATAGCTGTAATGGATGAAATGTTGCATATTCATACTTAGGACTAGTGTGATACACTTCTTACTCCTGCCACTTTGCACCATCCAGCTGATGTATGTTTTTTTTTCTGTCTGGCAAAACTACTCTGGGGATGCATAAAATAGGGTGTAAACTCAGACAAGAAGACACTTTTTGTTCTGAGAACCATCTCTGAGAGCTGGTAAATACTGGAGGTTTAATAATTCATGTATGGGACTATTTTTCTGTTATTGTTAACTTTTCCTGTTGTGAAATTTTTTTTTTTGTTTTTCTACTTTTGTAGATTGCGGCTGTGCAGATACGATTTTGTACTGATGGAGAACACTGAACTGACCTTCAAACCTATCCCTTGCTCTGAGAAGGGTACATGAAGAGAAAGCTACTACTAACTTAATTTCTCTTACAACAGTGACATTTTGATGCTTCCTCAGGATAAAGACTGCAATGGGAAAGGAAATGAGATAAGCTAAATTTATTTTCAAGTCTACCTGGTAATATGCATTAGTTGCTTTGAGTGACTTAGGCTGAAATTAATTGAAAAGTTTGGACATGTATGTGTTTGGGAAATTATTTGAATAAAGTAAATGCATCATGGTGGAGAACATACAATGGTCTGTTCATCATTATTTGTTAGCAGTGGGGCAACTACTGAATTAAGTATTAATTATCTGCATAATCCTGGCACATTATTTGTCTCACATATATTTAATTATTTATTATTTGTAATGGCTTTTACATGGAAACTTAATTATCTGTCTACTAAGTGAATTTAATATGCTGCACATGTGATCTACAGATCTAATACATAACAGTTTTGCTGTGCTGTGTTCATTGGATAAATGAATTCACATTTTCTCATTACACAATGTCTCAGTCTGAGAACTGCAACAATAACATTTGTGAGCACATATGTAAATTTGCTGTTTAAATCAGTTGCCTTTGTGCCCGTTGTAGATGAATGTTATTGCAACGTTAAGCTTTATTTTTTTATGAAAGCTACGGACAGGGCAGAGTTGTTTGAGATATGAAGTAATTCTAAAGTCGGTTTTGAATAGAATAACTTAAAGGTTAAATAACTTTTTGGTTGGGCCTCTTGGAATTAGAGGTGCTGCTCAGGTTGAGACTGATGCCAGCTTTTCACCTGTTGGGATGTGAACAGGAATAAACGCTGCATAAAGATTTTCTCCTTCAGTTTAGAAAAATGTTTTCCAGTCCCAGATTGCCCTTCCTGATGGAACTGACTGAAGAACAGACAGGTGTGTTTTTCTTCTGTAAGGTTGTTGTATTTAACACTGGTTTCTCATGTAAAGGAATGACATTATCCTTTTCCTTTCTTTCCTGTGACCCTGCTGTCCCTGCTCTTGACAGCAATACTAGATTGAACCTTTTTAAACAATTTCATCTGAATGTCAATGGAATGGGATGTCCAAAACCTCTGAATTGTAAGTTTTATTGGAAGTCACAAGCTTGGTTGTAAGGAAGCTGGAAGACGGTGTCCTAAGGAAGGGAAAGCAAATTGTCACTGCAAAAAGAAGCTCCAGCATTCTGGTCAGCACAGGCAAAGCTCTGAACCAGCCACTGCACATGCTTTTACTTGTCTAGACAGGACAAAAAAGAACAGAATCATGGACAGACATGCTCATGGACTGACTTTTTAAAAGGAATATTTATTCTATGCAGATGGTAATTGCGTTACCATAGGTTTTCTCAGGTGGTGTCTTAGCTTTATAATTTTATTGTATACATCTTTGTTCCTTTTCTCTGAGATAGTCATTAGGAGATACAAAGGAAAAGATGTTTCTGTCTGCTTATATGCATGGATGTGGAGTGGTGGGGTTGGGTTTTTTTTTTTTCTCCTGCCTTCAGGCTTTTTGAAACTGCTGTTACTCTGCTTGTTTGATTCTGCAGGTTTTTGTCAAGCCTTGCTCTTGTCAACTCTAGTTTTCTCTCAACAGGTCCCTGAGCCTCCTTTCTTTCATCATTTTGCCTCCAAATACCTATTTCTTATATCCCTTTAGAAAAGACAGGGACCTCAGACTAAATTTCAAGCATCTGGAACTGGAATCTTTCAATGTGGGGCATAGATGTTCAGGCATAGAAATGCATCAGACGCACTCTTGAGTTTCCTTTTGACGTTGCTTTCTACAAATTCTCCAAAGTTTGATATTTTTATATGTTTAAAAACATATTTTTTTATATTTTATATTCTTGCGGGGTTTTTCATTGATTTTATGTCCTAAAATACTGAAATACAGAAGTATGAATATGTTTTTGGCAATAACATTTTTATTTTGGTTGAGATATTCAATTGAAAGTTAATATATGGAAAAAATTAATGAAATTGTATTATCTCTAAATTGGCAGCATAGAGGGTAGATACACTGCTCTTTCCAGTAATGGAACTGAGTGCTTGCTTATTTTACTTATTATTATTGATGTAGTTGTCAAACAAGTGGGGTTTTTCCCCCTATTTTGTGGATTGTTTACCCATACAAGCTTTATTTTCACCAGCTCACCCTATTTAAAGACAGACACAAATAAAAGTCTACCTCCTGTGGTTGGCATTTGCACTATAAACTGTATCCTTTGCCGTTTACTTGCTTCCAAATTTGGGATGGAGCTCTGGTAATGCAGCCCTTGGAAAGGAGAATTTGCACTAATATTTGCTTTTAGGTAATGGTTGTAATTTATACACCAGTCTACTCACCCCCTGCATCCTTTATGTAAACATTTTGGTGAAATGGTGCCTACACAAGCAGTTGGGATATACTGAGCTGGGGGGTTGAGCATGAGACACAAGCAAAAAAATGTGCAGAACCAAGGACTGAGATTCCTTCCCGGAATTTTTCTGTTACAAATGGGAGGAAAATACGTGAGGTAAGGTGCTATTGAAAAGTTGCAGGGGGGCACACAGACATGAGTAATTGTTGCTCAGTGGTGTGGTATAAAGGAAATAATATTTTCCCACATTTTAAACATCCTATGAAAAAGGAAGGATGAGAATAGTGGGGTTTTGTCTTGATTTTTACAAGGTTTGGGTAAAAAAGAAGGAAGCAGTGGAGCTGTAATGGAGGTTCCAACAAACAACGTGAGGCAGAAACAAACTTTCCTTTTCTAATTTCCAATTTTAGTTGGTAATTTCCATTTCGTAAGAGGGACTGTTCCAGGCAGTGCATTTCCAGCACATAATTGCACTTCTCAAGTGGCTAAGCACTTGGACTGTAGCCTTGTGTCTCCCAGCACCAACAAAATGGGCTGTAATTGTTCAGAAATGCAGCGCTTTCTATGGCTCGGTGCCACGTGCTACTTTGTACTAATTGTGTCAGCTCCCTCAGACTCAGCAGAAGATGCCACAGTCAGGCAGAAAATTAAGTCAGTCAGAAAATGAAAATCTTCCAGGGAGTTCCCTGTTCTGAAGCAAGTGGTGATGGCAGTTCAGTGGATCAAACTTCTGCATCAGAGCTCAAGAGAGGCTGGACTCAGTGCAGTTCTGTTTGTGCATTTGCTGTCAGAGTACAAAACACCCACTAGCATTTTTTCATTGTGGAAATTCAGAATGGGCTGAAAACCCCAAATCAATTTCCTTTTAAAAAATCTTAAATGGAGAAATCGGTAATTTCAGACCAGCTCGACTTGAAATTAAATATTTGTTTCATACAACTGCCCTAAATGCTCTGATTTTCTCTTGGTTCAATATTTGTCAATAAGCCCTGGCCTGCTGGGTGGCCTGGTGATACCACTGGGCTTTGGTTTTCTCACCTGCAAAATGTAAAATTGTCCAGTCAGGAAACACTTCCCAATTTGTAATGGCAAATTTTTTTAACTTTATTTTTAAAGTTTGCTTGTATCTAGTTTGTTAACAGTAAGGAACAATCTCTGTATATGTGAAAAAGGATACATCCCATGAGTAAATGTAGACTGTAATTAACCATTGTGTTGTAGAAATACCAAAGGAACTTTATTAGTATTTACTTATAGTTATGAATTCTGAGTTGTTTCCATCAAATGCAACAAGCTTGAGAGATTTAATGCTGTATTTATATTTAGTGTTTTGTCACAGGGAGATTAAATTGTTAAGTGACAGGTTTATAAAACTCATATGAACTTGTTTTTCTTGTGTTTGTGTTAGATCTGATCAGTATTTGATAAATTCATCTTTTCTTTTAACTATTCTGTTTTGAATGATGTGACAGTGAGGAAATGTCCAGGAACTCATTAAGCGCTAGGAGTCACTGGAGCAAGCAGGAGCATACTTAGGTAAAAGACAATGTATATAATACAGGAGATGTTCACTCTCTCAATGCACAATAGGTTGAAAAGGTCTAGATTAAAGATATGTAGGAGAAGACCATTTGCTAGTTTAATTCGGGATGGCTTTATTGATTTCAGTGATGTTATATACAGTTAAGGCTGTGGTTTATGATCTCTGCCTTGGATAAGGATTGATTTCACATCGGAATTACTTATTTGTATAAGGTGAAGTGCAGATACATGATGGTGGAATTAATGGCTAAGTTTATGTGCAGCTAAGTGGAAAGCAATTTAATAAGGAAATGCTGTAAGAAGGTCAGGTATCTTTTTAGGAAGAAAAAAATACTGTAAAAACACCTTCTCTTTTATGCGACTTTTGTAAATACAGTTATAGGTTACTTCAAAAGGAGCATTCCAGGGTTGTTAATAATCACATGAGCCAATAATATCCAGAGGGAAAGTGATGGGCCAAGACAGTGCAGCTTGTATGAGTGAGGAAGGAAGGATTCAGACATGGGGCCCTAAAAAAGGTGCTAAAACACCTCCAGAGTCAAATTCTACATTTGACAGCTGCCACTGACAGCACTCAGTGGGTACCTCAGCTTATTTTTTCACTATGGAGTTTCCGTTGTTTCTTCTGAGCATATTCAGAATGGGACTAAGACTTACTGGGACAGAGAAAGTACAGGCTATCCCAGCAAGGGGAGTACTGGATGGGCAAGGGGACTCCTGGGTGACAAGCCTTACTGCAGGGGCTGATTAAACAGTGAATGTGTAAAATGGGCTAACTCTTAAAGTCTGTGTTCAGTTGTTCTAAACTGCAATTGAACTGTCTATCCTTTCTCACAAGGTAACAAGCAGCCTGTATGCCCGGTGCCATGGAGCTCCAGGATTTGCTGCAGCTGCCAAGGAGACTCTGCACTGTGGCATCAAAATCCAGTTTTAGTTTCAGCCCTTGCATCCTTCTGTGTCCTGTAGGAGTGCAGGAGAGAAACACTGATTAAGAGCCTTATGACCTTTATAACCTTTTAGAGAAGCTCAGCTCTTAGGTCCTCGACTTGCTGTGGCTTCAGTGCAGCTGGAAACAGAGGTTGAGGCCATCAAGAAGCATGGCCCGGGAGGAAAGGATTGGTAGCCTTAACCATTGATGTGAGACTGGATTACTCAATCTAGCTTTAGAAAGTCCTTGGACCCACTGTTCTGGTCCCGCTGCCTGACTCCCCAGTACTGATCACAGTGCATTAGGTGTGCTCCTGAAAAGCATCTTTCAATCTAATTTCATTTGAAAGCAACCCACTTGCACGCTCTGAGACCACTCTGCAGTGTGAACTAGGATGTGGTAAATCAGGATGGTCCTGATTCAAACAAAAGGCTTGTGCAGACTCTGCCAAGCTGCTGTGGATAAAGGTGTCCATATAATGGGTATACCCAAAAAATGGGAAGATGGCACCTGTTTAAAAGTGGAAGCGTGATAACTGTGGCAGTTAATATTCCTACCATAGCTTAGAATACTAGATGTTCATTTGCTTACTGATTGACTGAGTATGGAGAAGTGGTGCTTTTTATCATGTTTATCAACAATATGTAGTTTACACATTAATTGCATAGTGTATTTAACCTATGTTTCTTATATCATTTGGAATATGAGTGTAAGGAAAAGGGATAATGGTCCTACTAAGACAATGCACAGAGAAACAAAGGATAAACTATAAAAGAAGGTTAGAAAAATGTGTTAGGAGTGTAGAAAAAATTAAAAAGTTGTCAGAAGAGGGCAGCCTTTTCACATAAACTATAAACCAACAACAATACAGAAAATATCTGAAATTATTCTTTTCACTATAGTTAAGCATGCCAGTGTGAGGTTAACCTTGTTAAGGAATCTGGAACATGCACAGAACTTGATCGCAACAAGAATGCCTCTCTTTTGTGCTATCTTCAAAGGACAGATGCCTGGCTTTGTAACAGTATTTTTTTCCTGTTATGTTCAGACAATAGAGTTAGAAATGATTGTAAGGTGAGTCAACAAAGGGAAATGCAATCATCCTTCTTTTTATTTTTATTTATAGTTAAAGAAAAATGAACTTTAGGTATTAGGGGCAAAATATGCTTGCTTATTTATTGCAGAGGTAAGCCAACTTTTTAGATTAAGAATGAACAAAGAACTAGAAAATTAAATGAATGAGGCTTTATTAATGTATTCTTAATCATATCAATCTGTCTCAGTATTTATTCAAATACAATATGTAGTTATGAAGACTGCTTCAAATAGTGAAATTTATGTCATAAACAGTTGGCAAACTACAATGGTTTCCTACAGAACTCTCTGCAGTCAGACTCAGTTGCAGCTAGTCTGTAACTATTGCAGTGAATTTAACACTGCAGTGGAAACTGCACTGCTAAAATTGGAATGAACATAATTTTTGAACTGATAAAGAGATTATGAAGTTGTGTTTGTTTTAAGTTCTAATTCCCGAAAGGAAGGAGTAGCCGCTTGGCTGTGCCTCTTTGCGGGAAATCAGCCTGTAGTAGGGCAGGGGCTCCAAAGGTGAGGGCAGGGGAGGCCAGCTATCTGGAGTGGGAATTTGGGTCTTGGCACAGGGCTGAGTGAGGACTCAGCTTCAATGAATGAAGTTTTTAGACCTTGATTCAGTAAAGCACTTACACACCAGGTGATTTAAGTGATTGGTTAAGAGGAGAATTAAGTAAGGAACAGAAGCCTACCTAACAGCAGTCTCAGGCAATTAAGTGGTTTTTTACTCAGAGATTAAAGATTATCTTAGCACTCAAAAAAATCATAAAATATTTAGTTTGTGTATAATATCCATATTATGCCATTGTTGCAAGTAAGAAACAAATACATGGCATAAGGAAGGAGCAAAGGGTGCCTAAAGGCTCTACTGATCTTTTCCCTCCCATCCATTTACTCCATGCTTGTAGATGCTTTTAGTCTGTGGTTTCCAGCCTTCAGGCAAGTCTAAGGGGAAGGCAGAGAATTAATCATACCATGGCATGCTGAGGTGTATGCAGTCATGTATTGGATGCCAAGACATACCTCTGTTCCTATAAAATATAGCAAGACATATTCACTTAATGCCAAGGAGATGGGGTTTTAGGTGTTTTTCTATTCAAAACAATTCTTTCACTCTAAAGCACTTGATTTCCAGCTGATTTTCCTTAAAGGAACAGAGGGCTACATGAAAGGTATCAGGAACTGTGCTTATGGTTTGAAGGTGTAGCGGTACATGTAACGCATATTACCATATTTTCAGATAGCTGAATTTTGGATATTTCCCAATGTTTTGACTAGCAAAACACATGGGATCCTGGTAGGTCCACATTATTGAAGAGGCACGTGGAAATTGGAAATTTTCCAGAAACAGCATGACTCTGTCTATCTGTTAAGATGTTTCCTCCTGAGCCTTGTTGGAGGTCACAGGCTTGTCTGTGTGTGTGCATGTGTGGTGGGTTAACCCTGAATGGAAGCCAGGTGCCAACCAAACCTGCTCTGTCACACCTCTCCTCAACTGGACAGGGAAAAGAAAATAAAATGCAAGGCTCAGGAATGAATAAAGAGAAATAAAATGAGAGGTTGAAATAAGGGCGGGGAGAGATCAGTCACCAGTTACTGTCACGGGTAAAACAGACTTGACTTGGGGAAATTATTTAAATTTGTTACCAATCAAATCAGAGCACAGGAATGAGAAATAAACCCCAATTCTATAACCCTTCCCTCCCTTCTTTCTAGGCTTAACTTCACTCCCAAATTCCCTGCCTCCTCCATGCAGCAATACAGGGGAGAGGGGAACAGGGGCTGTGGTGAGTTAATCACACTTTGTCTCTGCCACTCCTTCCTCCACAGGGGCAGAACTCACACTCTTCCCCTGATCCAGTGTGAGTCTCGCCCATGGGAGGCAGTCCTACATGAACTTCTCCAATGTGAGTTCTTCCCAAAGTCTGCAGTTCTTCACGAATCACTCCTGAGTGGGTCCTCTACAGAGTACTAAGTCCTGCCAGCAAACCTGTTCTATTGTTGGCTCCTCTTTCCATGTGGTTACTGGTCCTGCCAGGAGTCTACTCCAGTGTGAGCTTCCTACAGGATCACAGCCTTCTTTCAGGCACCCACCTGCTCTGGTGTGGAGTCTTCCATGGGCTGCAGGGGAATCTCTGCTCCAGCGCTTGGAGCACCTGCTCCCACTCCTTATTCACTGACCTTGTTGTCTCCAGGGCTGTTTCTCTCACATGTTCTCACTCCTCTCCCCAGCTGCAATTACACAAGGTATTTCCCCTCACACCCTGCCTTCTTAAATCATGTTATCCTAGAAGCTCTCCCACTGTCACTGAAGGGCTTGGCCGTGGCCACCGGTGGGTTCATCTTGGAGCTGCCTGGCATTGCCTCTGGCGGACATGGGGGAAGCTTCTGGCAGCTCCTCTCAGAAGCCACCCCTGTAGCCTCTCTGCTACCCAAACCTTGCTCTGCAAAGAGAGAGAAATAAAAATGTAGGAAGTCTTTCAGAAGGAGATACAGGCAAAATAAGGACAAAAACAAGCTCTGGGACATGCTCAGGGTAAAGGAGGGAGGTGTTTGTGTTCTTTTGCCTGGGAAAAGAACTTGGAATTGCTAAAAAGGGACTCCATGGGTGGGGGGAGGGCTTTGTTCATAGAGGAGTTCCCTCCCAGCCTGAGCCAAATGGGGTTTGTTCTAGTTCAGAGGAGTCAATTTTAAAGTCAGAGCTGGATCCTGAGCTGTCAGCTGGAAAAGTGCAGCTCTCCTCACTGGTACACTTTTTACTGGGAGCTGTGCCACCCGAACTTGGCTCAGCAGTCAGCTCCTCCTTCCCCTGATCCCTCAGAACAAGAAGTCCCCATGACTGAAACTTTCTGCAAGTTTGGCAACTCTCCCATTCTCGCCCCTCCCTCCAGCAGTGACTTTTCCTCGCAACAAAAACAATCCACAGGACCACAAACGTTAATTTGCCGCTCGGTTCTTAAAGGTGTTTCTCAGTGACAGAATAACCTTGGTGTTTAAAAAACAGAAGTGTCCCTCGTGCAAAAACTGTCCCAATGAACAATATTGACAATAACATTATTGACACTCTTCGAAGTGCAAAGGCTGAAAAGATGAAGCATTACAATATCTACTCCTGAATGGCTTTTGGTTTGCCCCTGAAGGACTGGAACAGTGTCATAGCTAATGCCAATCCTCCGCACTTTGTGCCTTCTCTGCAGGTTACGCAGAAAGCTCCAGGCTTGTTAGGCTGCAAGATATTGTGCTTTGGTTTTGTTTACTATGTCTTGAAGCAGTCAGCAGAGTCAGTGGAAAGATTCCCTTTGATTGTAATGGGCTAGGATTGGGCCCACATGCCCAGCCCCCACAAAAAAACAAACCAAAAAAAACGAAGAAAATAGGTGATTAGATCAACATCCAATCTAAAGCCAATGAAGGGCAAAAAAATCTATAAATGCTTATCTACATCAGGTACAATATTAATGAAACTTTGAAAACACAATCCATTTTTAAAAAAGTAGATGTAACTAGAGCTTTTTCTGTAGTTTTATCCATTATCTACAGGGCGATAAACATTGCACTTGGTTTCTGTCTCATGCAAGACTTTGAAGAAGCGATAGTGCTTTCGGGTATACAAATCACTAGAAAAAAGATCCAAGATTGAATATAATAAGCGAAAGAGACTTTCCTCGATGGAGATGTAGATTTTGCCCACAGCATTAATATATTGCAGTTTGGCATCTCTAAAATATAGCTGTGAGGAATGCTGTGAACCTGCTAATTAATAAGACTCTTTTCCTCAGACATTTCATTAACCTAAACTTTTTAGTTTTCTGTAGATTGAATGCATGCATGCCTGTTTTTAACCTTTGCACAATGGCTTCTATGTTATAATTAATTTATTCCCACTAGCAAGACAAGAATATTGGGCTATAGAAGTGAATTCAAAATGAGTCATGCATAATTTATATTGATCAATATTGTTAGTATAGTGTTTTATTTTCTCTCATGACTTTTCATTTTATAGAAATAATGTATTGTCAAAAATACAGAACTCTAAAATGTAATTTATCATTTAGCTTTAAACAAGAGACAGATAAATACTTAGGAGGATCCAGAAGAGACATGGACATAAAAAGTCAAAAAATACCTTGCTTGCCAGATAAGTTCTCCACTTACCCAATGTACAGTATCTTCTAACAGCACCTTATGTGGAAGACTTTTTGCTTATCACAGAATCATCAAGGTTGAAAGAGACTTTCAATATCATCCAGTCCAACTGTCAACTCATCACCACCACCCCTAAACCCCCAAGTGCCACATCCAGACACCTCTTGATCACTTCCAGGGACAGTGACTCCACCACCTCTCTCTGGACAAGTGATTCCAAAGCCAAAACACTCTTTCAGTTTATTTTTTTTTAATATGCATATCTAATCTGAACATACCCTCACGCACCTTGAGGCTATTTCCTCTCATCCTTTCAGCTGGGAAATGGCAGGACAGACCAGCCACCCACTTTGGTGTTTGTGTGTTTGACAATTCACACTTAGGACTGCTGCACTCTGTGGGAGGCTGAAAGCAAGCAAGGGGGGCATTTTCTCTTCCTATGAGACTCGACTGGTCAAGTTTCCCGGTTTTGTTCTGCTTTGGTTTTTCTCCAGCTGTAACCACAGCAGAAGAATCACAAGGGCTTGGTTTTCTTATAAGCCAGGCTGGAAATGGGCTGTCAGGAAGAGGGCAAATGGCATCAAAATATGTATTTGCTGTGAGGCTGCAGGGTGACAAATAACAGCCATCAGGTGTCCTTTGATTTTTAGCCAAGGAGGAACTGAAAGATTGTCAGCAGGTCAGTAGGATGAGGAGCACCCTCCCAAATAGGTGGTGGCAATCACGGGTAGTACAATTTACTGCTGAGAAATTATCCCAGATTTAGTGAAGCTGCAGCCTAATTAAACTATAGCCTTTGCATCTTGTCCTTCTTCCCTTTTACCTTATTTTCTTCCCTCTTGATTTGCTACTGGTGATGCCATCACTTTGCAGAGCTCCAGGAGGTGAATTTGCTAGTTCACTGGCCACCTGCATTCACAGGCACCCAAAGGTTGTATGTCAGGTTGCAACATGGATGCTGGATGAAATGGAAAGAGTATTGTTCTGTAAATAACTCACCTGTGAAAAGCCATCAGTTCAACTCACATGCTTTTCAATAGTGGCTTTCCAAATGTTTTGTTTCCTGTGGCAGATGCAGCACTAAATATAACTAGCTGGGTACTTCTTCAGGAGAGATACTAGTTGATGTGAATTTTATTACTGATGTAATTCCTTCTGGGATGTAAGTCCTCATGAGAATGAGCAAAGGGTATGAGAACACACCATGTTTGGGAAAATAGGGCACTTCTATAGCTGTAATTGTTTTAGGTACTGTAATAAGGAACTTAAAATATTGGTTAAGAGGAGTGCTAAGGAGGTGGATTGATACTGGTTAGGAAGAGAATGTTGTAACTATTATTGATGCAGGCTGTTCCTCTCCATATTTTGGATGCCTATGATCAGCTGAGTTCCTGGAAGAAGACTTTCAGTAAATCTCCATAGGCAAAATTAAACTTACTTTTCTTATTAATGTATCAGGTTAATATTAAAGTATTTAGGCTAAATCTTGGCATGGAGCAGACCTAAACTTCTTATTTTAAATGATTGTATGTGCTCTTACTCTATTTTTTTTTCTGTAATGTCTTTTGTGAAAGTTTCTCATGTAGTGCCCATATATTAATAAGTTAAATGTATTAAAATTCTCCCAATTGGAGAATTTTATAACAAGAATGTTTTCTTATGGCATCCTTTCCCCCTCTCTGCCCAGTCTGGGTTTTCAGGCATTCAGTTATGCACACACTGTTTTGAATTCATGGTATTTTTCAGTGTGCAGATAGCTTTGGTTTTCCTGCTTTAGTATTCATTTTGTTATTCCCCTTGTGATTATTCTGGCTTACTGGGTGTTTATTATATAGCACTCCCCTAATTATATGCTTGCACATTGCAAAGTTTAGGGATTTGAATGTCTATTATGTGCCTATTCTGTGGCTCTTCATACATTTCTTTCAATATGCTTTGACGCTGCAGTCATCCCAGAAAATATCATTAAAAAATATCATTAAAACCTGTTAAAGGTGGCACTTCAAGTTTGTTTTCTTTGTCATTCTTATTCCATATTTTCCTGCCTAGCGTTTTGGCAAAGTGAAATGAAAATTGCAGAATGGCAAGGGGAGTGAGCAAGCCAGTAATTACCTACTTTGTATGCTTATGTTGTGAAGTATTCCATCCTGAGTGTTTTGAAGATTTATGGATGTGTGCTTATTTGGAAGCATGTATGGCTACATATTTTTTTTTTCTCAAGAAATGGGCTTGTGCCTGCATCAATCTGCTTAATTCAGATCTTGTCTTACCTAATTTTTTTGAGTAATTAAAAATGAAAGAAGCTGAAACACCTGTCTAAGTGATGCCCAAACTACGGTTTCACTGCATGGCTGAATTGAATGGGGGAACAGACTAACTTGAAAATAATAGCAACAAAAGCAGAAAAGACCTTTGGCAAAGCCAGCTTAATTCTCAGATACAGTTCGTAGCATACTCTCATACAGAGTCATTCCAGCTCAGCTGAGCCTCTGGCTGCTGAGGCTCCAGTTTGTAGTCCTAAACCTAGCTAGTTCTGAGGTCATGCTACCACGTCTGCTGAATGCTCTGCAACCCTACCAGGATTTGGGGAATTGTTGCCGTGGTTGGAGCAGTTTCCCATCTTACCAGTGGAATCAGGTGCTCTGCAAATCAGTCTCTTCAGCACTTCAGCTTTCTGGTCCAGCTGCTTGTCTTAAATTGAGAAGCTGATCTGAAACATCCCGTCTCCACTTCTTTTTCTTTCCCTTTTTCTTGTTGTGATTCATTGCTTTCTAATTTCTGCCAGCAAGCTGTTAAAGGGGAGAACTTACCAGTGGAAAAAACCTGCATGGTAAAATAAGGTAAAAGACACCTCTGAAATTTTTGTATCCCAGAAATCACAGAGACGTGTCTCATTGCACTATATTACAACAAGTTGTATGAGATAACTTAGGTAAGACTAAATAAAACAGGAGTATAAGAATGGCCTGCTTTTTCTTCAAGAAAGAAACATGTTTTAAAACACACCTTTAGTCTGTACTTTAGGTTTTCTTTGCAATGATTACAGCTAGATGGTAAATAGCAGGAGTTCAGTGAATCAATACCAAGATGCCTGGGTGTGTGCCCGTTGCAGCATTTTCATTACAGCAGACACAGGAGGCATATTTCCAAAGAATATAATAAATCTTTTTGTCTTTGGATCTGAAAATAACATTCAATTGTTTGTGTTGCTTTTAGAAGGAGAATATGACTAACAGAACACTTCTATTGTTATGATGTGTCAGGAGGAGTTATTGCCACTCAAATGTCATGTAGTAATAGGAAAAGAACATAAAAAGAACATAAAGCCTTGAAAGGAAACAAAGTAGTATTTCATTTTCAGTCTGCCATGACATTTTAGCATTTTCTGGATCAAATTAAAAAATTTACCATCCGCAAATTCCAATTTTAAAAGACAATTCTATAGCAGTGCTTATTGAAGCCAGTATAATAATAACAATTAGATAAATATTTGCTTACTATAAACACTTTTTCAGCAGGAAAGCTGTCACAATATACCTGTGCATATAAGGAAACATGATCATTCAGCTGTGATCTCAGAATTTTTCTGTTCAATATACTTCACTGTGCAGGTATAGATGGTCAGTTGGGCTATCTATTGAAGTAATTTACTCTTATATATAAGTTATGGTCTCTTGACATTTTTGAAACTTAGGGTATTACAGCTACTAGAGGTGACAGTAGCTCTACTTTCCCCTGAATTCCATTCTTTCCAGTTGAATTCCTTATTAGGTGCTTTAATGATTAAATAAGTAGTCTATGTCCTCATGCCCATGTTTTTCATATGAGAAAGATTTCAGTATCAAAGTACTCTACCCTTCTTCAAACTTCTATTAAAAGAAGTAGGAATTTTGTCTGATTGCACAGCACTAGGAAGGACCTTATCTGAATGCTGCATAACAGCTCCTCTTATCTTTCAGACTTCCTAGATTGGATTGCTCTGCAAGTGTTTTCTTTTTTCAGGTAAAAACCGAGCACATCATTTTCATTATCCAATTACCTGTACGACATTGGAGGAGTTGTAGTTTCTGAAAGGGGAAGAAAGCAGAAAACATGTTTTGTTATTTTTTTTAAAGTAGGCATTCTTTTTATCTTATTAGAGCCATACAGAGTGTTAAAACGAAAAGATCAGAAAATATAAAACAAACTCCAAGAGACTGATCATTATAATCAGGCTTTTTTGAAGTTGAAGTGCTAAAATTATCAATGCAGCAATGACTAGCTCTGATTACATCCACTTGTATTAAGGATTCATGAGCAATATAGGTTTATGAACATGAACAGTTTAACTAAAGAAGTCCACATCAGAAGTAATTCACTAAATTGATATGCTTTTGCTTTATCTAGTAGAAAGACAGACTTCAAAAAATAAAATATTTTAACATACAGACAAGGAGAAGAGGTAGAGCTGGAGAAGAGTTCAGAATTTGGCAGTGTAGGAGAAATATGTGTAGGAGGAATATAATCTATGCAGATTTTGTGAAGAATACCATTCAGTAGAAAATGCTGCAGGAAAAGGCAATGAGAAAGTCAGCAATGGGGACATATTCTGATTTTCCCTGCTGCTGGTGCCAAGTTTCCATCCATACTGATGGCTTAAGGATGGCCACAGAAACCGTGAGTAGCTTTAGAGTTTGTATCCATTTCTTCAAACTGCTCCCCAGAACAGTTTTGTGGCAAGTCCTGCAGAACAAATCTCTGTTGAATCTGTTCCTTCCTTATGGTGACACCTGTCGGCAGCCAAAAAATGGTGTGATTTAGAGGCGCTGAAATGCCTGTTGTTGCAAGAGCTGTTGTATTATGGGATCAGGACTGCATGAGAAAAGAGGCAAGAACACAGGAGGTGTTCAATATTGAGGATATACTATATATGTGTACAGCTAAATGTAATAAGCTGTAAGTTATTTACCTTTTGTGAATCTTTTGTGAATTCAAATACCTGGTCACTGATTTGACTGAGTCAAACCCCAGGCCAAGTGTTGATTCTTCAAGGGAAAGGTGCTGTGTTTTCTGTCTCCCTTGCAAAGGAGCTGTTGTAGTTTACAGCATTAGTGCCAGGGTGCCTAAGTGCTGTCTTCCATTACCTTCATGTGGTCTGTTATGTATGACTGTGGAAGCTACATGTATTTGGTAACAGCATGAAACCATCCTGCTTTCAGGTCCCTGTCCTACTTTCATATAATAGTTTCCATATCAAGCATAATTTTATTTCGTCAAGCTATTATTATACCTAAAAGTATCAAGTGTCTAAATAATATACCTGTACACCAGCAAATGAGTCTGCAGAGGTGCAGTTACCAGCAAACCAAAAAATTGTGTTGCATATGGGTCAGGGATGGGCTTCTGTCTGTCAGCCCATGTTAAAGCAGTGACCTCTGCTAACCTACATAGGCCTGTAGCAAGGCTTTGGTAGTTACTTGTCTGGTTTCAGCAGTGCTTATACCTGGGGTATCACAGTTTACCAGCACTGGGGAAAGATTTTCACCCATATCCCTGTGTCCACAAGTTATTCTGGCTAACAGCATGAGGAGGCTAGGTTAAAATCCTGTTCAAGAGGTACCCTGTTGCTCTATGTCACTGCGTGTACTTTTTTGTCTTGGAAGCCACATTAGACATCAAAATTACCAGAACAGGTTTTTCTGCTCTAAGCTAACATGATAAAGTGCAGAAATTCCTGAAATCAGTTTATGAATTAATTAATAATTTAATTAATACTAAATTGTCTTCTAGTCATTTTAAGGAAAAGGGGGAGATCTCAGTTCTGGTTCCCCAAGGAAGGAGGCAAGGGTGCACCACCTTTTTTTGATGTAGTGTTGCCAATGCATCTATCTAGGACTATCCATAATAAGAGGGAAAAATGAATTGCTGATGGTAGAAAGCACTGTCCAATATTTAGGATAGTGGCCCAAGGATCCAGAAATGAAGATTCAAACTGATGACAATTGCCTGTGTTTCCTTTCCTTTGCCTCAGATCTCCATCTGTAAAATGAATCACAGTAGTCTTCTTCTAACTCCCAGAGATGTTATAAATGCACTAAGGCTTGAGAAGCACTTGCTCTTTAGTGATGGGGAATGCAAAAGTATAGAGGACTGAGTTCCTCGTGAAAAAAGCTTTTTGCTATTAAGGAATTCTCCACAGCGTTTATTTTACCCCTAACAATCAGTTTTAGCTGACAATGTTTTAGTAGTAGAGCTTTCAGACATGTCTGCTTTTTTTTTTTTTTTTAATTTATTACAAGGCCGTCAACATTTCCAGATTACAGTGAGCTGTACTAGACTTTATGGGAAATTAAGACCTTTACCTTACAAGATTCCTTTGCATTCTCTGACTTTTGCAGTGATCAGCCTTATAATGTGACCAGACATGTTTTTAACACTGATGAATTGCCTTGAAAAAAACTTCCCTCCAAAATGCTTGACAATCACTAGTGTGGATTTAACTTCTTGTTACATTGTACTTAGCAACTAAGGGACATAGTAGCTTGGGGTTACTTCTCTCTGCTGCTGGCGTGACTTCTGACAAGGAGGAAGTTAAACTGGTAATGGGAAAATTTGGGCTGTGGCCATTCCAGCTCTGGGTTGGACTCAAACCTGCAGCTCAGGTGGAAGAGCTCTGCAGTGCCTCCCTGCCCCTGCTAATTGGGTGATGTTTTGGGGAGGGTACTGATGTTAAGCTGACATGGAAAACACAGAATCAAAGCTTTAAAAGTCAAATGAAACTCCACAAGTTAGCTGGTATCACCTGGGGGGAATGTTGGTGTCCAGGACCTGAGCACCTTGGGGGCTGCCATTGGCCCTCCCCTGCCTGTCGCTGGTTCTTGCACCACCCTGACTGCATCCCCTGCAGGGATCGCTCTCCTGGCCGGGCCGGGACTGTGGCAGTGCCTCAGCACTGCCCCCAGAGCTGGGCTGTGTCCAGCCACCTTCCCTGGCCTTCAGACCTTGCTGAGGAGGTCTGCTGGGGAGGGACAGCACCCCAGCCACTGCCCCTGTGTTGCCTGGCACAGTTTTATCTACAATGTTTGATACACTTCCCAGGAATTGTAACACCACAGGATTCCTTGACAATAATTTTGAGAGATTCATTCATCCTGCTTCCTAGACAGCAGTATCTTGATTTTATGTTTTTCATATATTCCCATGTAGGAGATATAAGCAGCCCTGTCTCCTGCCACCTCAGCTACTTGCCATAATAGTGCTTTATGGCACATTCACTTTTCAAATCCTTTTGTGAAGGAATATTCTCTGTGAATCCAAAGCATGAACATTTCGGTGCCTTCCTGTGATTACAGAGCTGCTTCTATAAACAGGCGTGGCAAGAATAATATCTGATGGCCTTTCACACGAAATCTTTGTGCTGGGAATTCTCCATCAGGAATACTGAATGAATAAAATTATCAGGGTTCAGTCTGGTAGCACATGGATTTAAAAGCTAATTGTACCATCAAATCATGGCCTAAGGCAGGAGGAATGGTTTTCAGAGGATTGCTTTGGGCCATGGAGTCTGGTTTAATTTTGCCTTGAGTGTTAAAATTGTTTGGTAAACTGTTTCACCCACACACGAGACTTTGTATTGCAGTGGGCACCCAGCATATCATTTATAAATAAATAGATCAGAGGTCCAGATATGCTGAAATGCTCCTGCAAACAATATGCAGTCTAATGCTTCCCATGGAATGAAATGAATGTAAGCCTGTCACTTTAAATATATAGAAATATCTTGACTTTAGTGATACAATTGCAAGACTTTCCTACAGCCGCAAAGCACAGGACTAATCTGGATTGAGTCTTTGAAGTGCAAATTGTACATTTCCCACCAAACACTTGAAGTAAAAGATGGGAAACATCAATTCACACTACCGACAAAAAAAGACTCCAGTTTGTCACAAGAAGAAAGGGTTTGAATTTGTAATTTTCATCTATAAGATAAGGTGTTAATGAATTTTATATTTTCCCCAGATGAGTATGTAAATTTCTTCTGAACTTTGTTACAGAGCTCAGAGCACCTATTGTGTGACTACTGGAAAGGGTGGAGATTGTAGTCGGTTGGCAGGAAAACCTCTAATTTACCTTGTCCTTTTTTTTCCTCCCTAGTTCTTTCATGGATTCTGACATGGTACCCTTGTCCAATGTTGTGACTGAACTCAGAGGCAATGCGTATTTTTGACTTTTAAATAAGTTTCAAATCAGACCACTGTTGGAAGAGGCAGGAAATCTTTTGAGTGTAGTCAGAGAAGACAGTGTACAACAATTCTTACCCATTCAGTTTTCATCAGATGATGAATTACATTCAATAAGTAAAAGGCATTTCTTGGGGAAGAGGTGGAGGATTCCATACAGACGACATTGATCCTGTGACCCACCAGTGGCAGACAGTGTTCATCTAGTTTCTCTGTAGAAGCAGAATAAGAGCTGCAGAGCAAGAGTTAGTTTCCTAAAGACAGATCTATTTAAACAACAATCCTCAAACTGTTGAACTATAAGGTACAAAAGATTTTGTTTAGGCTTTGACTTTTGTTGAAGTTGAAATACTGCTTTTCATCAGGAATAGCTGAGTAACTTGCAACAACCTAATAGGAAACTTAAGCATCCATAGTCAGAGGAATCTACTTATGTTTCAGTGGAATATCCTGTATTACTATTTGTGCTGCCTATTGCCTCTTCTTGTGTCACTGGATACCCCTGAAAAGAATTTGGCTCCATCTTTATGCCCCTAATGCCTATGTCATTAAGACAAAACTGGTTTAAGTATTTGTAGCTCCAAATTAGACAGTAAGTTGACCAATGGATTTTCATTTTGGATTTATTCTGTTTCTTAGATGGTAACTTTTGTTTGGTGTATGAAGTTGATTACAGATACAGGAATTATGCAATGTGAAGTTGAGGCCTTTGTCCAAATGTGAGGAGCAATCAGCTTTCCAGACCTATTCCCTACAGCTGAGTCCTAAGAACTGTTTCATATCTGAAACATGTGCACTTTAAATCACAGGTGGCTGCATACATTGGGCCCTTCATAGCAATGAAATCCCTGAAACATTAAAAAAAATTTTGCTGGAAACACTCCTCAAATGTAAATTCTGTCTCCAATTACCAGGAATGTTTCAACTACGGACCATTTTCTAGGTGCAGAACCTAGATCTCTCTCATCTATGGAATAAATCACTGGCATGAATTTCATGCTTGGCTACAGTGGCATAAATGTAAAGTAGGTTCATTGAAGTTAACTGGGTAACTGCAGATTTATGTTGCCATTAGTGAGAAGTGATTTGCTGGAATTGTTTGCTCTTCTACTCCCTTTTTGCTACAGTTCCTACACCAGCAAAATGTATAACAGCTATTATTTGGCCTTAGAACAACGTCCTAACAAATGTCAAGGAGCAAATCAAGTATAAACAAGAATTTGAAGTGTTTCCTGGATTTCCTATGAGGATATAGTTTGTGGTAGCAGGCTGCTTCTCTGTCCAACAATTCCTTTGAAAAGTCTTCTGTTAATAAAGATGTTGTGGTCTTAGAGACTGTAGCTTTTGCATTTTCTGACAGTAGTTTCTGCAGAGGAGACAGACACTATTAGCTCACCCTGAGGGAAAAAAAAGCTGTGGGGTGAATTTAGTCCTTACTAAGCTCCAGAGAAGCCACGAGGGAGAAAGACTTTGCCTCACTCACAGGAAGATTTTTTTTCCAGAATTCAGGTGTTATAACACATCAGAGAGCTCAAGTGTGAAACAACATCATACAGCACTTGGTTTCATGAGCTTTATTGCTCCTGTAAATCAGCAGATTTGTAAGTAGTAGCTTCTCTTAGTTAATATTATCTTCCTGGATGATAGGTAAGGTAGTAATAGCTGGAGGTAAACAAAAGCATACCAGAGAGGCACTTGATCACTGAAAATTGAAGGTGGACTGGATAACCCATTCCTGTAAAATTATTCTCCCTATTCTAGTATGTGTGGCCAGTAGATTTCTTAGCTTCCAGCAGTACCAGATTTGGCTGCAGGATGGAGTAGTGGGGGAAGAATCCTAAGCCTTCTTTTTCAGGCTCATATTTATGGCAGTGGTCATTAATCTTAGAGTCCATTGGAAGAGAAGGGCAATGGGAGAATATGTTTCAGGAACATCTGAAAAAAGTTAGATATCAGCTTTGTCATGGGCATCTCAAGAATGGCCTTATCCATTAGCATTTATCCTGGGAATAGTTATGGAGCCTGGTAACACTGTACTTTTTCTGTAACAACTGTCTCTGGTTCAGCAAATACAGTGGATCAACCCTCCAGCATTAATTCAGCAGATTGATAGTGTACTTTAGTTAATTGCAATATTACTGGTCTGCAATGTATATCTGCCCTTGTGGCTGCCTTCTCTTCTTCAGAAAAACACTCTCAATCTGCCAATTTATTGCCCAACACACTTCTTGAAATGTCATGTAAAATTGGATTTTAATAGACACAGTTGGTAATAATCAATGACCTTTTGGAAGATATTGTGCCAATAAGTGGTTACTGACTCTCTTGCCTGAAATGTCTTCAATGATCCTAATTTTTCTCCAAATATCTGAATAATTCCTCCAGGAATTTAATGAAACTTCAAGGCTAGTAGACAGGGCAAATAGTCTCTCTTCCCTTACTCCAGCCACTTTGTGCTGGGTTTGTCTGACTGTGCTGAGCAGAGCTACAGTTTTGCTTGGCCAAGAACCTCCTCTGAGGTTTCAGGTGAGTTAATATAAAAGCTTGAAACTGCTCTGTTATGGCTGGGTTGTTACAAATACCCAAATTTACTAAAGTTACAGCGCAATTACTGTTTGGATTGTGTTTCAGGCAGACACTGGAAGAAGGATTCAGGTGTGGGTGTCTGTACTAGAAACATCAGTTTATGTAAGTGGAATTAATTGTGTGAATTTAGCAGTGTGTGACTGCCTTTCTAAAGGGAAACAGTTCTGTTCTTTTAAAAGCTGTTTACTGAAAAGGTGACACTTGGAGCAGTTTATACCATAAGCTGCCAGCTGCAGAACGTTAAGCTTCATTAAAAGCTCGGTGTCCTGTGTAGCACTTCTGACTTGTTTGAATGGTGTAGTATGAGACAGTTTAAGAGAGGAGGGGATTTCTTTCCATATGGTGTCCTTCAGTTCTGTCCCTAAGCAAGGACCTTGATCAAGCCTGTGCAACAGGTTGCTGGGCAGACAAGAAAGGATACAGGAAATGAGAAAATATGTGGAATAACTTTCACAGGTGGTCTGGGTTGACCCCAGCCAGCAATCAAACACCCACACTGCTACTAACTCATTCTCCCCCTTCCTGTGATGGTATGGGGGAGTGAATGGGAAGAGGAAAAGGTGAGAAAACTCGTGGGTCAACTTACAGCCATTTTAGTAGGTGAAAGAAAGAGGAGGGGATACAAACAAACAAAAAGTGATGAAAAAGTTGTCAGGAACCACCTGCTGCTAGCAAGCTGATGCCCAAAAAAATCTCTGAGCAACAGCCAGCTTGAAAGCCAACTCTCCCTGCCCTCCTTCTTCCCTCAGCCCCTTCTTCCTGTACTCCATGATATTATGGGGCATGGATTATCCCTTTGGCCAATTCAGGTCAGCTGTCTCAGCTGTGACCCCCGCCCCCCCTCCACCACCTCCTTCTTGCCCATCTTTGTTTCCTCAGGGAAAAAAAAAAGATAAAGTCTTGACTCTGTGAAAGCCCTGCTCAGCAATAGCCAAAATATTGATGTGTTATCAACACTGTTTTAGTCACAAATCCGAAACAACACTATATCCACACTGCTGTGAAGAAAGTAAATTCCATCTCAGCCAGAGCCAGTATAGCAAGAAAACATGGTCAGGGCTAAAAAAACAAAGATGGGTATCTATGGTCAGTTTTTTGATGTTCCTAGAGTAGGAGAAACTCAGCAACATTTGTCCCTAATTGAGTTCTGTTTAAATAAGAGAATATCAAGGCCTAGTTCTTGATGTTTTTTTACCTCAATGTATGAGGCAAACAGAATTTTAATGATCAAATTTTCCAGTGATGATGACTTACTGAAAAGCACCTGCAAGATGCTTATGGAAAGAGTTTCAATACTTCTTTGAATATTTTTTGGTTTTAGCTGCACAGATCATTCTTTACATTCAATATAAAGTAAAATATTAGCTACATGTGCAAACTGTTAAGAAATATGGCTTATCCTGCCTCTGAGGATAGAGATTCTTGGTTTTAAAGGAAAAAGTCAGATTTATAACAGAGTGCACATCCAGAAAAAGGTGCCTAAAATCCTTTCTACATAGGACATGTAGGTTATCTATTTAGAATTGAGCAACAAATTCTTCAGTGGGAAAGATGGCCATTGTCTTTTTTGCTGTTTAGTTATAAAACGCGTTTATAGTGCTACATCCACTTCTCATGACAGTCTAGCACAAATAATTGTGTGATAATTAATGGTTTGCCAAAAAGCTTTCTTTTTTATAAACAAAAATTTATTCAAGGGAATTTTAAGCAGGCACTTTCATGCTAAATTGAAAGTGTACCTTGGCAGACAGTATTTATCTGCCTCACTACTTGAAGTATAATAAGCAAAGGTTGACACACTGCAAGGAGAGAATTGAAAAGGAAGTGCAAAACACTAAACGCAAGTATCGGAATGCACTGAACTCAGGAAAATGCATTGAAATGCATCATATTAACAGTAAGGTGGCAGTGGAGCCAGGGCTTCCTAAACCAGCAGTAATACATTTGTAGCCAATGGAATGCTCATTTTCTTTTGGAGACATAATCATGTGCCTCAGGAGACTGACATAAACCCAAATGAGATTGTGTTTTCTAATCATAGATACTTCTGAGTAAGGGCAAGTTGTCTACATGTACTCTAAATGTTAAGCCCTTGCAGTTATTTTTAATGAAGTTGAATTTTGGTGTAGAGCTGAGGTTTCTTTATGTGTTCATTTATTTATTTTCATGATGAAATAACATTGAAGTTTATGGACTCTATCAAAAGTGACATTTGATATGCATGGTAGCCATGACCTGACAGTAATGATTTGGTCCTGCAGCTCATTGAGTGAATAGATTTCTCTTCGTTTAATTGCAGTGAAGAATTAAAACAATTGGCAGGATCAATTCTGTCTGTCTTATTGCTTACATATATTTAAACTTCTGGACTTTTTAAGCTTCTGGACTTCTGACTTTTTGATGAATAGCTTTCCTGCTATGACTGGCAATAGGAGATTGTCCTTATTTTTTTCTCCATTTTTATTCAGATCAATTGCTGTTTGTTAAGTGGCAGGTTAGGAACTCTATGTTCCATGAGAACTTTTGTTATTATTGTTTGGAGGTGGTTTTTTTTTCCTGTTTGTCTGCCTAATTTTTGGTTTTGTTGTTTTTTTCTTTTTCCTTTAACTTTCACTGTAAATCAGGAGCTCTGCATTTCCCTTTCTTGCACAGTAACATGGACCTGTCAGGACTTCGGTAAGGATGAAATCCTTAACATTCATAAAGCATTCTGTTGCATTGGTAAAATAATGGAAATTATCTTATGTAGTAATAATAATAATAACAACAATAATAATAATAACTGGCATATTAGTTAGGCTCTTTGAGTTGAAAAATCTGACCTAAATACTTTTCCTATGATAAACCATATGCACTCTTCAGAGCTCAATTGCCTGATTCAAGGTGTGAATTCCTCATTGTTTGGCAAAATGTAAGAATTAAGAGGAGGTGTGGATGGTGGGATGCTTCCTGAACGTTTAGAAAGAGCTCTGTCAGTCTACATTTGACCCTCATATGTATGAAACTGAAATGTCACAGTCAGAGGGACTGAAACTGAATATGAAAGTGCTAAAGGAGTTGCTTAACAAACAACTCTCTTTGATCCTGCCCTACTTTAACAGCAGAGAGACATCAAGGTGGAAGAGGAACAGTTGCTAGGAGTGAAAAACTTAAATTGCACAGGTCCTTAGAAAAGGAGCAAAAACTGTAACATACCATCGTGTGTCTTCTATAAAGAACAGTAACAAGTTTCTTTTTCCCAGCATGTAGTAGGAAGATAGATGCAATAAGAAGTAAGAGCTACTTCTTTCACTGCTGGCTTTATATTTTTTTCTCTTTTTAACTAATAGATTAAAGTTTAGTGTGCATGCAAGGGTGGTGAGGCACTGGAACAAGGGCCCAGAAAAGCTGTGGGTGCCCCACTACTGGAAGTGTTCAAGGCCAGGCTGGATGGAGCTCTGAGCACCCTGGTGTAGTGGAAGGTGTCCCTGTCCATGGCAGGGGTGTTGGAATGAGATGATCTTTAAGGTCTCTTCCAGCCCAAACCCTTCTCGTGATAAGGGGTATGGGCATTGCCATACCCACTCCAGTGACAGGACTTGCTGAACAGCAACTAATTTGTACCATCACATTCAGTTGCATTTTCAACCAATGGCTTTAGGCCTTTTGTTTCTCTTAATAAGTTGTAGTTTTCATGAGATGTTTTCCTTGCATGGCATTCACTCTATTTTTTCAAATGGGCAATGGGTGTGCAGAAAAGAACTCTTTGTGAGTGCTTGCTGCAAAAGCCCATATCCCTCTAAAATTTTTGTAAAATATAAGCAGTGAGATTTAGAGAGCATACCTGAGTCAACCTAAGTTAAAAAGTGTTCACAGGAGGCAGAAGTTAGTAAAACAAAGGTTTTCTGTCTCTGTAAAATCCTTTCTCCCCACACCACCATTCTAATATTACTGTAAGCCTTGCAGTAAAACCACAGCATACTTGAAATTGAAAGATTAGTTCCTTACCAGTCATAATCTCAAAATAGCTTTCTTAATAATAAACCATTCCTAACCGCTGGAATATATTACCATTAGTAGTTCTCTTTTTATAAGGCTGTTCCTAGGGTAATTTTGAATGAACAGTCTTTTGAATACACTTTGGGAAGGCTCATGTCTTATATGTGTTTTTGCTACAAAAGAAAGCACAGCCATCTCCTGCTGCTGCTTTGTATTATTTTCATACTTTCATTTGCACTGGAAACAGTCATGTCCATGCATACAGACCCACAATTGCTTCAATTTAGATAAGAATTCAGTCATGTTTTTGGACACAATAAACAAAACTACTCTGGCAGCCTCTGTGCAGCTGAGAGAGTTGCATGAACCTGTCTAATCTAATTTCAGAGTTCCAGCTGCTGTGAGGTCAAGGAGGATGGCAAGTGAAATGGGAACAACAGCAGCAGTAGAAAGTGGGAAACCATTAACTAATTGGAGGAGAGAGGTTTCTGTCCTTTGGTCAGAGAGAAACCCTAATTAAAATATGTCAAGGGTACAGCTGAGAAGTTATTGGGAAAAGGAGAGAAAAATGCTTTCTCAAACACTGTGATGTGAAAAGGAAGGCTAAAGAGATTGCCTGAGGCAGCAGTACAGAATTGGTTTTGTCACAAGGGGAAGCAATATTGTAGGCTTATACAATATAGCTGAATACTAGCTTTATATAAATAATATTGGTATGAGCCAATATAAATTGAAAAAAAAAAAAAGCTGTGAGAGTAGCTTAAAGAATGGAATTAAAGATCTGAGGAAATAGAATTTGTATTTTCCCTGCTCATCCTGAAAATCTGTGGCTGTTTTCACAAGGTTTTCATAAAGATTTCTCTGACTTCAATCTTTTGTCAGTGTATACTCACAGAAAGTAAGGGTGAAACCTGAAGATCTTGTGGTTCCTCTCCTTGCTTGTCCAGAACAGTTTCTTCAAGGAAATAGAATGGAATAAACTCTAATCTCTCAAAAAATACAGAGAGTGGATTGTGAGGCACCAATTGGTTCAAACCTAAGTTGTTGCTGGGTAGGGCTGAGGATGTGAGCACCAAAGAAGAGTGGAAGATGAACACTTGTTTTTATCATTGGTTAAATCTCCAAAGTTTTCACAAACTGTTGTGTTCTGCTGCGTGTCCAGAGCAAAACGTGAACTTCCAATTCGGCTTCTTTCAAGGATGAAACAGTCAGATGCAAGAACAAAAAGATCAGCAAAACAAGAGAAGATTTAGGGGAAAAAACCCCCACAACTGTCATGCATTTAAATCAAGCATCCTCCACACTAGGATTTTTGAAAAAGCCATTTCAGATTTCAGGAAGTACAGATATTGCCAAGTGTGTGATCCTGTGGTACTTTCCATGGTGCATGTGTTCTCCTTTTGCCTTTTGGAGGTTTTTCCTACCCAGTCTAATTTAAATTACTCAAATTGCAGTGCATTTTAACAGGCCCTGAAAAGTTACTATGTCAGGTAAGGATTTCTGGAGAGCAATGTGTTCCAAACTGAAATTTTCTAGATTCATCACCAGTAGCTGAGTAATCCCAGTTAGTTGCTTATATTTCTGTCCGTCCAGTTCATCTATCCTTATATCAAGACAGGTGCTATGGGACAAAATCTTTCTCAGGACATCCTTGTTTAGGTGGCCTATCTGGCAACCTAGTCACACCTGTCCTGCCAATGGCTCTCAAAGTGAGAACATGATGCCTTTGTTCCTTAACATCAAGGCAAAGGTCAGAATAAATGAACTGTCCCACCCCTTTATTCTAAGCTCCCTAACCAGTATATTCACACTTGGTAGTAGAAATTCCCTTTGGAATTCAAAGAAGTTATGTCCGTAAAACTTTCTGTGAAGTTGAAAAATAGGGGCAATCATCATTTCCAAATCAGAAGGTGGGATTTAGCAGCTTTATGACCAGCTGTGTTTCAATGTGTTGCTTTCAATGGTAAAAAGGCAGTTAACAAATATGAGAATTATAGTATTTATCTCAGTCTTGCTTTGATTCAGAACCAGGCATGCTTTTAAATTACAAAGAGCTTGCAGGTAATAAGGTGTATTTAATGTAATGGGCACTTGCCTGGTACTTGGTTGCCAACCAATGTTAAACCATGACAAAGATCAAGTAAATGCTTTCAAAGCTGCACAAAATCCTGTCTAATTAAGTGAGATGTAACTTCTCAGCAGCCAAATTCTTCCTATCAAGGTCATTACAAAGTGTTATGGGATGTGATGTTATTCTTCCATTTCATGATAACTGGTTCCATTGGTTTTGTCTGCCATACACAAAACATTCATTTTTCTGGAGTATATATTCATCTATTCCTGTGGTACCTTCTTCAGAGCTTTCTATTGATTTATGCTTTTTATCTGTCATTTATAAGTAACTGTTCCAGCCCTTGTGATTTTTTTAAATCTATTCCCTAGATTTCTGTTGCTATTGATTTTTTTTCTACTTTTGTGTGCTATTTTACAGAATTAATCCTTTTTGCAGCTTTTTTTTTTTTCTTTTCAGTAAGTATGCTAAGAAAACCTGGAGCAATCAATCGACTTTCTAATAAAGGATAACCAATAACTGTGGTGCTATATTCCAACTCCTCATCTTTCAGAAATATATAAATGATTTTTGGTTACATCTATTACAGGACAGTAGCAAAAGGAATTGAGGTTTCTTTGAATATACTAGCTCATGCTCTTTGTTGCCTTAACTAAAAATGCTCTATAAAAGCATTTGAAAATCTAGTTTCAATTTTGGGATTGATTTCCACACAGAGTTATATTCTCTTCCTCCTCTTAACTTTCCTTTAAAATTCCTATTTCTACTTCTTTTTAATTCTGCCAGCAGACTGGTGGCCTGCAGTACCTGTAATGGAATATCACACTTAAAACCTGTGCATAACGTGTCAGCAAAGACACTTGCAGGTCTGTAAGGTTCCAAGTGGGTTGCAAGTGTTTTGATTGTTTAAAACCCATCAGAAATGCCTCATAAACTGGTACTTTATTAAGTTAGGTAAGCTGGGAGCAATAATTCTAATCGTTATTTTCCATTAAAGCTCCAGCAATGCTGAGGTGCTTGTCTTTATACTCGCTATACTCATCTGTGCTCTAAAATGCAACTGGAATTTTGTTCTCTTAATACACAGCAACAAAAAAATTATTATTTTTAGGGTTTTTTTTTAAAATCTGTGGGACACACAAACCTTATTCTTTCCTGTGCTTGAAAGGAGCTAGTTAGTGTATAGGTACATGGCTATCTTTGCACTGAAGGAAGAAAGTCAAGTCTCCCAGACTAGCACAAAAGCCAAAGAACCCTCTATCTCCTAGAAACATGGTTTCACATATCTGAAACTGTAAGCAGTGCATCTAATAATAGTATGAAACAATTTTTTTTTTAAAAAAAGTCTATTTCAACTATCCTTACTGAGTCTTCTAGTTGTCCCTACATTCTTGAATGTGGGAAACTGGTCCTAACAACGTTGCTGAAGTTTCAGAATGCACCTGTGAAAATAAAGAAGAGTTGAAAAACAGAGATTTGGGGTTTTTAAACTGTTTTTTGTAATAAAAAATTATGTGTCAGAATCCCAGTCACTGGTTTTGGGGTGATTTATTTTTCCTAATCCATTTCCGATTGTGTTACCACATACTCAGTGAATAATCACCTTCATTGAGCACTGCTTACTGGAAAGCAACAGCAATAGCATGGCTTCCCTCCTTCCTCTTGCTGCATCTCCATATTTTCAGCTGTGCTAAAATCACTCCTCTTGCACGACTGTAAGGGTGTAGTGTTTGCCTCAACCACCCTTTTCACGGGGGCAATCCTCAGTCTTCTCAGTTATGACTTTCCCCACCTGTCCCTCTGTTCCCTGCAGTGTGTTTTCCCAGCACAGCATGACCTCCATGGCTGGGGGAAGCTCTGAGGTTCTCTCCCTGGCAGTGCAGCAGCTGCTGGCAGTGGCTCCAGCACTGTGCTCAGACATTCAACCAGGCTGGTGACAGCCGTGACCTGAAGAAGGCAGGGCTTGCTTTCTTCTTTGCTACTCCAAGTTTTTTTGCCTCTGAGGCAGGAGAGGAAGCGTTTGAAGCTTGGTTTTTTTTGTTTATTTGTTCAGTTTAAAGAAGTAGTATCCAAATATTTATTTAGTCACTATGTAGCTTTGGGGTTAGACTGCTGGCTGATTCAAAGCCAGCACTTGCCTTTGATTATATTTTTAAAAGGAATTTTGCTACTTAGGAGCTGAAAGGATGAGCAAAGGCTTTCAATTCAGTTGGCAGAAGGCTCATTGTTTTCATGGAGTAGGAAGGGAGAAATACAGTTTATTTATGAATACTACTGGTCAAGAGAGATAAAACTAAGCCTTCGTTATTAGCAAATTCTAAAAGGACCCCTATGTATTAACTCATGGTTTGAAGTTATGAACAGAGTGTTCAGAATCCACAAACGACAGGTAGATATCCCCCTGGAAATCAGATTCCCTCAAGCATCAAAATGCTTTTAATGCTCATCTGTGGGGGGTTGATGTGGAGAGTGCTTTTTCACTGAGGAAAAAAAAATCCACAGTCTCAACTTCACATTTAACAGCCTTGCTTTTGGTATGAAAGGCATTTGACAAGTGAACCCATTACAATAATCAGGAGTGCTGCTCTAACTGCTGTCAAGCAAAGAGCTTCTGTTCTCTCTCTCCCCTCTTCCTACTCCTTTATTTAGCTAAATGCAGTGAACAGACTCAAGCTGTAAATAAATAACTCTTAAATAAACTGGAACTTTGGTGGCTGGCTTTCAACCCTATCCATTCCCATCCCTTCTGAAATAAAAGAAAAAAAAGTTTTTCCTTTAGATTATGATTTTGCACTGCAAGAAGTAGTGATATGAATAAAAAAAGGCATTACTGCTAAACATAAGATTACTGCTCCAAATGGAAGGATATAGTAAGGTGAAAGATGCTCATCCAATGTGATTGCAGCTGTACTACCATAGTTTAATCTTATATAGTACTAAATTAACCTATAATGTGCTGTGTCTATGCATTAGGCTTGTACAAGTCTAGCAGCATAATGATGCAATTATTTGGGCAAGAAAACCATGCTCTTACCAAAATAGTTGGGCTGCTCTAGTAAGTATGTACAAGTTCACTTTGAACTCTGTCCGTTTACAGATTATGGGGTTATTCAACATGTGGTTTTTGGTTAAGCACAGATTCCAAAATTAGTAGCTGTGAGAGTAATTAAGATCATTAACATACTGTTGAACATTTTCAAAACAATGTAATAGAGACCAAAATTTGATTTCTGTATTCCCTGCAGTTTTATTGTGGTTTTGCTTTCCATTTGGAAGTCGAGCCAAGGTCACAGAATATTTCAATAACCTACAGTCGATGGCTGCTAAATGTCATTTCACTAGAATACAATTACAACTTAAAAAAAAAAAAAAAGTGCATTGTCCATTTGCTCTAAATGCATCTTTGATGGATACTTCTGTATCTTTGTGATAGATTTTTCCCCCCTCCCTTGCTCTATAGGATGAAGTCTTACATTGCTGTAATAATCAATGATGATATAAAATCAATTAGAAATTGGTCTGGCATTATGAAACTGAGATTCTGGGTCAGATTCTAGGTATGAAGTAATCAAAGTGCTTAACCTTCTACACTGTAAGGTGTTCAGGGGTTAATTTTCACACAAAAGCATGATTATACTTGTAATTACGTAGTACTCTAACAGCAGTGTAACTGCTTTTGACACAACTCAAATCAAATTATCATTCAAAGTGTTAATTGTTGAGATGAATAACTGGAGGAAGGTGAATGACCTCTTAGTTCCTCCTGATAATCCAATACTTCATTCTTTACTGATATGACTGATATCACAATAATGGGTTAGCTCTGATTTGTCACATCAGTTCCTGTTGGAATTGTCAGATGCCCTTCAAAATGGGCGACGCCTTTGGGCAAGTAGAATGTAAATCTGACTTTTAAGCTGGGGCTAATGGAGGGGAGAAAGAAAGGGGTTAGTAAATGTACTTCTAAAAGAAAATGTGAATCATGGTAGTGATGGTAGTGACTTGAATATATTTTGCTACAGGTTTAATGAAAGACATTTTACATATACAACCTATTCTCCATCCTCCTCTCATTTTGTTGACACGTTCCTGCTTCATACCTACTAAAAATTGTTTAATAAAATTCTGTTTCTGCTGAAATCACTGCCAAATACCAACTAATTTCAGTGGGCCAAATGTTCATACAGATAGAGAGGAAAGACGGTTGCTCTAATAGATCTTCATTTTTCTACTACAGGAGGTGATTTTCTGCTCTTTTTTGCTACCTATCGATACAATAATATCTTAAAAATCCCTAAACATGAAAAAAAATCCCACACAATAAATTAAAACAACAACAAAACCCAAACCAATAAAAACCTCACAAGTTGTCCCGAAAGATACACTTTACAGCAGAACTTGGATGACTCTTACAAAATATTCTTGAATAGAATCACAGAATCGTGGAATGGTTTGGATTGGAAGGGAACTTAAAATGCATCTTGTTCCAACAGCCCATGCCATGGGCAGGGACACCTTCCACTACACCACAGTGCTCAGAGCTCCATCCAACCTGGCCTTGAACACTTCCAGGGATAGGGCATCCACAGCTTCTCTGGACAACCTGTGCCAATGTCTCACCACCCTCATAGTAAATGACCATACATGTTTAAAAAGACTACATAGAAAACAATTACTACAGAAAGGTGAGAATTTCCTCTTAGCTTTGAACAGTCAGCTGTTGACACCTATCACATTTAGACCCTTATCCTCTGAGAAGACCTGATTAATAAATGCTACTGATCCAGAGTGGCAGAGCCACAATGATAGTAATTTTCTAGAGTTTATTTCTCTTTCTCTCTGCCCTATGTCATTCTAGTTCTATTTTGCTTCAGCACAAATGGATGTGGGGAAAAAAAAAAAACAAGAATGAAAGGCATTTTTGTAATGCTGTTTAGGTGATATGATTAGAAAAGTAAATTTCTATATAGTTGCTAGAGAGAAGTTTTCCTAGGCAGTAATTCATATGACATCAGTCGGAAGGTATGAATACCCACTTGGATGTTTACAATTTAATTAGATATTTTGTACTCCTTTACTGAAACTCTGGGAAAAGAAAATTCATTGTGCCCTACAGTAACTAAAATATTTGAGCCTGGATTACTGCTGGAAATAGGCCATGAAGTTGGTTTTGCTTGGAGTGTATTTTTGGCAGGGAAGTTGATAAGTTGCATGTAAGGAAAACTGTCTGCATTACTTGGGTAACTTTCTCCCTCAGGCTTTTCTTTTCTTCACATTCAAATCTGTTGCATCTGCTTGTATCATTCCAAAACCAGTTCAAAGCCAAGACTTCGAGTTTTTTTCTTGGCTCTTCCCCCAGTCTGTTTAACCATTTATTAAGTGTCTATCACAGCAGTCTCTTTCTTACCCTGTACCCATATTAGGAATCATTAGCTTTGTCACTAGAGAATAAGCATCCACATGGAAGAGCTCTGTAATGCACACAAGGTGCAGTCTATTGACATTACATCATATGCCCTGTTATATTACCAAAACAATTAAGTTATCTGAGTATCAACACTGCATGTACACATCACATCATTTTTAAATCAAAGCACTTAGCAGCAAAGAAATGAATAATTAAGAACACATAAAACTTATGCTGCCCACACAGTAAGTGCATTATTCTTATCAAGTCTTTTACCCTACTAGATTATAAGCTCTCCAATGAAGGAAAATTTTTGCTGTTGCTGTTCCATCCTGGTCTGCTGTCTAACATAAGAGGACCCTTTCTGCTCTATAGCAAAAGTGGGGGGGAGCGAAGAAGATTCCTTGTCTTAAAAATAATATGTACATATATTTTGTAATTTTAATTCAATTCTAAGTGATTATTATTCAGTCCTTAATAATTTCTGACAATAAATGCTTGGCCATTGTTTAACTTTGATGTTTTGCTACCAGAGAAAAAATTTCTTCAGCAGAAGCTGCACTGAGACCATAGATATCAAGAACTTGTGAGATATTAGAGCAATATTACCCACACCGTGAAATGTTAATCACAAGGATGGTTTGGATTGTCCTGTAAAATGAGCATACCAAACTGGTCACTACCCCAGATGAGCCTCCTCACTGGGAATGAGTGGTTAGCCCAGGGAAGCAAAGAAACTCTTCTCTGCAGCAGCAGGATATGTGGTACATTGCTTTGTGCATTTGGTTCCGTTCAGTTCATGACTTCTGCCACCAGCATTTCATCTTTCTTCTTCCATGCTTCATCTCTCAGGCCATCTGCATAGCAAGGTGACTTCTGAGTCTGAAGCCATAGCAGCCTGAATTTTGACACAGCCGTATCCAAAGTCACGTATCAGTCCTGGATATGCTCCAAGACAATTTCACTGAAGAGGTCTCTGTCTTCACTGCACAATCTGTGATGAGCCTAATTGGCACACCTGTTTTCAGCCTGTTGTTGGGAAAACTTGCACGATGCGATTTTAAGTGTGCTACTACTCTGAAAACCTTCTTCTAAGCTTATGTTACTGCCTACTTCGCAGATCCTGAGATTTCAAAGTCTGTCTTCCCTATGGTTTTGCTCCATTTTGCAAAATGCTGTAAATTCCTGGCACTAGGTTTTGTCATATGTGTAAGTACATACACACACACACACATATATATATAATTTTTTTCTTAGCTAACAGAAAGAAGCTCAGTAGAAAAAGAAGACATTTTAGAATGTACTTTAAACACCTTGGGAAGTAACAGCAAATACCTTGGGAAGGCTGTGAGGAATTGTATGTGTAATTTAGGAAGAAATAAAAATACATATATACAAAATAATTAAAAATAGATAATACACATCTTTGCATATATATGTTGAGGAATGCATAAACTGGCAACAACCCTTTGCCCAACAAAGGACACAGGGACCTGCAGGGCATCCAGGTGACATGGCAGGAGTCGATGGTGGGGGTGTGACAGGCTGAGTGCCTCCTGAATGATAAGACAGAAAAGTTTCCATAACAGAATAAAGACAATTTAAAAAATAAGCTCAACCTTTTAGTGCTCATAGTTCCTTTAAGATTAGGCAGAAAATGCATGGGCTATCATTTCCATCTGTTCAGCCTTCCATACTCTCTTCTGTTTCCACAGCTGTAATTTGTTTTCTCATGCCATACAGGTATTTAGAAAAAGCATGCACAGAAATGCATCATATAAATATTGATGAACTGGAGGGTTATGTAGTACTGTTTTTAAGATTCACCTTACTTACCTCTTTTCTTTCTTGATCATTAACTTCCTCTAAGTCTGCCTTTATTTTTCTTTCAATCACTAAACTGTTTCCAACAACCAGCAAGTAGCATGTTCTTTTTGCTCACACTTTACATAAATCATTAGTAATGAAAATTTCCTTTTTCAATATAATAGATCAATATTTTTTTCCAAAGATAACTCAGCTCCACTCCTGTAGAAATGCTTTTTCTACAATGCTGAAAGTTGTCCTGGAATGCTTACTTAATATTTCATGAACTCTGGAGATAATAAGCGTTCAATTTCTGGAATTTTTTTGTTTGCTGAGATTTATAAAAGGTCAATTCTACCTCTTCTCCTTGAGAGAATCTAACATGTAAATTCTTATCCCACTTGCTTCACAACCATCTCTGTGCAGATAAAAGGTCTGGTTCTGTTCTCATGCTCCTATTGACTGTTCCTCAAAAAACCATGCTGCTTTATTTTGCTCTGTTACATTTACAGTAGCAGCTTACCGAATCTGGAGGACCTCAAGTCATACTGCAGTGCTTGGGGCAGGTCTGTTAACACTCTGTTAACACTTAAGAGTTGATGATCTGCCCCATCCTGGTGGTGCAATTGAGGCACTACACTTAAGGCTGCCCAGAGAAGTTGTGGATGCCCCATCCCTGGAACTGCTCAAGGCCAGTTTGGATGGAGCTCTGAGCAACCTGGTGTAGTGGAGGGTGTCCTTGCCCATGACAGGGGGGTTGGAGCAAGATGCTCTTTAATGTTCCTTCCAACCCTGGCCATTCTCTGATTCTATTGATTCTCTGATTAAATCCAGGAGAATAAGAAGGAGGGAAAGAAATTCTCTAAAGAGGAACATGATCTCACAGGTTACACACACACAGATCTGGAGTCATGCACAGATTTGGCTCTGCATGTGTAACCTCGATCATTTCTTAATCTCTCAGCCCCAGTGTCCTCACCTGGAGAATAAGATTAATAATAGTTACCAGCCAGTGATAGTGGATCACTAATCCACCAGAGTATGTGCAATCAAATATAATTTCTGTCTATTTAAGGTGGAGACGACATCAGTGATTCTTCAGGCTCTCATGATCTGATCCCTATTTTCTTCTGGGGCTGGCAGAAGCCACTTGGCAAATTCCCAGGAGGTATAACATGCCACCTTCGAAGGGTGATGAGAATTTACGATTGGAATAGCTCTCCCGATTTTCCATCGTCCGTCCAGCAGGCGCGTTTTTGCCCTGCGGGTGTGCTGGATACCCCGGCACACCTGGGCCGGGCTGGGTGCCGCTGTCCGCGGTGCTGAAGCTCCGGAGAGCCGCAACTTTCCCTCCCCGCACGTCCGTGCTCCCACTCGGGCACGTTTCCCGGGAGCGCGGCCTCTAATTAAAGTAACTCCTCCCTTCGGCTGCAGGAGCCCGTAGGAAAGGGGGCCTTCCTCTCGCTCTCCACCCGCTCCCCTTCTTCCCCCCTCCATCCCCCTTTAACAGAGCAAGTGAGCTTGCTCCACTTGGACTGTGCAAACTACCGAGCGCACACCCTGAGGGATTTGATTCCCGCGGGATCTGCCCCCCGCCCCGCCTTTCCCCGACAAACTTCGGGCGCGCCTCCCGCATCTCCCGGGACCGCATTTCGGGGCTCCCGCCGCCCAGGTAAGAGCTGGGGGGCAGGGGCTGAGAGGGGCTGGGGTTCAGCCCCAGCACAGCCCACCCTTGGGGCCGGGGGTGGGCGCGGCGGAGCATCCGCCTCCATCCGCGCATCCCGCCGGGCGCGGCGGTGCCGGGTCCCCGCACGGCCCCTCCGGTGCCCGGTGCTCCCCAGCAGGTGCCTCCCGCCAGGTAACTTCCACAAGTTTTTGCCGGGGCTGGATGCGGGGAAGTGGGGGAGGTTCGGGGGAGCTCCGGGGCGGGGGCGCGGAGCCCAAGGGCAGCGGGGATAACACCTGGTGCAAAGCTTCACTGTGCTTCCAGTTAGGCTTGTTCTGGGCATCCCTCAGAATCCTGATGCCAAAGCTAAGGAGGGAGTCGGTAACATGCTGGCGTGAAGAAAAAGCTCGTTCATCCTCTTTTACCTACAATTTAATGCCTAAAAATGCCAACTATTTCAAATTATGGATAACTAAACACAAAGCAGTTTAGCCCATAAAAGGTATTAGAGTGTAGTATGTAAACTGGAAGTTGCTGACTTCCTTTATTAATTTGGAAGTAGCAAAATATATTAAATTTTGCTGATCTTAATAGTAAGAAAAAAGTTAGGGAAGACAAACAGTTGTAATTAGCTTTGAGAGAAGTAATACAAATGCAAATGAGTATGATGGCTCTTCAGTACCAGCATGTTGCACCAAAGGAAACCCAAACTGATAATTTTAAGCACTCTACAGCCAACACAGAAGGAGGGCTTTTTTTTTTTTTTGCCTTTTTTTTTTTTTTTCTTTTGGTAGTTCTCATAAGTTTGGATAAGAGGAAATATGTCCATTGCATATATATGTGTATAGATAAAGAGTTTATGATCAAGAAAGAATACTAATACTCAAGATGGCTCCCCACACAGGCCTTTAGGATTGCAAAAAGTGTTTCTAACTTCATTGTTAAAAATCTTAGGTCAAGAATAGCCAGGATACCATCTGTAAATCCAGGGAAATAACTATCTTTCTGGCAAAAGATATGGCTTGCTATTTTAAGTTGTTGATACTGGGTAAGTTATTTCAGACTCAACCTACAATAAATATACTTCATGAATTAGAATACTTGTGGAAAATCTACCATATTTTATTCTAAATGTTATGGAAATTAATAGTGGAAATAAATTGTGCAGTTACGTGTTACTTATTACATTTCAGGCACTTCATTGCAGCTGGTACATGTTTCACTATTTCTCTGGCATTTTTCATACAGCTGGATATAGCAAGTAGATAGGTGGTTGCTTTCGGTCATTACACAAAGTGTAAGCCAGAGGAACAGAGAAAAAAAAATTTTTAAAAGGATTAATTCACTTGTCTTGTGTCTCATGCTGGGCGGTGAGAAGTAGGTATACTCCACTGTAGTTCAATTGTGGTGCAAGTAGGAGGTGTTCACCTGCATTTTCCCATCCAAGATTCCATCAACAATGTCAGTCAGCAAAATAGGAGTGATTAATATAGGCACAGGATATTCATAAGGGTATTGCTATAACTAACAGTATACATTCAGTTGTCAGTCTTGGTAATGTTAATAACCCATGTACCATTGAAGAACACTCAAAACCACAGACATATAGGTTTCTTTTTAGTTAATATGTAGAAATTGTGTGTAAATATGTGTCTTTCCTCTCTTAACCTTTACCTATAGGCAGAGCATATAGGTATATAGCTATATAGCATATATAGCTATATGTTGCTCAAGCCACTGATAGATTACATATGGTGTGCTGTTTTTCTGAGTCATGATGAATGCCAGTTGCACATTTTATTCTGGCTTCAGAATGAATTAAAAATATCTGTTCTGATGTCAAATAGAGCTCTCAAAATCAACAGAGAAAAAGGCTTACACTGAGGGTTCCTTTATTCCAAAATTCCTAAATTAAGTAGCTTGTAAACATCAGAATAATTATTAAAAAATAACCCCAATCCTATATCCACTCTTACAGAAATGGTAAGGAAATAACTTCATGAATGAAAGCCACATCTCAATATGATTTTACTAAAATTCAGTAGGATTAATGTTTCTGATGTAAGTTTTTGTGCAGGTTCAAGGACTAGGTGGGCGCTATTACCTTCCTTTGTCCCTCCTTGACTCCTTGTGGTTGTGCTAAATTTAAGTTTCCCAACTGCGAGACGTCACCAGGCATTTTCACAAGCAGCAATTGGAATTGCCTAACACGCCTACAAAGCTGGAAGTCAAGTCATCTATTTAAAGAGTGTTTTGAAGTAGTGCTTTTCTTTGTTGGTTATCTGAGTGGTGGAGAAACAGTTTATCTGACATGAATTCCCTTGGACCGTTTGGGTTTTTCTGTGGAATAACTGATCTTAATGAATGTGGGGAATTGGCATCAGATTAAATCTTTACTCATGGTTCAGCTCATTGAAAAAACTTAGGAGTGCCAAGGGCTTTGTCTTTCGAGATTGAATGTAGAGAACCTGTTACAGGGTCATCTAAAAGTTATAAGGAATAACAAATGACCACTTATGAAGTCTCTACTGATGAAACAGTTGGTGAGAAGGAGACAACAGTCTGCACCTTCAGAGAAATAAATACCTGTAGCCTAAATACCTGTTTGAGTATCACAGCCTCAATATTTAGTTAGTCTCTGATATCCTCCTAGTGCATGTTTAGCTTAATATGGTGGAGAAAAAAGTCTTTGCAGAAAACAGAATAGTCATAGCCTTTCTGAAAGAGAGAAACAAGCAATGTGGAGATGAGGTGAAGAGATGAGGCAGGAATCAAAACTGGAGATGAGGCAGGAGTCACCCATACTAGACAGCACAGAAAAGCATAACTTGACATCAGGGGTTAAACTTAGGTGAAAGTAGAAAAATAATGGCAGTCTTTGTCCAAAAAAACCCCTCAGTCTAGGTGTCAAAATGAGATATTGCTTTTATTACACTGTACTGATGCTCAGGTATTGATTTTTCTTTTATCTGCTGGTCTGCTTCTCAATCAGCAGAATTTCTTCATCAGCTCTACCTGGCACCTCACAACTTTGTGGGATTTGACTGGGAGTCGTGACTGGGCCTCTGGAAGGAAGCATGCCCTTGGCTATGGGAAAAACAATATTAAATACTATGGTGATGTTCACAGTGTAATGTTTTCTACTTTTCTAACTGTTTTAAGCCATGATTTGGAAAGCAGATGTATTTTTTTTTCTTTAGGATAGCTTCCAAAACTCGGGGCCTCCAACAATGCTAGTTTTTCTTTTATAGATAAGACAAATGCCCCACAGCAATAAATCCAAACAAATGGCTGCAGAAACATTTCCTTCCCCGTGCACCCTGTAAACAAGAAATTTCTGTCACAAAAACGCACTAGCTAGAGCCTAGAATCAGGGATATAAAATATTGGAGGAACGATGGATTTAAGGTGACACATCCTCGAGAAGCTTGGTCAGAATAAAGACCTCCTCAAGTCACAGACAGTGTGTTTGCTCTCAAAGCTAGATGTTTCTAGCTTCTGTGGATCTGGTCTTTCGAATCACTAGGTACAACATGGTTATGCATAAGAAAGTTATTCAAAGAATTTCTTGAGGATTTTAAAATTCACTGGCTATTATGCTTTTTGTCCTATGGAAGCCCAGACAGCTAAACTCTGGAGAGATACTTTAAGAGAGATGTAAGTGTAATTCCAATAAATATTAAAAACTGCTAGACTACTCTTAAAGCTCTTTTTGGTAAATTATGCACTCTCTAAATGTATGAAGGTATGATTGCTGGTATGGGTGGAACATTAACAATCTCAGTCCCCTGGGACTTGTTCCTACTTGGGTTTTGCATACTCAATGTAACAGGAAAAAACCCTAAGCAACTGTTTCTATCTCTGTTGGTACTCCCACTCAGCAAATTAGGTGATTTTTTGATTTTTCCCATTATTCACAGTTATTCTGCCCTCGTTTGTTTTCTTCAAGTCCATCAAAATTATTTTGGGTAAGGAGAGGGGATTTACAAGAATAATTGTGCTAGTATTCCTTGTTAGTTGTAGTAATGTAAAAATATGTAGTAAATAAACACCACCATAATTTAATAACTTACTAAATCATAAGATCTCTTAACTATACTATGTGATGCCTCACTGGAATGTATTCAATAGATCAGCTTCCAGCTAATTCAGTTTTTCTGAACAGTCTTGTACAATGTTATTACGAAAATTTTTAACTCTAAAAAAAAAAAAGAAAAGAAAAGTAAAACCCAGCAGGGACTAAACTTGCTGTCAGACACATTTGGAAATCCTGTGCATATCAAATAGCAGAACTGTGACTTAGTTATTCATTTTTTGGTGTTTAGGGGAGGTGGCAGTCTTTGCTCAACCTACCCAGACTTTACCATGCTGCTTGAATGTACCTGAGCTAATCCACAAACCAGCCATCTCCCATTCCAGAGTTGCTCTCCATTAAGATCTGCAAGTCTGTTGGCTGTTGCAAGAGACTGAATAATTGATTTCTGCAGCCATGCTCCTGTGCTGGGGAAGCTCTAGTGTAGTTCTGCTTCTGTGCTCCCTGGAGAACACAGGACTGCACAGGTTCCCGAGCAAGTTCCAGCAGAATTTTACCATTCCCGTATATGTATGACGCATCCAGATATTTCTGAGTGATTTCCAGTCATTAAATATACATTATGACACTCATTATACCCATTCTTATGATGGATGTAGGTTTTTTTTTCCCCCCACATTTTTTCTTGTTGAGACAGAACAAAGGGTGCACTCTGAAAATTCCCCCACTAAATCCCACCCCTGAAGACAGGAAGTTAGGGTTAGAGCTTGTTTGCTGAGCCATAGTGTCTGCCTTCATCCTCCTAAGCAGCAGGCTAAAATGCATCAGCACAAGCACACTTGCACTTGAACATCTTTAAGTTGCTGTAGTTACATCAGGGAGCTTGGAAGCCCTGGTTCCAGCCTCACCAGACCAAAAGGCACAGGTCTGGTGTCTGTATGCTGATTTCCCCCCTCCTCCCCGCCACGTGCTTAAAAAAAAGGTGAAGAGATGCTTTAGCCACATGTTTAAAGTCCAAGAAGAAAATAAACACTGATGTGTAATACACTTCTGATGCATGTTAGAGACAAACCAGACCACAGCAGCATCTCCAGGTTGTGAGAGGCAGGCAGGTGGTACACATCATCTCTTATTTCTTCCTTTTACAGAAATTTAATTATCTCCTTTAAAAGAGGATGGATAAATTATCCTAAAATTATCTTTCTCCTTTAAAGTGTAACACAAGAAAACACATCTTAAACCTCAGCACTTTCTAATGTAAATGTAGAGTAGGGATAAGAAATCAGAATAATGGATGCTTTGGAAAAGTGCTTGTGTTTAAACAGTGCATTTTGTTCCTACTCCTTTTTTTCTGCTCTTTGTTGTGAACCCTCATCTTAGAAATAAGTATTTCTCACAGGTGGTTTTTTTTGTTCTAACCTTTCAGTACTTTTCTCCATATTGTTTGAGATCAAAATAGTTATCATCTGAATTTAATTTAGTACACCTTTCTCTGTGTGATGGGCTGTTATTTCAGAGGCTACAATGCCACTATTAATCATCATAAAGAAAATGCATGAAAAGAGTCCAAAATATGTGTCAAGCACTTCAGTGTGATGGATGCACAATAGATGGCACCATTATTATCACTCAGCAACTTGAAAACTTTTGATCCTCACATTTTCTCCCTTTCAAACATCATTAACTTGTTCATGAGATCTAATACTTTGTGAAAAATGTATTACTCTTCTGCTCACTTTTTCCTCATCCTTCATGCTGTATTGACAGAGCCAGTTACCTGAAATTTCTTAATGCATTGTAAGTTTACTTCTCAGTGTATGAGATTGCAAAGAAAACCAAAACAAATGGTTTTATGGAACAAAGTCAATTATATTGATTTTAATCTGTTAATGCAAGAGCAGATTGTATGAATGATTGTAATTAGGAAACTTACATTTATTCATCACAGTTTTATTTACTCCTTGGATTAGTTCTTTTTTGTGAAAATAAATTAAAATACCAGTGGTGACTGGTGGCTGATATTTTTTTCTTTTAGGATTATTAGAAAAGTTCTAGAAACCTGGTGAGACCACTGCAGATAACCTGCAGATATTCCCTGGTGAGCTCATTCCCATGATATGGTCTAACCATAACCTCTGTGAGACTGTATGTTGAGATGTGTTTTCGAGTGTGGAAACTGAGGATTGCAAATAAACGGGGCTTCAAGCAAAAATTCTGCAAGTTTGGTGTAGTCGGCCATTTCAAACTTATTCAAAGACTGTTGATATTGTGTGGTGTGTTAGATATATATGTGTATATGCGTATATGTTTTAAAGGGTTTATTTAGTTTGGGACAAAAATAAAAAAGGGAACTAAGTCAGATGTTCACATTTCATTATGCTGCATTTCATTTTCTTGCATGAAAGAAAATACCTGATTTAAGATTGTTTTTAATTTTTAATTTTTTTTTAATGTATAGAATCATAGAATCGATTGGGTTGGAAAAGACCTCAGAGGTCATCAAGTCCAACCCTTGGTCCAACTCCAGTCCATTTACTAGATCATGGCACTAAGTGCCATGTCCAATATCAGTTCAAAAACCTCCAGGGACAGTGAACCCACCACTTCCCTGGACAGGCCATTCCAATGCCTGACCACTCTCTCTGTAAAGAATTTCTTTCTCATCTCCAGCCTAAATTTCCCCTGGCAGAGCTTAAGCCCGTGCCCCCTTGTCCTATTGCTGACTGCCTGGGAGAAGAGACCAATCCCCACCTGGCTGTAGCTTCCCTTCAGGTAGTTCTAGACAGTGATGAGGTCACCTCTAAGCCTCCTCTTCTCCAGACTAAACAACCC
>VYXB01006840.1:353574-364447 GCA_013397135.1 Pachyramphus minor
CTGTAAATCCAAACCCCCAGGTCCCTTTCTGCCTGGCTGCTCTCCAGTCACTCTGTCCCCAACCTGTAGCGCTGCAGGGGGTTGTTGTGGCCAAAGTGCAGGACCTGGCACTTGACCTTGTTGAGCTTCATCCCATTGGAATCAGCCCATCTCTTGATGGGATCTTGATCTCTATTGTGAGATCTTTTGTATTTCATAATTTTTTAAAGCATTTGTTTAGGGAGAAATCCTGGCCCAGGAAACTTGGCTTCTGAGATGGAACTTTCCTGCTGTTCTGTGAAAGTATTGAAGTATTCTGGCTGCGATGCCAGAAGACAAACAACAAAATTTGATTTTTATTTGGTCATTTGTGAAGTATTTTTGGGTGGCAGCTGGAAACAGAACTGCTTTCAACTACTGGGTATAGTTTTCACCACTCTTCTGCTCTCTACAGTAATACAGCCAATTCCTGTATCAGAGCCTATCATCTGAACAACTGCCTGAGTAATCTTGAAAGCTAAAGTCATACAATAATTAAACTTTCTATTGCAAAGGAAGTTTCATTTTTATTTTGGAAAAAACCCTTTTCAGTCTTAATGAAATTGCCATGAAGGTCCACAGTGTTTTATAAAAGTCAAATTCATAAGTTTCAATACAAAAAAGAATGGAAGAAACCATCTTTCTAAAGGCCCAGCTTAGAACACATTTGCCTTTGTTCAGGAACCATTAATTCACAGCTACGGTATGTCTGTAGGTAATTTTGATTTCTTTTAGCAGTACACATGATGTTTTCTTTATAACATTAATCTGATGTTAAAAGAATTCAATCTTAAAAATATCACAACTCTTATATTTTTCACTTTAAATTTTAATCAGAGAGTATGGAAGAATCAATAGTTACTTCAACTTTGAAAGGTTCTGAAAGCAAACCTGATTATAAGTTACTGACTTAATGATTTAGTACGTTACTGGATAATCAATAATTTCTAGCTGATGTTCTGAATCACTCTTACTGAATCTGTTTTGGAAAGTTTGTAATTACACCACAGAAGTTTTGGGCAGGCATGCTTAACTGAAGAAGTCATCATCAGTGACATGGACAGTGGGATCGAGCACACCCTCAGAACATTGCAGATGACCCCAAGCTGAGGGGTGTGGTGACACACCTTAAGGATAGGATACCATCCAGAGGGACCTGGACAAGCTGGACAAGTGGGCCCATGGGAATCTCATGAGGTTTAACAAGGCCAGGTCCAAGGTGCTGCACCTGGGTTGGGGCAACCCCCGGTACCAATCCAGGCTGGTGGATGAACAGATCCAGGGCAGCCCTGCTGAGAAGGACTTGGGGGTGCTGGTGGGTGAGAGGCTGGACATGACCCAGCACTGGGAGCCCAGAAACCCCCCGTGTCCTGGGCTGCATCCAAAGCAGTGTGGGCAGCAGGGGAGGGAGGGGATTTTGCCCCTCTGCTCTGCTCTGGTGAGACCCCACCTGCAGTGCTGCCTCCAGCTCTGGGGTCCCAGCACAGGAAGGACATGGACCTGTTGGAATGAGTCCAGATTAAGCCAGTAAGTTGATTAAAGGGATGGAGCACCTCTGCTATGAGGAAAGGCTGAGAGAATTGGGATTGTTCAGCCTGGAAAAGAGAAGGCACCAGAGAGGCCTAATTGCAGCCTTCCAGTACCGGAAGGGACCCTCCAGAAAAGGCGGAGGGGGACTTTTTCCAAGAGCATGTAGTGACAGGACAAGGGGGAATATCTTCAAACTGAAAGACAGTAGGTTTGGATGGGATATTAGGAAGAAACTCTGTACTGTGTTGATGGTGAGGCACTGGAACAGGTTGCCCGGAGAAGCTGTGGAAGTGTTCAAGGCCAGGTTGGACATGTGGCTCTGAGCCATCTGGCATAGTGAAGGGTGTCCCTGCCTGAGGCAGGTCCCATCCAACCCAAACCCTTCTAAGGTTCCATGATTCTATGACATACAAAGCCACATGTTCTGATGTCACAAGAAGCTGTGTTCCAGCAATGGATTTGGTATCCAAGTCGAGCCACAGTTGCCTCCAGACTGAGGGATGTGCTGGGTTATCTGTTCTGTTCTGCTGTGGCCCAGTGAGGGCAGCACTGGAAGCATCTGGTGTGGTATGGATCTTGTTATGCTGCTCTTGTATAGCTTCTGAATTTAAATAGGAAAATTTTTATCATTACACTGTGCAAACAATCCTGATACTGCAGGGAGGTCCTCATCAGATAGTATCTGGTTCCACAGATGGCCCTCTGAGGGATCTTGTCTTTATAATGTCTTTGGTAATGCACTAACAGAAATGAGGTTAAAAAATACAGTCTTTGTAACAGGCAAAGTAAGACATCAGTGATAAATTCAATTATTTTAAATGCATCAGACCAGGTTCTGATTTCAGTTACATGGATATAAACAGGCCTGCTGGTACCATGGTTTTTTTGTGCATGTAAGGAAGGTCAGAATCCTGTTTCAAGGATGTTAAAATGCATCCAATTTAGACTTTGTAATATATATTAGCAAAATTTAGTCTGTTCTTGGTGTTTCCTTAAACATCAGCATTCAAAATATTTTACAGGATGTCTTGTGAGTTTGATGATTTTGTGGTCAGTTTTTGGGGAGTTGATTTTTTCTCTCTTTTTTTTTTCATGACTATGTAACTCCAAGCATTTCATGTATCTGCTAAAACTCTTGTATCAGACATCTATTTCAGAGAGATCCAGCTGATAGGTGAGGTTGGCTGAATTAGCAATTGCTGGAGACTTTCTGTTGCCTATACCAGATATTTCATAGGTATATGAAATGTATATGTATATGAAGAAGAAAGCTGTACTTTAAATATAGAGTTAAGTGGCTAAATTGTACTTTATCTGCAGTATTAACTTTCACTTTTATGAGGCAAGTGAGATTCTGATGATTTGCCAGAAAGCTGACATATTTTTGCCTGTCACTTACCAAAAATTTACTGAGCGTATGCTTACATGGGCTAAATATTGGGTTATTTAAATTAAACTCTGTAAATGAACTTGTAAATTACTTACATTTAGAAAGATACTTACATCTATGTAGTTGATACTTATTGATTCAAAAAAGACAAAAGCACATAAAATAATTCAGGCAGTTACAGAAAGAAAGCAAAATAGTTATGTTATTGCCACCCCCAAATCAAATTCTCCAAAGCCTATGGATTTTAATGGATCATGCCATTGAGATGGCCACAAATCTCTGGTAATGCAGCTGAGAGCCTCCAAGCTTTTCATACCAACACAGTCTCATCTAAAGTCTCATCTAAAACAAACTTCAAACTTTGTTACAGTCCTTTATATGACAGATTTATCTGTGTTCACTGATTTCCTGCCAACTGACTGCACCTGGTTCACTCTAAATTAGTTACAGTTAATTGTCAATAAATGTGAAGAAGGTCTCCTTGCTATTTTCTCTTGGCTGTGAAGTTGGCAAGTCTAGTAGCTATTTTACAGTTAGAGTATTGTTTAATACAGTTTAGAGGGGAAAAAAAAGAGTAAAATTAATAGTGGTGGTGATTGGCTTTGTTTTTTTTTTTTTCCCATGTACTTTTTGGTGCAGAAAATATGTAAGCACAGCTGCATTAAGGTGTTAATTGAGGTGTTATTTAATTCAGCTGAGTCCCGTTTGGAACGACTATAAAGGGTGTGGGAGTTGCTTTCTTTTTTTTCCTTCTCCTCTTTCTGTGAAGGGGAATGGTTGATTTAGAAGAAGTGGGGAGAAGAAAGCCCTACAGGTAGGGTTTTGTGTTTCTTTTAGGCTGGTGTTTTTTCCTCTTTGGTACTTTTGGAGCAGGTTTGGAGGGTAAAATAAAAATAAATTTTTCTTTGTGGAGATAGAGTGATTAATAATTTGGGGTTTTTGTCCTTTTGAAGGATGTGATTCATGTATCTTTGGCTTTCCTTCCATAGGTCTTTCAACAAAAAAGTCTTGCTTTTAAAATGAGATGTTTTGTTACTTTTAATTATAATTTCTGTTCATCTCTTTGCAACTGTTGCAACTGATGTTCCTATTAATCCAGCATATTTATGATTTGATTCTGTCCTTGGGCATTTTATTTCTGTATTAGAAGGGTTGAAGCAGCCCTGGTGTAAGCCCAAAAGTATTTGTAAAGGTTGATTATAGACTTGCAGTTAAGCTCTTTTACTGTAGTGCAGCCTTTATTAGAGCAAGTGTTCTCTGATTAAAAAATCTGTTTGGTTGAGATAAACCTGTTTCCCTGTACCTGTGAGGCTTAGGATTCAGAGATTAATGTTTTTGATTCTGAGTCAGTTTTCATCTTCTTTAATGAAAGCCCTCCTGTTGAATTTTCCTTGGGAAATGGAAGCTCTAGTTTGCACTTTGAGTTAAATATGCATCAGTTACTGTTCTTTGCTTCTTTTCCTTTACAAACTACTGCATGAAAGACAAGAAATATGACAAGAATAGTATCTACAAGGCTTAGATTCCTCCCTCTCATTGGAATTCTGTGTTGTTGTGAAGTGTGCTGCTTCAACCTGCCCCTTGCAGTCCTTTCTGCCTCACTCTTTATCTGTCTGTCGTGGATGATTCCTGTGTTGCGAAGAAAATGCCTCTAGGATCTAAAAGACTCAAAATTTTTGCTTTTTCTGTTCTCCTTTTGAATACTATGGATATTGATATCTAGGCTTCCTCCTCATTAGATGGCTGTTGTCTTCCTCTGTTTGCTTGTGGGGTTCTCATAGAACCACAGAATGGCCTGGGTTGGAAAAAAAGCTCATCCAGTTACAATTTCCTGTGCTGTGGGCAAGTAAACCAGGCTGTTCAAGGCCCTTTCCAGCCTGGCCTTGAGTACTCACGGAGTTTGGACATCCATAGCTCCTCTGGGCACCTGTGTCAGAGGTGGAAATGGTTAATGATTTAGTCATTCCAGAATTGCCAGGGGACTTTTGCAGATGGGGAAGAGGGAGCTGGACCATCACTCTCACAAGTGTCAAGTCCTGAAAAGGCAGAAAGCTGTGTTTACCATGCCCTTCACATGAACTCTGTGCTGGGCTGTTGGAGATGTTGGAGGTTCACAGCATGGCCCATCAAAGCCCATCCCCCTGCCAATCCTGAAAGGTGGAAGAAACCCTTTTCCTGTGCTCCTCACAGAACTCTGCACAGGCCCAGGAGATGCTGGAAGTTTGTGGCATGGCCTGTGACACTATCCATGGATATAATAACTCAACTTCTTTGAGGGTGTGGGCTTCCCTCCCCCACCCACCATGGATCAAGACCTTCACTTCAACTAACAGACATGGAAGCTGCAATTACCAAGTTTCATTGCTGGACCCTGTGGGCAGTGACCACATACATTTTTCCACTCTCACCTTTTCTTTCCTTACTCTCCCTTACCCTTATCCTGTCTTTCCCTTTTTCTCCCTTATGATTTTTCCCTAAAGGTTATCTTTATACCACATTGCTATAGATGCTAACACCCAACATGGCAACATACCTGTTTACCTTTGAAACAAAATTGTTCTGAAATAAACCCTACATATCTGTATTTGCAAACACCAATTATTCAGTGTTGTTTCACTCTAATCCACCCCAAGGAATTCATTAATAAGAACCTGGGTTACCCCCCCAGGTTTCTTGTAGGCCCCCCTTTAGGTGCTAGAAAGCATCTCATTGCTTTCTTAGCTGTAATATTTATATTACAGCTATCAGGGATGTAGATACAAATGCCAGATTTTTCTGGAACTCTAGCTTTCTGTAGACACAGTGAAAACAAAAATTATCTTGGACATTTTAATTAATAGTAAAGTAGGTAAATAACTAATGAATACCATCTGTTTGCTTACACTGAGAATCAAAAATGTGTCTGTTACTTTGGGGAAAGAATATTCATGAAACAGAATATCTCTTTTCCAAGACACTGTTTTTACGAAAGTATTTTTTTGACCTTACAGTGGTAAAGTATATATATTTTTAGGGCATTTATTCATATTTGTTGTTCTGCACTTTTGCTTTGGAACTGCTGTTTTCAGTGGTTTGCTTCTCCTTTCCTGTTGGGGTTAAATAGTCAGAAAAAGTCAAGGCAAAACAAAACTTTAACATCTTTCACTCTGCTCTCCATATGCCTGAGTGAGAGGGGACAGGGGGGACTGGGACTGCCAGTGGGGAAGGGCACTGTTTTGCTGAAATAACTGCTCTAGTGGGGCTTGAAATGAGCTCTTAGATCAGAATTGAGAACTGAGGTTTATACAGTATAATTCCAGTTGAACCTCTTTCTATGGATTGGTTTTGCATCCTTGGGTTTGTAAAATAGATGGGTTTTTAAATAACACTTAGTGTAGTAGCAATATTAAAAGTATGCCTAATCAGCCAGTATGTAAACATTCCCATCTGTTAGTGTAGTGTTTTCCCTGTTTGCTTTTTAGTTTTTTAATTACTGAAACACTGTTCACAAGAATTTTACAGTTGTTTATAATGTAAAATCACAAGAACTTTTTACAATGCTATATTATAAAAAAACTATTTATGGAATTATTGCAAGATTTTCCATGTACTGAATAAATTACCTAACTGTTCATACACCAATGTCTATGATACTTGCCTGTCCTTTAGGGTAGAATTGACGTCTTATTTTTTCCAGTCAGGCCTGTGTAGTTAATATGGTTCTGACAAATCAGTATTTGACTAAACAGATCTTCTGAAGAAGCAGACCTGAGTCAGAGTGCTATAAGAGGTGGGGTGGGGGAATAATAAATAGGCAAATGTTGCATATGTCAGTGATGTTGCCCAGAGAAGCTGTGGATGCCCCATACCAGGGAGTGTTCAAGGCCAGGCAGGACTGGATGGAGTACTGAGCAACCTGGTCTACTGAAAGGTGTCCCTGCCTATGGCAGAGAGGATGGAACTAGGTGATCTTTAAGGTCCCTTCCAAATCAGGCCATTCTGTGATGTGGAAAATGTTCGTGCAGGAAAGCCCACAGTGAAATGCAACTGGTTGCACAACTCAGTTCTGTAAAACCCTAAGCTTTTAAAAATTCAAGTTTAAGGGTTAATTGAGGGATTTTGCCTCAAAAGAGTTTCTATACTATACAGCAAGACTTCAGAGTCACTCAGAGAAGTGCTGCTTGTTCAGGTCTCTTAAACCTGGCTGGACTGGAACCTATTTCTTTTGTAAAATCCAGGACCTCTGTATGAAAGGTAAACTCAAGCATTTTCAGAGCAACTTACTTTGGTTTTATAGCAGCCTATGAGGTAACAGTCTTGAGCAAACAGTCAGGGAGGTTCTGAATGAAAAAGCATTTTTACTGGTGAGTGTTTATTAAAGTATGGCAGTAAATGTGTACTGAAGGAATTTGTGGGGGATTTTGTTTTGTCTTCCTCTACCCAAAGGTATATTTCCCAAGAGGTATAACTAAAACATTCAATAATATTTCTTTGTATAGCATCCAATAATGCAATGGCTGGAAGACAAGGAAGCGGTGGAGTAGCTGGGCAGGTGCACTGGATATTATCAGTAATTTTGATGCTGTGGAGTTACCAGATCAGTGGACAAGGACAAGGTAAGTGAGGATCTTTTACTGAAACTTTTGCCATTCGCTCAGTGTTCTGCAGCACTGTTTGGAGAAACAAAGGTGTATGATGATATGCTGGACTTGTGTGAACTGCTGACAAGAAATTAGAATATTGAAATCTGAAGTACTTCCAGTAAGAATTCAAATGCTGTTTGGAGAATATCTTGATGCTTTAGCAGATTATCCAGGTGCTTGAATCGGTTTTCTTGTGCACAGTGATTAGTGTGGCTTGAAATAGATCTTCCATTTTTATCTGTTGTTGGCTCTCTGGATGTGGAGAATTAGTTGTTAAAGGGATTATAAACATGGACAACTTGTATTACTTGGCTGTGATATCTGCAATGAACATGCAATATTCTGAAAGGCTTTTGTGGCCATCCTATAAATATTTTTCGTGTTGTGTTCCTGTCTCACTGATAGTGGTGCATAATAACAGCTGCAAGAATGCAGACAGGCAAAAAAAAAAGTCTAACTTCTTACGGTTTTAGTTTTGAAAAATGAAGCATTATTGCATGTTTCTGAGCTGCAGACTGTATCTAAGGGCTGGTAATAACAGGCTGTTGTATTTTTAATATGTATTATAAAAGATGCTTGTGTGTTCTGTCAAGCTGGGGAAGGGGGAAAATCTAAGTGATAATTTTGAGGCATTGACACTAAAGGGAAGTGGATAGGCATTCCCTCTTGAGGTATGTCAGGCCCACTTCAGGAACACATGTCATAGGTGAGCTGAGATTTCTATGTCCTTAATTTATTTCTCAGCTGGGGAAAGCTGTCTGATTTCTGAGTACAGACTCTTTGCTCCTCTAGTCCATGGCTATAGGCACCAAGCCGGCTTGTGTATGAATCCTGTGCTAGGTCATTTCACCAGGCAGTTTGGGCTGAAGTAATAGTTCTTGGCTTTTGGAAAGGACAATAGTTTGCTTGGTGTAGTTCTAGGTGTAGGAGTTGGATATAAACTGTGCACTGCAATTCTACAGCTAATTAGCCACCAGACATGCAGAGGAGCTTTTCTGTGGTATAGACTGTATTTGTACAAAAAGAGGGATTGGTTTTCTAAAGCTTCCATTCAGTATTTGAAAACTGCCTTTTTTTTGTGGTACTATGCTAAAGTGTGACAGGTATGGTAAATTTTGTGTTTTATGAAATGCTGGTGAATGGTATTTAAAAGAAACACAGACACAATAACTAGAGAGTTTGTTTTCGAAGAGGGCAGTGTGAAGACACTTGTCATGTGACATATTCTTTCTGTGGTTCTATCCACTTTGAGTTTCTGGCTGATGACAGGTATTGAAAATTGCAGTCTTGATCTGTGAAATGATCTTTGTCATGTAGTTCTATGTGTTTGTTTTCTAATTACTACCAAATTATAACTTAGAAAAATGAAGCCTTGTCTTGAATGTAAAATGGTTCCATAAAATTGTAATCCTTACTGGAAAAGGGATATGAACCTGCATCATGCCATTTTGTTTTAATTTTGAATAACTTTGAAAGGTTGTTCAGCAGCTTGTGAATATTAAGAAATACCTCTAAGCAGGCCCAGTATAACAGAGCTGTCTGTGTTTTGTAGACTTTGTACTCTACTGTGATGGAAGTGTAGTGTGCAATTATGAGCACACATATTGCAACTGATGTGGACTTCTTGAACCTTCACTTGAGAAATGAGAATTTTTGGTCCTCTGGCAATTAAGTAGTAAATTATAAACAAGGAGCAAGTATTTTTTTTTATAATTACATAAGATATTTGGAAAATGTGAAATGTCTTTAAGTTGCTGGATATATCTCTAATTTTTCTGTAGGTTTCTATTAACACTTTATTTTTTAAAAGTAAAAAGCAAAGCCCTTTGGGTATGCTTTGTAGGAGCATGGGAAATGTAAGGAGAACTTGATTAATTTGAGTAAAATTATAAATTTTGATTATTTGGAGTCTATCAGGACAATAAAATGAAGAAATAATTATTCTGTGTCTGGGCATAGAACCAAAAGTGTTTAAAAGCCATATGGCTGCATTTAAAGAAAACAGCTTCTGAGTCACATAACTTCAGTGTGAGTGGGTTGCTATGGAAGTTAGAGAGAAACCAACATTTGTTCCACTTCCATTTCCAATCTGAGTAGTAAACTCAAATTAAAAAAAAAACCCTTTATTTTTTTAACAACTCTTCCTGTCTGTTTCCTCTTACACATTAACTCAAACCACTCTGTTTTTTGATGTCCATGGAGCTGCATCTTGATCTATTTATGTGTTGCTTATGATTAGTTTCTTCAGCCTACCCAGTGTAAGTGTCCACTTGAGACTGCAGTAAGGAAGAAACTGTCTTGTTTTATTCTGCACTCTTGCAGAGTAGACAAATGTGCACTTACTAGAGTTTTGCATCCATTCTGATTTTCTGACTAACCTGAATATTAGTTTTACTCGTCTCGCTTCAACCCCAGCCTGTATCACAAAATACAAATTACTCATAAGTAACTTTAGAAAAATATTTATCTCTTTAACATTGAGCCACGAGTAATCTGAAGAATATTTTGATACAGGCTTTTTCTTGGTGAAAGAAACATCTAATTGGATATCTGAAGCTACTTGAACAGTAAGCAGACAATTACTGTTCAGTGATACTCTGAAATAGTGTTAGTATTGATACTTAAGACAGAAGATGAATAAGGAGTCATGGAATTTAACAATTCTTAGACTTGCAGAAGAAGTCAATGTTGCTTAATATCTGGAATTTCATTGCTGTGTAGATGAAGCAGGTACTCTCTTTGAGGCTCTGGAGATGCTGGATAAAACAGTGTCTGCTCTCTGAAGAACATAGCAGTAATGCTGGTGTCCTTGGATATACACTTCCTGCTGAAGGAGATCCTTTTAAATCTTTTTTTTTTTCAGAGCTGTCAGGGTACAGTGTTGACAGGTTGCTTTATTTAATGATCAAGCATAAAGGCTGTGCAATGTGCTAGAGCCAAGAGGCTTCAGAGCTCAAACTGAATGTGCTAGAAAGCAGTGGGTGTCACTGGCTGGCCGAGCTTTGACCTCCCTGCCTACAGGAATTTTTTCCTCCAATTTAGGCCTATTTGGAGAAAAGCATCTTAACTTTTGAATTGAAATAACATTGTAGGGTGGGGGTCTTTTTAAATTTTGTAACTTTAACCAATGATAAAGCAGGTCATGCTCAGCCAGCATTATTGCTAAGTCGGAATACACAGGAGTATATATCAATACACCCTCAGTATAAAGTAAAAAGGAGTCTTTGCTGGACTTTAGAGTCAAAAGGTTGATGCTTAGAGCTGAAAACAAGCATTCAAATTGCCTCACTTTCACCTTCTTTTTTTTTTTTTT
>VYXB01006840.1:364490-547350 GCA_013397135.1 Pachyramphus minor
TTTGGTCTGTGTTGCTGACAAAAAACCCAAATCTACCCCCATAGATGCTTCAAACCCAAAGGATAAGAATGTCTTTTCTCAGTCCTGAAATATTGAGATTACTGTGGCTTGTTGATGGTGCTAAGGAAAGCAGATTGAGGATACCTGAGATTTCTTCACAAACCTATCTTTAGTAATTTGTTTTGACTGTGCAGTCTAAGCTGTGGTATCTATTTCTTACCACTGCATGTTGCTGTGGACTGAAGCAGCTGTGTGTAGGTACCTTCCTTTAGCTCAGCTGTTCGTCTGACAAAGTAAGGACAGAAATATTTTGTATGCATGGAATGTGTACATACACAGTTGTATGACACTAAATTTATAAATGACTTAAACTGTAAAACACCAGGGAAGTAAAATCTGTATGTAGAAAGCAAGAGTCTTGGAGCTGGTTCCTCATTTCACACCTCAGCTACTCCTGATGGTCCATTGGTGCTGCAGTGCCGTGACTTGCCTCTGGCACTGTCAAATCTGCCATGTGCATGTGTCTGTAACTTGGCTTGTGACTCCCAGTGTGAAGATGAACAGCTCCATGGTGACATGGAGTGGGATCCAGGAGGCGTAGCTGCCTCAGGGCTGGGAGAGGGATGCTGCCCAGACCACCCCTGTACACAAAGAGCTCAGCTAGTGAACAGGTCACCCAGCCCATCCAAAGCCTGTGGCATAACCTGCCAGTGTAGGATGGTTTTGCATACTTGGAGGAAGAAAGTTAAGATGATGTCTGAAGTGAGGAGGCTTAAAGGTTTTTAAGTGTAACTTCCACTATCTGTAAATCAGTCCTCTCACATCAGTCTTTGAAACTAGTCTTTAAGCAAATGTGCAAAGCCCCAGGTAATCTATAAATGCTTTAAAAGGAGTATAATGGGCATAAAATACAGGTATGCAGAAAACATCATGGATGTCTTGGTGGGCGGAACATCAAATGTGAGTCAGTGGCATGTCCTGTAGCTGAGGGAAATGAGCCACAGCCTGTGTGGCATTAGCAGGAGTCTGGCAGGCAGTCTGGGGGTAACATAGCTCATGGGGCTGCAGCTGAGATGCTTCATTGAGACTTGGGCTCCCTCAGTACAAGGGGCAGGCTGGCAAAATGTAGTGACTGCAGCTGAAGGCCACAGAGATCATTGGGGAATGGAAAATCGATATAAAGGAAGAGGGAGTGAAACTTTCTTCAGATATGCACAAGAGCAATGGTAGCAGGGTTCAGTCTGAAATACAAAACAGCTTCTTTTGGCTGGCAGTGTAAGTGGTGAAAGTTTGTTAAAAATTATTCTTTGCACTTGCAGACATATTAGAAAAAAATTCTATGCATATGTGATGTGTATTTTAGAAATGTATTGCATTTTGGAGAATGTACTAGGGCAAGCTTTATGTAAATAGCATGGTATTAATAGGATGATAACAAGAAGACAAAACTTGTGGGACCAGTCAGTATTCACAAAAGTGGGAGTCCTAACATTGTGTTATTTGTGCTGGAAAAACTTCTTGTTTGGAAAAAAGCAAATATTTGGGATAGGAGAACTGGGGAGAGAGGTGTATTGCTGGAAGAACCTCCTGTACCCATTTGAGTCACCCTCCAGTCCCTATTGCACATCAAACTCTACTTAAATATACTCTAAAAGTTCAATTGAAAGGAAGTAATCTCCTACAATTCATCTCTCCTTTTAGGTAATTAGGTACTGATGAAATACATATGTACTTTTAATGTCTCTCCAAAGATTATAAGGATATGTTGTAGAATGTATTAAATTGTTTTAAGGTAATCAGTTCATATCCTTTTAATGACAGTGAAGTTCATTCCAGCAAAATGGAACTAATCTATACTGCTTTCCTGTGAAGGATTCTATTGCAGAGAGGTGGTGAGCACTCACTTGGGATTCCATATTGAGTCTCTGATAGACCTGTGCTTGGATCTAAAATTAGATTCAAACCAGATGACAAGCTTAAATAGTCTTTGCTTATGTACTACTGCCTGTTCTGTATCCATGTTATTGCAGTAAGAGTAATGTGTGGTGGGACAACCAACTCTTCAGGTTGGTTTATTGTTTATTATTGTTATTGTTAAGTTGCAATGAAGAAACTAAGTACAGTTGGGGCTAGACCTGTCTTCTGTATCCTCATTGTAGGTGTGTGAAGGCATTTAGAGGCTGATGAGTGAGTTCTTAGAAATAACAAGCCCAAAGCCTTTGTTCTTGAGACCAAGATGTACTGTGATGGAAAGAACAGAAGATGTTTGTGACTAGTACACCTAAGGCTCGTGTTCTCACTTTGCCAGTGCAAGTTTAATGTTGCATTTTATAGGTGGAAAGGAAAGGTGGATTGTATGTATAACTATATATTAAAAAAAGTGTTTAAACTGCAAAGAGAAGTCTTATGGTTCATCAGTCTGTATTAGAGAGCTTTAATGAGAAAAGCATCAGCCTTAATGCAAACAAACTGCTGTGTGTCTTATAATGTTCTCAAAATACATTTGAAAACACAGTATCAGCATATACCTTTACCCTATCAAAGTGCCAGTAGTTTTCTGAAGCAATTGAACATGATTTAGTACTTAACCTTTATCTCTAGTACATTATGCAGCTTTGCTAATGGATAATGACACTATTTTGAAGGGAGGATTTGTTTTGTTTTTTAATGGGATGGTTATGTTCGCCACTTTAAAATTGGCAACTAGCCTTTAATATGTTACATTTTTGAAAAGAGGTATGGCTGTCTTCATTTGTTTTGGAAACACCCTTTGCAGACTCTCTTTGATGGAAAAAGAAACAGTGTTTCTGTAGGCTTTCTCTCCTTGTGTGTGTACCTGCCCCAGTACTGGTTAATTGAAAAGGGAAATGTAAAAAAAAAGCCCGAACTGCATGTAACATTCTGGAGTGCTGCTGAACTCCTGCGTGAACTGTGGAATTCAAATTCGATCAGAAAGCCTGCTTTGCTTTCAATCAATTATATTTCCATTTGTCATAAATTCTCCTTGCAGGCAAAGGCACTGCAAAGTTAATGCAATCTACAAATATATTGCATTTTTCTTTAGAATTAATCTTCATGGACTTCCATAAAAAGTATAAAATATTGAGCATAGAGACATCCCTCTTTGTGGCCAATAATAAAAAAAAAAAAACTTTGTGCCTTGCCTATTTCAAAGACATCCAAGATAACTCAAACAGTACACAATTAAACTTCATCATTATAGATTCTACTCCAATATAATTCTCAGGAGTTATACAACAATGTAATAATACTTGTAGCATTAAGTACAGGAGGAGAACTGTACTTACTACTACATAGTAGTAGTACTATGTACATACTTACTACTACATAGTACCTATTATTAATGAGGAAATGGAACATTTGTGGTAATAGTGCTGACTAAATAGCTGAGAACAAAAGGGTTCTTATCACTGAAGTGACAAAACCATGAAGTTTTTGGTATAATGTAATAAAAGGGCTTGAGAATTCTAATGAAAATTGTGAACTAAGCGTAAATTTAGGTTTTCCTTATGAGTCATTTGCATGACTGTGTTTTATGACCTGAAAAGTATCTGCCTCTTCTGTGGACTGGGTTCTCTGGGTTTTCCCCAGAATTGCTAGTCTGCATCTTTTGAGAGTTGAAAAACCTGCTTTCCCTGAAAGGGTTTTATGGAGAGCAAGGAGTGAATTGTTCCATGTTGGGACACAATATTGCAGTAAATTAGTCCTGATGAAGGAGATGATTGCAACATCTGAATGTAAGGTCTCATGTTCCATACACAAAGAGCATAGGTACTCTGTTGGTCTTCAGTTCTCACAGCTTAGCTAACCAAAAATCAGGGAGAGATGAAAGCAAGTACAGGGCCTAATTTTACCTTCATAGTAGAACTGGCGTTGGAAAAGTAGATGTGGGTTTATTATGTGAAAAATTAACAGAAATTGAGACAATCTCAATGTTAAACACTTGAAATAGAGGTCTAATGCAATTCAAGGTGTAAATAGTTTAACATTATGTCAATTGTTGGGACACATATAGTTATATAGGTAGGATGTTTCTGAGAGCAGGTGTGTACTTGATGTGGTGTGGGTGACAGATTTGGTTTGTGAAGAAGGTTCAGTGTTTGCAATCTGCAGCAGGTTAAATCCTCAGCTGATCTATAGGTGGGCCAGAACTTGCTCCCCATTGTGTAGGAATTAAAAATGATCCTATGGTCCTTGCACTAAACTAGAAACCAGTTTTAATATTCCTTTCCAAAAGGCAAATTTGCTTATTAGATGACAGGATTTGAATAAAACCACCGCTTGGTACAATTTAGAAAGTTTCACTTTATATAATTTCAAGTAAATCTTTCATTTTTGAAAATATGGTGTTCTTGATGTTTTAACAGAATGTATGAGGTTTCAAAAATGTTCTTGGCAGTCACTGTGCTAGTAAGCTTCATGAAAAATAATAAAAATTGGCAGAAAAGAGAATGATACAATGCATGTAGTATAAAACACTTTATTCTGGAACCTGTACAAGTACTAAGTGTCCTAATGTATATTTATTGAGATAGAGCTTCGAGTTTTATTTATGTTGCACTTTAAATTACAGTATTTCAGGATTCAGTTTTCTTTGTCCTTTTTGTATATACTTGATTATTGAAAGTTATCATACCCATTAAATATCAGGTCTTGGTGACTTGAAATTAACCTCTAAAAAGGTATTTTGGCAGGAAGCTCATAGTTCAAACAAGCGTATTTACTACGTTGGGAAGCTGAAATATGTTTGTTTCTAACTGAGGTTTGTTTCACTTTTCATCTGCTTTTTGAGGTTCACCTCTTCCAACACAAAAAAGTAATCTATATGTTAAAAAAAACCCTGAACAAACCCCAAAGGAAAGTCATTTTAGCCTTTCTGAAAACATATCTCCCCATAAACAAGTGCTGTGAAAGCTTTATTAGAGTGAAAATACCAAGCCTGTGTTCCAGCTACTTATTACAAGTTCAGCATTTGTTCATCTTTCCACAGTCAGCTCTTGTGCTGGGTGGTGACACTTGAGAAACAGATACTCATTTTTTCCCTTCTGCCACTTGCTGTTTTGTTTAGATCCTCATTTCTGCAGGAGAAATACAGCCCAGCAAAGGTTTTGGAATTGCAAATCTTGACTGAAAAAAAAGCCAACCAAAGTTATCTCAAGAGTTGTCTTTTACATTGGTAACCAGAACACCAAATCTCAGCTTCCAAAAGAAAGTACCTGGGGAAAACTATCAAAATATACCTGCATAAGTAATGGTCTGTAACTAGTGAACTGTCTGAAGATACAACAAGGGGCAGGGAGAGGCAGAACTGGAAACCCTTGGTATGAGGAGAAATGTTGAAAGATCACCAGTAACCCTTCTAGCACTGCTTTGAGTAGAATTGAGAGGAACCAAAGGTTATTTGACTGCAGGCCTGTAGCAACAGAAAGTCTTGAAGGCAAATAGAAAATTTGTCTTCAATATTAAATCTCATAAGTCACCTGGTATAAATAGAAGGCAATAGAAAGGGTGTCCTGTGCATTATCTTGCATGTAAATTAGTTAATTGAAATTTGTACCAAGTCCCATGTTCAGTGCTCTCTCTGGAGGTGAATTATTTCTTGGAGATCTTGAATCTTTCTGTATCTCAATGCCAGTGAGGGCATACAAAGGTGGTTTTCTACGAAAGGTTATTTTTTTAAAAAAAGGAAATTATATTGTTTGGTTATACTTAATAGGTGACATTTTATTAAAGTGAGGAACTCCTCATTAACACTCAGTTCAGGGAAAATGGTCTTCAAAGGATTATATCATGTATTAGATGAAAGTGTTCAGTGATTTGCAATTTCAGTACAGTCTTTTCTTCACAGTTTAAAAATTGCCAGCAAATGCACAATTAATTACATAACAATTTAACTTTGACAGCTCATTTCTGGATCAGATAAAATAAGTCACAGCTTTCTTATCTTGCTAAATGACATTTCAGTGCCCTGTGACTATGCTTCATAGTTGTAGGGTCATATCATTAAAAATACATGGGTAAGAATGTTGTTTCCATTATTCTAATATGTAGTAGAAAATGCAGATTATGTCTTATCTGTTTAAATCTATCACTGTGAATGTTTTCAATTCTCTCAGTCTGNATATTGTAAGATACATATGTATGTGTACCTGCAAAGCACCTTCCCCTTACTGCTTGCTGGCCTGAATTGCTGCAAGATTTCATTATTTATTAATTTGAAACAAATGAATAATCTCATTTACATGAGGTGACTGTTCCTGAAGTGCACACTGAAAATTTGCCTTCAATAGTAAAATTCCTAAATCACCTGATATAAAACTGAGATGTTTTGCTTTAGAGTAGTAGTAGTTCCCAAGAGAACTTTGAGAAATACAAACCTTTGTTTCACAATGTTTATATTTAGCACTGTCCATCTGAATCTAAATGTCCAAGTGTCTTCTGTGAAACTTATTTCACTTTTTTTCTTAAAATCTTGGTTGAAGCAGCAAAGATAATATGCCTAGCAGTGTACAGAAAGTGGTCAGGTGTCCTCAGAATGGCTGAGGTTGGAAGGGACCTCTCCAGGTCGTCTGCACCAACCTCCCTGCTCAAAGCAGGCTCCGACAGCACAGGCAGCCCAGGAACATGTGCAGACACCTCTGCAATATAAATATTCCTGAGATGTAGATTTATTATTGCTCTCTAGACTACCTTAAAAATATAGGAAGGGCATTTGCAATTCTAAATGTAACTTTTGCATATTAATTTATGCATGTGTGTGGCAAGCAAAGTTGTGTGTTGATTGTTTCACTGGGCTGTCCGTCAACTAGCGAATGAGTTTAACAAATATGTTTGTTCTTGTACAAATCAGAAGGCAGATGCTGTTCTTGAAGTGCCACTGTACACAGCATGAGCTCATATATGTCTGTTAGAAAAATAAACACAAACATGACAGGTTTTCATGTGAAGCTTCGAACTTCATCTGGCAGGTCACTGTCATTATCTCTGACTTGAAATGCAGTTGGAAGCTTTGTTATTCCCCCACTCCTCCAGATCTTTCTCACTGACCCTGTGTTGAAGTGAGGTGCTTGTTGTGAGGAATCCTTTGTTTTACTGTACTTAGACTTATGCTGATTTCATAGCACTTGCAGCCTGGCCCTGTTCAGCAAAACAGGGCAAGTTAGGTGCTCTAGTTCTGTTTAAATCTCTGAAGCCATGAATATTTTGCCGGATTGGCACCCTATCTGATGGAATTTTATCTTGATCAACAAAAGCTCTACAACCATGAGACAAGTAAACTAAATTATATGCAGATGGTCTTTTCTCTGTTCATTGTATGTGACTGTGTTAAATATTAAACCCACTTTCAGTAGTTAGGAACACTTGTGTGCAGTTGATGCACCTATTTCTTCTGTGGAAAACAGCTTTATCATTTTGGCTACTTGACTTGTGTTACCTGTTTAACATGAGAAATTCTGTGTTCCTTCACCCAAACCCCTTTAAAGAGTTAACTTCATGGCTGTTCTCAAATGACATCCAGGGTAAACGTGAGGAAGGGCATCATGCACAGGCCATGTGTAACTAAAACCCCTGCAAGCTTTACCTTTATGTGAGTTCCCAAATAAGAAGGTCAGCTTCACTTTTATTAACAAAGCCAGCCTATCAATCCTAAATGTGTAAAACTGGCAACCAGTCTGATAAGAATGTAATACAATAGAAAGGCATTTGACCACTTTTGGGTCCTCTCTGTTGTGCACATAGTCTGTCTTCACATCAGCTCTGAGGGAAAAGTAGTGTTGTGATTTATGTTGTCTACCACAGCTGGCTCATAAATCTTGCTGTTCTTGAATCGTGTCTAATAGTCTTTTGTCCTTTATAAGGCCAGACACTGAGAAGGCCTGTGACTTTCTGATGGCAGATTGCACGTGTTTGCAGTATTTCTCTAAAAGAAAAGAAGAAACTCTGTATATTCCTCAGTATTTTCCAGATATGATACATAGAACACCTCCAGAATCAGCATAAAATTAATAGCTTTTAGCATGTTGCTTCAGGAAAGTCTGTATTTTGAAGTGTATAGGACTTAGGGTATGGGATTTTTGTTGTTAACCTGGATACAGATCATCTAAGCACACTAATACCATGGAAATCCTACTAAGCAGTTGTTAGAAGAGGCAGCTCTTGCTGAGGTGGTGCTGGGAAGTAATGCAGTCTAATTAAATTCCACAGAAAAATCCAGAAAGCATTTTCAGTGAGGATACTTTACAAGCTTGCTGAAGGCAGCAGTCTCCTCTCACTCTAAAAGCATGAAAACAAATGGTTCTAATTCTTCTTGTTTTCACAGTAATAACTGTCAGAGGTTAAAATAGATATTTCCATTAGGGCACTTGTATTAGGTTAGCTTAGCTTATTGAGAGGTAATAATGACTTTCCTACAAGGATGAGGAAGCAAAAAAAAATCTAATTAATATCAAAGGAAGCTGCAAGTACTTTGTACATAAATAATGACAGAAGTTAGTCAAGTTTATAGTAGAAAAACATATAAAGGATGGTGATTTTTTCAAAAAATATTTTTCTCAAAAAACACCTTAGAATCTTTCTTATGGAAGTACACATAAATTAGTGTGTAACTTAGATTAATGTATTTTAATCTCTATGGAGCACATACATTTTAAACTCTTTCCACTAATTCCTTTGAATTAATTTGTATTGCTTGCTAATCTCCAGTGGGTCCTTTGCACCTGTAGTTGAAAAGCCCTGACCTAGATCATCTGACAGTATCTTCATAATTTCCAAAGCTGCTGATACTTTAATTCATTTCTAGTATTCTCCCCTTTCCAGCCAGCAGTGAGGCCTTGAAAAAGGACTTCAGGGGAGTGATGTGGGTTTATAACCTTTCCACCTGTAAGATGGAACTCGAGCCTTCTTCACTGGTTTGATGCCAAGATATTCATAGACTTTTTGGCCCTGGCCTCTTATTTTGACCTTTTATTAGACCTACTATGATACCTACTACCCTACTTATGTGTAGGTGTGAGCAATTGGACACACCCAGTGTGTTGTTGTCCTAAAAGCTACTCTCATCATTCCTACATATTACATAAACTGCTTAGGGGTTTTCTTCCCTCAGAGGGCAGGAGGAGTTCTGTAGCTATGGTAACACAAGGTTTAACACTATTTTTTTGCCTTAAGAGCAATGTTTGGATTATAAACTGAAATAAGAGAAGCTGTAGATGGCCCATCCCTGGAAATGTTCAAAGCTGAATAGAGCTTTGAGCAACCTGGTCTAGTGGATGCTGTCCCTGCCCATGGCAGAGGGGTTTAACTAGATGAACTTTAAGGTCCCTTAAACACAAACCATTCTGTGGCTTATATGATTTTTGGAGATTAGCTGCAGGCCTCTTCTTCAGGGTAACTTTTCTTTGTGTCATGCTGAGAAATCCCATATATAATAAATCACCATTCATTTTATTATGTTGCACACATGCTGTAAATGGTATTGACAGCTCCAGGCAATAGAAAGAATTGCTTTTTTTAAATAATCCTTATGTAAATTCTTATTTTATGTATCTGTCTTCCTCCATCAATGTGCAATGTGTAGGAATGCAGTGGGGAAGGATTTGCATATTATTTATATGGGAGGGTAAGTATGTATGTGTTTAATACCCTAACTTTAGTGGGGAAAAAAAGTAAGTTAGAGTACTAGTAATTATAGTGATCATGTTTCTGGGAAGAAAAATGCTGAGTTCTATCTTCTGAAAGCACAATATAAGTAGTGAGTAGAGCAGTGCTGTTGCCTAAGTTGCTGTCCAGAACCATCTCCTTAAGCAGAAGCCTCTTTGTTGTTGCCCTTCTATGGTACCAAAGACTGATGTTCCCTGTACCTGGCATCTCCAGCCATTCCATGTGGTTCCATTCCTTTCCTGCCTGTGTGGGCTTCATGCTTGTTTTGGGGGAACAGGAATACTAAAGATTCTTTGCCGAAGTACAGCAGCATGTCTCTGGCAGCAGTCTGAAGCTGCCTCTCCCTGAGGAGGCCAAAGCTGTGTGGTAGTGGCTTAGCTCCTGCTACAGCTGCCTGGGTGGCCACATTCCCAACAGGGCATCTGCATGTGTGTGGGTTTTCCCTTGGGATAGCACAGGGCTGCTGGCACTGCAGGTCAGTGTGGCACTGTGCATCCAGGGACGCTACTGTTCCCTGCTCCACCCTGGAGCTTCCTAAGCTCTCTTGCTCACATACCCACGTCTCAAAAATGTGTCTTGATGTTTAATTCATAACACAAAGCTTGTGATTAGGGGAAAGTGGCTGTCTCAGATTTGGAGCTGGAGGATCTGCTCTATCAATTTATATACTTAAGTTAGGCAGGGACTCACCATCAAGCATTTTGGCAGGGGACCAGCTAAGCATTACTGTCGCATTTGATTCTTTATTAGGCACTGTAAATGGATATTGGAGTTCAGAGAAAATAAGATCTAGCATAAATACTGCCTTAATTTGTGTGTGCTGACTGGGTTTACACCAAGCTTTGGTTTGTTTACTTTCAATTAGAGATAGTATGGAAAAAGATTTATGTGATAATCCATACCAAAGGGCCAGTTTCTAATGAAGACATTGGTAATTCTATGAGTAATTAAATTTCATCTGAGCTAATTACTGAGTTATTCTAATTCTGAAGCCTCTAGCCACAAATATTGAGAATCCATTTATTTAACTCAGCTTTTACTTAGCTTGTTGCACTAGCTGATAATACACATTCAATTCTAAAACATTTCCCTGGGGTGTCCTCATCTCCTTCCTTTCTTTCTGTGGATGTGTGTCCATAAATACTTCCTTTCTGTTTGAAATACAGTAGGAAATGGTCTTTTATACATCCAAGTTCACAATCAAGCAACTGTGGTTTTTTATCTTTTGAGTAGAACAAGAACTATTGTTGAGGAGAATTGGATCTCTATATCACAAATCCTGTGTTATTTTCCCAGTTGTCCTCTCTCCACACATTGTGTGCTGATTGTATCCTGCTATGTAAAACTTGTTTTGGTAATTATAATGTGGTCTTATGTGATGGGGGCTTATAGCAGAACCTAGTGGGAAAGGAAACTTGATTTGTTTGTGATCAATTCAGTGAACTTAATGAAAACTCTTAAATTGCTAAGGAACTAATTTTACTTGCTTTGAGCAAAACCTGGAGTTTGCTGTTTTGTTTTTTTTTTGGTTTTTTCCCCCCATGTTGAGCAAATTAAAATGGTCTTTTTCCTGTATCCCTTTTGCAAAATAAGGCTTTACATAGCCTTGGGAGCAAAATGCAGAATGAAGTTTTTGTGCCAACTTTCCCAAACAAAGAGCCTTGCAAATCATAGTTTTCAAACAATTTTCAATAAATACTAAGCGGAGTGTTGCATGGTACATTTTAAGCAAAGCTGCTTTTTCTTTAAGTCGAGGCATTTTTAGGTAGTAAGTTGGTTGTAAATGCTTTCCTAGAGAACTGTTGCATAAGTAATATCACTTCAGAAACTAGAAATTCTCAAGAGCTGAACAGTTTGAAATCATTTGTAGCATTACTGGTCTGTAATTTTCGTCAGCACTGCAATTGTAGGCCCTGAAACCTCTGCTAGAAACTACTGCCCCTGATACAAATCCCCAAGGATCTCTAGGATGTTTGTTTTCCCCAGTGGCCTGATGCCTCTGGGGTTCTGCTCCTTTGGTGGCTGTGCAGTGAGGCATCCTCTCGTCTTGGTCATAATCTTGGGGACCTCTGTGTCCATCAAAGATCTGTACCCAACTCCAATGCCAAAAGAAAGGACATTGTTTTTTATATGGTCTTTTGCTTAGCATTAGAACTGTGGGAAGTCTATGTGAGAAGTTCCTTTGATGGAAAGGGAGACTTGAACTTCAGTTTTGAAAATTGCCAACAAGATTCATTTTGCAAGTTCAAAAGAAATGGTTCTCAACTTCCTTTTCATAAATTATTCAAAAATTGGAATTTCAGTTTTTAGGTTTCTCTGTAACATGTTTACCCACTTATTCACCTTTCATCCCCTTTAAAAATCCAATCAGGTTAAGAGCATTTTAATGCACTTCTAATATGTGCATTACCCAGAATTTTAGATTAAAGTAGAAAATGGGTCCTTGTAACTGTAGTGAACAATGCTCAAGGGTTATTTTAGGAGTGATAAAATTTGTTCCATTTAGTGTGGGTTGTGATGGAAATACTTTCCAATTTAAAACACACACCCTCCAAAGATCACCTTGAGGGAGGTTTATATATGATATGCTTTGACCAGCTATGGATACAGTTCAGTCAAACCAAACTGTGTTACTACCAGTAATCATGAAGACCACAGCTTGGTACCTTTTATGGACCAATCATCCATTCACAGTCCTGCAGGGAATATGAATCTGGAATCCCTGCCATGCTCAGTTGTTCATGATGATTTTGTATGTGGCAGGTGCTGAGGCACAGAAGTGATGGGTAACCATCTAAAAGTCTTGGGAGAAATAGTTACACAAATCCAACTGTGCAGAATAGTTGATTGTAAAATGGCTTATGCTAGTTTGCATTAGTTCTCCTCTTTCAGACAAATACTTTCTCCTGACACTTGGTAACTAAGGGATGAAAACAAAATAATCTGTAGCAGCTGAGTGCTCAATATTAAGAGGCACTGGTTCCTCTTAAAATTAAATGCAGGTGGAGTTTCCTGCTTTCTTTGCAGAGAGAGGGAAAGCAGCAAAGATCAGCATTGACTGGACAACCAGTAGTCCAGACAATTTGCAAAATGAAAAGTGATTTCAAGCAAGAAAAGGTGATGCATTATTTGGTGTGTTCAGATATTGAATTAAATATGGACTTAAGTGAAGGTGGAGATCATAGAATCGATTGGGTTGGAAAAGACAGAGATCATCAAGTCCAACCCTTGGTCCAACTCCAGTCCATTTACTAGATCATGGCACTAAGTGCCACGTCCAATCTCAGTTCAAAAACNTCCAGACTAAACAACCCCAGTTCTCTCAGCCTCTCCCCATAGGACTTGTGTTCCAGTCCCTTCACCAGTAACAAGGTGGGGAGGGAGGATCTACTAACTGTCAAGTGGCATGTAATATTGTGGGTTACCAGTTAAATTTTTTTTTTAAAGTTAACTCTTTGTGTTCTGGTGTGTTTCTGGTGGCTGGACAAAGCTATACTGAACACATTTTAGTTTTACCTCTTTTTGGTCACAGTTATGTGTTCAAGTGCTGAGAGAATAGAAAAAATATTCTGAAAATGATCTGTAACAAAGTGAAAAAGAAACAGGAGGGAAACATCACAAAACCATGTTTTCATGCAAAAATCTTGATTTTTTTTTTATTTTTATGATTTTCATATTTTTTTAATTAGTAGTAGTAACGAAACTGAGTGACTGATTGGGTTGTCTTTATTTTTAAGACCTACTTGCTAAGGGAAAGAATAAGAGAGAACTTGACTTGCAAGATCCTAATGATTCTGTCAGACATGGAAACATCCCATGAAATTGAGGGGAAATCAAGGGAAATCCCATGAAATTAAAGGGACTCTTTTCATTGACTTCACTGGGTCCTTCTCAGTTAATATTCACTTACAGTCACTGTAAAATTATTATAGTATAAAAATGGGGTTACCTTTGTGGCCTTGGTTTGAAAGACTTTTAATAGATTGTCACAGTGGCTTCCCTTGCATTTAATGTACATGATTTACCATATTAAGACTTAGGATTTATCAGCATAAAATGAATTCAAGTCACAGGCTTATAGATGAAATACAGCAAGAATAGCTTTATCAACCCATGGCAGTGGTATTAAAGCATATGCCCTGTGGTACTGTCACCATTCCAGGGGTGTTGTATCTCTTTTGCAGGGAAACTATTTTATGTATTGGGTTTTTTTAAATTCAACCCCACTTATTGGATATATTTTTCATTCAGGAAAATATGTGAAGTATTCATGTCTTAGCTCTCTACCCTTTCTTGTGAGGCACTGCTTTAGGAATAAGAGGAATACTACAATGCATCCATCGTTGTTGTGATGTGGAGCTCTACTGCAATATTGCTTTGGTTTAAGGTAGAAAGAAAGCTGTCATGCATTAGTTGTAGAGAAAAACTGCTCTTCAGTGCTTCTAAGCTTGTCTCCTACATATTTGTAATATCTTACAAACAGCCAGTGACTGTCAGATTTACTTTTTTCCTTTCCCTTCCTAGTGCAGAGAACTTTGAAGAAATTTCAGCTTTTATTCAAGTCAGTCACATTTGGGCTTGATACAGTTCTGTAGGTCAGGCTGCATTTGTGTAATTCTCATGCTATTGCTTACTTTCCTGAAACCTTTGCAGCGTTGCACAACAGCCAGAGGGTGAGGAAAAGCTTTCCTACATCATTAGTGAGTGTCTTGCTCAGCTTTTCACTACTGGATGCGAAAGGCTGACACTAGTAATAGAACAGACTGAATCATGGAAAATACTTCTGACATAGTCATTGCTAAAATGGAAACATAAACAATGAAAAACTGTACTTCTGGATGGTAAAATTGGTTAGGTAGGTTATATATTTAGTGTTATCCCTAAGATAGGCCTGTGCCTTTCAGGCATCATACAGGAATAAGGTAATACCGCTTTGAACAGCTGTGATGGTTTTCATACACCCGGCTGACAAATGTTGAGCTACTAGGAATATTTGAATCGAACTGTTCTGTTATCAGCATTAGGAAAATTCTCCAGAAACTTCCATTTTAGAGTCCAACTTTATTTGAAAACGGCGTGATTTATCTTTTGGCTCTTTGGTATGTGGGGAATGGAAAGTTTAATTGAAAGTAAAGCCTTTTGTTTGCATTAGTATCCATCAAAACTAGCAGATAGCTACTAAGCATCAGATGAGGTGTAAAAAGCTTTTTAGACAAAATTCAAAGCAAAATGTAGTAGCATGAACTAATACATAAGATTTGGTTTTCTTCTCCATCTCTTTCCATATACTGTCAAACACATAGTTTGCAAGTTCTAGTTTTACTGAAATAGGATTGAAAGTTCAAAGAATGTGTTTTGTGTATCTTGGGAAGAAAAGGAATTTTAAGCTTTTGAATAAATAATTAAGGCATGCATATTTCCCTGACCTAAGACTTTCAGCTTCAGTCTATATCAGTAAGCAATTGGTAAAGTATATTTCAATAGTATTTTGCTTGAAGGCTTCTTCAGATCAAATCTCTACTTTCATAAGCCAGTACTGTCTGGAGATTTCAAATAGTGTGGTGTTACTTTGAAAATAAGCATGGCCAGCTATTAATACAGAATGTCTCACTATTTATGTAGATGGAAGATATTACTACTATTCAGTAGCAAAAGGATCTACAAAACTCTAGTCTATTTTGAGAAATACACTCCTAAAATCAATGCTTTAGTTAATCTTGGAACAAATTTGTACTAAATTTGTACACAGCCCCTTCTGCTGGGATGACAGTGGGCTCTAAGGCATCTCATTGCCACCCTTATGGTTTAAAACATAACAAAGTTGAACTGAGGCTGATATGATTCACCTTGAATGTTTGAGGTATAAGTAAAAGTGAAAATGTGAGGGTTGTTTTGTGAGCTGTTTGTCCATTTGCTCAGCAAAGATGGGGGACAGCTGAGAGAATTCATCCCACCAGTCATCTCCGCCACATTTTCCTTGTTGGCAAATGAGAGCCCTTGCTTTCCTTATACATTTAGTTTGTGGAAATGTACAGAGTCACCACCATTCACAGCTCAGAAAAGGCAAGATAGTTAATGATTCATGTGCAATTAACCTTTGAGAGCTGTCTATGTAATTCCCATTTATGTCTTTTAAAAAAAAAATCTTTATACATCTCATTAATTTGGTTCAGTTGCTTCTACTCAAAATGATAAAATTGTATCTGAATACATGGCTCCAAAAATCTGTTGGACAGTTTTATTTTGCATGTGTATTGCAACCAGCCTACAACTTTCCCATATAAAAGTCACATAAATTGAGAACCTTGTGAACGCACAAGTCAATATGCATTAGCTGGATGGTGGGAGGATAATAATCATGTTAGTTAAGGCACTCATAGAATCAGTGCTTGTTTTTTGTTCTGCTTTTCAAGAGTTTTGTGTTTAGCTTTCATCAGTAATTCCCAAAGACTAGCTTTTAAGAGGTAAAGCTGTAAAACCAAATCATGTCCTCATGTACATCGTGTTTATACAACAAGGCTGAGGTACTTACACTGCATGCATTACTGTAATACCAGAATCCACCACACATCTTTAAGGCTTTGTTCTAAAAGGTGGTGAAGTACAGTGCAACCCATTTCATAGAGGAGAACTGAGAAAGTGATATTGGTACAGGGTTTAGAAGCACATCTTTTGTACTGGGGTACACTGATACTGTTGGCATTGCTGAGCCCAAAACTGAGCCCACTTGGAAACTCCCCTAGATAGTCTGGTTTTCTTCCTGAGCCCTAAAGCTCCCTCTCATTATGTTAAGGGAGTGGTCTGAAAAATGATGGGGCTATTTCAAAGGTTGGTTTACTTATTAATTTATTACTTAATTGCAATAAATGTTTTCCTACTCTAGAATATGCTGCTTTGTGCTGCTAATTTCTTCAGTCTCCAAGTACAGAACTGGTGATCTTTCAAAATTCTGTTTATGCATAATTTATGCACAGTTTATTTGCCTCAGTTTGACCCCTCAACTTACATATGACAAGGGAAAGCTGTATTGTTCCACAATTTTTTTGAGACACATTGAGAATGCCTTCAAAGAAATTACAGTATTTTTTTCCTACATAAGGAGCTGCTTAGGTTGCTTGCAAAATATCCTTTGTACTGATAACTGCGGTTTGCTTCCTGCCTTTGAATGTTCTGTAGGATCTGTTGCTTACCAATGTAGACCGAAGCTGAGGTCTAGAGGTCTCTTCCATATGTGGTTCAAAGACAAAGCCTGTGAGGATATGATTTTTTTTTCTTTTTTAAATAAACACTTGTGTGAAATAGGAAGACTCTCAATTGCAGTCAGTGAAGTCAGATGTTGACCTTTGGATTTGCTAAGCTGCCAATTATCTGATTCTGTTTCCTTTCCCCCTTCCACTTGTGTGCCATCAATAGCACAAACATGTCTGAAGTATCCTGTTTTGCTTGCATGCTAGGTATGATGTTGGCAGAAATATAAGGATTTTTCCACCCACAATGCATAAAAAAATATGCTGTTATTATCCATGCGTTTTGTGCTATGTACAATTCAAACACTTACAAAGGGAAGAAGTGCAGATTTCTACACCAGCACATTTGAAAAAATATATCAACTCTTATCTTAACACCTCTACTTTCAGAACAGACAAAAATTTGTTAGCTATATTCATTACACTTAGTTTTAGAAAATATGCAGTTTATTTTAAAAAAGGGAAAATTTCATTTCATTAGAAATGCTTGTAATTTATACATTATATAATATGAACTGTACTTCAGACGGAGGAAATTATCTAAAATTCAGTAACCTGTTTTTGTACAAAATTATTTCAAATTATTTGTACATAATTGCTACATTTTTATATAAATTTCAGTGAGTTTACAAAGCATCTGCAATGAATCATTCCTGTCTGAATTTTCAGATGGCATCCAAGCTTGGTAACAGAAGGTACAAGGGATTAATATTTCTCTGCAAAACAACAGTTTGAGCAGGTGGTACTTGATGCTATTACACATATAGGTCACTTGGGAGAGTGCTTAATCACTGAACTGAATATTAATTAGGACAGCTTTCTCAGCCAGTTTTTTTTAAAAAGGAATACTTCTTAAGGAGGGAGGGGAAAACCACCAAACCCACCAAAGCCTGGAGTCTTGAAAATTAAGCTGGTTATTATAAAATCTTGCTGCACAAGTTGAGGTTCATATTTTTTCAGAGGGATTAGTTTTGTAATAAAAGAAGCCACTGTGAACTTTGAGTATAAGCTGTGTGAACCCGATCTTTCTTCTTAATATCTCTTCCTGAACTTTTGTCTATCTGCCTGAATTTCACACTGTCCAGTTAAATGCCTGACCAAAGATACTTGTTCACTTGAACCTGTAGGTTTCCACAGGTACAAAATAGTACTTTAAAAATGTTTGGCTTGAGATTCTGAAAATAAATATAGAATTAATGTATCTGAGTTGAAAAAAAATCGATATAAACTGAAGAGAAAAACAGATCAATTCATTGCATGAGTTGCAGAATATAAAATCCACTGTCTTTGACTTGGTTTTCTATTTGTTATTTCTATAATTTAGAAGTTATTTAAAGCAAGTCATGCTTTAAATAACTTCTAAATTATTCTGGTTCATGTTTTAAAAGGTGTAAGGTATGTTGCCAAGATGCTAGAATACCCTGAAACATAATATTAATCTCTTTTGGTTGTGCCTGACCTACTGTGGGTTAAGTCCATTGAATTTAAGAATTCCCCAGGAAGAACTGATGGATTTTCCTGGAGGTAGTACTTGCTATTGCCTGTGCAGTGTTCACAGTGTGGCAGCTGGCTTTGATATGCCCTATCAACATTCCTCTGCTCCACTGTCTGAAACTCCTTTAGGAGCTTTGATTTTTTCCCAGGGCTCAGTTTGGGAGCTGCTGGCTGTCACAGCTGTGCAAAAGTGATGAGCAGTAGGGTTTTCCCTCTGCCTCAGGCAGGGGCATGGGGACAGCATAGCTGTCTCCTGGAGTGGATGCTTAGAGGCTCTTGCACTTGGAGGGATGAGGTGTTTCACTTGGAAAATGGGCCTAGACATTGAGGAAGTGAAGGATGGTCCAGGGAGAGGGTAGGAGCCCCCCAGTGGGAGGGACCCAGAGGTTGGGACCTCCCAGGAGGGCCTGCTTCCCTTTGCCTTCACAGTGTAGGGAAGAAAAACTTCATTTTGGATGAGGCAACTTTGTCTTCCTTCCCACTGCCTTCTGAGTTCAAAGGCTCTTTTCCTTCTGGCTCTCATGAGCTTTTAGCACTGAGCTTTCCAACCTTTATCAAAAAGTCCTGGCACAGTGTCTTGTGCCTGTGCTTTCAACCAGTGTGAGGTGACTTCACCTGGAGCTGGATGTTCACATTAACGACCCTGAGATGCCTTTCAGAAGGTTGGGAGTACAATGAAGGTGATGCACGCCTGATGAGGGGCTGCATGGTTGATTTTGTAACAGCATCTTCTTTCTGTGGCCTGGTTATCATCATGAAATGATGAATACTACTGCTTTGATATTTCCAACTGCATTTGGAATAACATATAATGCCACTCTATGGTTAACTATCATGCAAATGGGCTCTCACCTTTCTTGTATAGTTGCCCATTCCCGAAGTTCTTAGTGTTTGCTCATTGAAAGCTATCAGTAAAATTCAGGTTTTATGTGTATTGGTGATAGTCCTATGAATTTGAACTCATTTCCACTTCAGAAGCTTAACTTCTTGCCTTAAATTTGTCTTTAAATGTTTGGGAGGGGAGACATTTTGGGTTTGTCATGGGTGTTTTTTGTCTTAGTTTAGTTTTCTTTTTTTTAGTTGGGAGATGAAGTTAAAGATTTTGTTAAATATTGAAGATAATGAGTTAATAGGTGACTATTTAGCTGGAAGGTGTTTTTCTTTATTCTGCTGTAAACACCTCACAATGTGAGAGATCCCCATATGAATGCAGAGTAGAGGAAATGGATTTGGAGAAAGGAGAAAATCTGGGATAGAGATGAATTTGAAACTGACTCTGAATTGACCCCCACCTATAATCAAACAGTGGTAACCACATGTCACCCTGTCAGAGATACCTGGGATAAGAAGGTAATGCAGTGGTGTAGGACTTGGGGAAAAGGGGAAATACATCTCACGATTTCGGTGTAGATCTGGATAAATGGGAACACTTGGGAGACTGAGGCTGGGAGTATCAATTCCCATAGTTAGTGCCAAAGTCAGCTGGTGCTTAAGAAAGAAGTGTGGGTATTGTTGGAGATTAAAATGATGGACATTAGGTAGCTAACCTGAGCAATGCAGGATAAGGAACAGGTCAAAAGAGTGGGATGAGTTGAGGAAGAAGGGGATTCCAAATTTTTAATAGTAAGCAGAGAGTTGGGAAGGGGGGGAAGCAACACGTGACTCACAGGTTCGTGTTATGCGGTAGAAGACTAAGTTTATTTGGGAGAGTTGAATGGTTTGACAAGTCTGTTGCCAAGACACTGTGTCTGCTTCCAGAGCCCACAGTGGTGCTCTGCGTTCTTGAGTCTTGTCAGCAAATGTGTGAAAACTTTCTGGACAATTCTATTCCCAAAAACCCACAGTGTAGCAACCGCTACCACTTACTCCTGCATCTCAGGGGGAAGAGACCTGTTTGCTGTACATGGGCTTCAAACATTATTAATGGACAAACAAACTGGTCATGAAAGATACAGAATTCGGTTTTAATTCTGTAGAAGCAAACAAGAACATTACATGCAGTAGGAATGTTATTAAAAAATGAATTTTGATAGTCTGAGTATGGTTAACGATTCTTGCAACAGAACTTTGCTTCCAGTTGTGTGCTGCAAAGCAATCCTTAATTATGTTATCCCATGCTATTTGTGTTCCAAAGTATTTTTGCCTTCTTCGGGTTTTTGGACAGACAGTTTGTTTAATGAACAGATGTTCACTGTTTTGTACAATGTGTGGCCTCAGGCCTCATTTCCTGCATTTTATTCAGACCCTTACTCTAAAGTCAAAATGATTCTTTTCCTCAGGGGTTTTTCATGATGCCCATCACTGTAATATCTGAATAGCTTCTCCCAAAATAATTGATTTACCTTTACAACACCCTTGAGCTGTGCAAGTTTTATCTGTCTTTTACAAACAAGCAATAAAGGAAAAATGAGATCAAGATGAAATATCTCTTTCACAGTGCCAAGTCTGAGATATCCAAGACACTGTCAGGATGGGCATTCTTTTTCAGTTTCTTTTTAGGCACAAAACATTAAACTTCGGACCTTTATTTCCAAATTTTAGTGCTTGCTAATCGTTATCATGGGACATGAAACTGGGGAAAATGAAAAAGAATAGAACAGATATTCTCATAGTCTCTCAATATTTATTTTTCTTTGATCCCTTAGCATCCTAAGCATTCTCTGGCAGGATCAGAATTTGGGCCTTAAAGCAGCAGTTACCCTGACACAACTTGCTGCTTTTCACTCTCTTATGCTGTTCAAGGTGTGCAAGAAATTGGAAAGGGGTCCTACAGATGAAAATTCATCTGTAGCCACTCTGAAGTGGATCAGATCTCTACCAAAGGAAGGACCATATAGGGAAGAAATAATATGTAACTATATTTGTTAGCCTACTTACACAGTGTGGAGTGGCTTAAGTCCAGTTAAAGTAATAGACTTTAGTGTACTATTGTTTGGTTTTATTAACTTTGTCATCTCTGTTTAAGGAAGAAAATCTAGACAATGTGAAATTCAAAGGGAATAAAAGAGGTGTTCCCCAGTTCAAATAGATTATGAATTTGTAGGTATTTATAATACAGTATATAGTCATTTCCTAGTAGTTTGTAGGCCGTTCACTCAGGTTTTTATAGGAAAGAAAAAAATTATTTGTAGAACTTGTAATTCCTCTCTGAACTAATTAAATCAAACAATTAAGGAATCATTGCAAAACATCAGTATGAACAGAAATTAATTTTTGGTGTCATAACTGGAGCAACTCTCCAGGAGAAGCCCTGATTAGAGAGGAAGCATTTGTTACAAAAATGCTTCTCCCAATGTTGACAAGAGAATTTTGTTTTTAATCCAAAGAAACAAATGAAATTATGGTGCTTGATACAAAAAGGTTATCTACTCAAACCACTGCATTCCAAGAGCATCTTGGAATACCTGCTCTGTTCTGGATAAGACAGTACCTCTCTGTGAAGATCACTACCTGATAAATCTAGCGTCTTTCTGCCTTAGTGTGTCAATTTATTATTGACCCATCAATAAAAATCATATTTGGAGGCCTTTGGGAAATAATCCCTCCAACTTTTTATCAAAATTTACCAAGTTAAAATGAAATGATCAACATTTATATGCAACATTATAACTGATTAAGCTTAAAGCTTGGTTGGCAGAAGGCTTAGTGATAGTCTTGTCAACTGGAGCCCATAGTTCATTTCCCCTCCTTTGTATTCCTTGTATGCACCAAAAATTATACCAATCACAGGGTGCTGCTTCAGTTAGGTTCTTTAACTACTCCAACTTCTAGGCCTATGAAAGCTGTTGTGCTTTATATATAAAGGAATTTGTAAATATACATCAGGCTGTGCAATTGAGTGAATATAAGCTGCATGGCTACCTGCTCTCTTTCATGTTAAGAAATCTTTATTTTCAGTCTCTGTTTCAAAGACTGTTTTGTACATTTTTTGCACCCAGTGCTGGTGTAGCATTTAATGTGTGTCCCCTCCTCTCCTTGCTTACAACTTTAAAAGCTTCATACTTTTTAAGCTTTTGAAACATTGCTGTGCTGAATTTCAGAGAAAGGTCCCATGGCTATAGGTCAAGGTTTTCTCCTGTAGGTTGGTGTCGCAGAAACAGGTGTGCAGCATCTGGAGGGTTCAAACATGCTTATTATAGGTTCCTGTTAGCTGTATCTGGGAAAATCCTGCTCAGACCAGTGATTGCTGAAGTCTCTGTTCTTTTTGACTGTCTCATTTCAGGGCTGTGTCTAGGCTACAAGGTGCTTAAACACTCAGACTTGTCAACACTGAGCATTTTAATCAATGTGCCCTTTGTGAATGTAGCTTGAACATCTCTGTGCCTAAAACTCTACTTGGTAGAGATATTTCTGTCACACGTAGCTGTGAAATGGTAAAAAGCCCAGATACGAGGCTGAGAATGTGGTGCAGAGAGATAAATGCAAGAGCTGCTTGGTGCCTGTATCCCAGAGCCATGGAGCCCCCAGGGTGCTTGGATTGAACTGAGAAATGGAGATTTGTCATGGTAGCTACTCCTCAAGGGAATGTGCTGCTGGTAGGACAATTAGGTCATGAGGTGATCCTCCTGCAATTCTGAATTTCAAGAATTCACCCCCATACACACCTTGTTAAGGTTCCCTTCATATAGGTTTAGGGTTTTTCTTATTCCAAATTCTAATTAGAAGACAATAAATAGTAGTTTTTAATAGTCTTTTGGGTACAATTTTGTTCCTTCAGCACTTCAGTCTGCTCTTGCCATCTCCCTGCTGGCACAAGCTTGCACTGATATGCTCCTCCCAGTGGCTGAACTTGGTAAACCTGGATTCTCCAGTCAAAAAGTTGCACTGAGCTTTAAGCAGCCCTGAATTTTTCCCTACTTTGCTTTGCTGTACCTCGTAGTGTAAAATATAGAATGGTGGCAAGACTCTGGGCCATAGTGAGCAGTCAGTGGCAGACTGTGCTGTGCATGTGATTGTTCTTTTCTGAAGGAAGTGCTTGTAGCCTTACAAGCCAAGCAGCTGCTGTCTCTGCTCAGAAAGTTGAGCTGCTGGCATGAAAACATGAGCACTAGCACGATTAGGATCTTCGGGGAACTTTGCTTGCTAATCTTTGAAAAGGGAAATGGCTTCCAAGGTTAGTGGCAGGGTTTATAGGGAGAAATGAGTGTGAAGAAAGCTTTATTCAGAATACACTCTGTGCTTAGATCTTATGGATTTCAACTCAAAACAGAACAAAAAAAGGGGAGGAGAGGGAGAAAATTCGAACGGCACCATATGGATTGCTGTAATAGAGAAGACCAGTTGTGGGTGGGGAGCATTATGCTTATTTAAAAACAAAGACACTGTCTGTGCCAGTACATGGAGAATGTGAATATAGCAGTTCACATTCTGCTTTTTCCCTAACAGAAGTTTGTCTTTTGAATGACTGGATATGACAAGGTCAAGGTCTCTGTCTTGTGAATTTGACTGATGCTAATGACCTGGAACAGGGCAAGCAGAAACTGTTGCTGTCACAGTAAGGTTATCTAGAACACCAGAAAGAGTTAACAGAACTTGATATTTATAATGTAGTGGTGAAAGTTGCTAACACAACATCAAAATGTGCAGCATGTTACCTGAACCTCATCGGCCGCTCCTGCTCTGCATTTCTCATTTGTGGGCAATTTGGCAAAATTCATTACTGTGTTTTGTGACCATTATATGTGTATGTGCATGAACATATGACAGATATTTTCCCTGTCATTTAAGATGCCAAATAGACTCCAATGACATGTTTGTGCCTTGTTTTCGAAATGCTGAAGGAACAGTGGGTCAGAGCAATGATAAAATATGGGTATTTTTTCCCCGGTTGTATCTGTGCTGCAGAAGTTGCTGTCAGTCATCTGTGACCAATACATCTGGAGTTGACACTTCCAGCTGAAACATTTGGGGGGGGACATAAACAATGCTGAAAACTCCTAGGAGAGAGTCTCTTTGTCCATGCTTCTGTATTTTTTTTGTTTATTTTTTAGCATAGCAAGCTCTTTATTTGATCCTCTGGATGCTGAATGTTATGAAAAGTAGAAAAAACCAGGTTTTTGAAATTCAGAGTTACTTATAATCTCACACTATGGAAGTATGAATTTTCATAATAATTAAGAAACGGAGATTTTTATTTTGCATTATTATTTCAAAGTACTAGTAACCAGTGTTTCCATTTGTGTTTTACAAATAGAAAGCTATTTTATTGTTGTGATCTGATCACGGTGCTACACTACTAAGCACTTACTATGTGAGTTCAGGAAGTCACTTCTGCTCTTCCCCATGCTGGTAGGTCATTTTTGCAATTGGTTTGGTGCAAAGATGTCTTTGCTTTACTTTCTGATCTTAGCTCTGCAATACTGGGGAGGACCACTGGATGGAACCATTACATTTTACTTAACACAGTAATGCAAAACCTTGCTGTGACTGAAATATGTTCCAAAAAAAACTTAACAGCTTTTCTTAAATAATGGCATTACCATTAATGTTTGATTTTAAAAAAAGAAATTGTAAAAACCATAGAGAACAGCTTTTAAGTAGTGGTTATATGAATCTGGAATGATCAAGAGAGGATATCTTCCCTTTTGCAATTTCTAGTTATTTTATTTGGAATAATCAGAGCTGAAAAACAAACAGAACTTAAATTACACTTTTTGAAGTCATGAGGGCTTATAAGAAAGATACTGTGTACCCTGTGCAGTAGTATTAGCCAGAAGATTATGCAGCCAGAAGTTTCTCAAGACTTAATGTTGTTTGGCAGATAGCAGAAAGCTTCCACTGTGGGAGATGTTAGGCAAGAGGCTTTTAAGAAGTCATGCTTCAATTATTCTGGTTAATTAAAAAGAAAGAAAGTCTGTAATTAAGGGAGTATATTTTTTTTCCTCTCCAAATGAAGTTCAAAGTTAATTTGGAGCTAAGATTATGGAGTTTATTTTCTCTTGCCTTTCACTTAGATTGGATGANATGTGATTGTTCTTTTCTGAAAGAAGTGCTTGTAGCCTTACAAGCCAAGCAGCTGCTGTCTCTGCTCAGAAAGTTGAGCTGCTGGCATGAAAACATGAGCACTAGCACGATTAGGATCTTCAGGGAACTTTGCTTGCTAATCTTTGAAAAGGGAAATGGCTTCCAAGGTTAGTGGCAGGGTTTATAGGGAGAAATGAGTGTGAAAGCTTTATTCAGAATACACTCTGTGCTTAGATCTTATGGATTTCAACTCAAAACAGAACAAAAAAAAGGGGAGGAGAGGGAGAAAATTTGAACGGCACCATATGGATTGCTGTAATAGAGAAGACCAGTTGTGGGTGGGGAGCATTATGCTTATTTAAAAACAAAGACACTGTCTGTGCCAGTACATGGAGAATGTGAATATAGCAGTTCACATTCTGCTTTTTCCCTAACAGAAGTTTGTCTTTTGAATGACTGGATATGACAAGGTCAAGGTCTCTGTCTTGTGAATTTGACTGATGCTAATGACCTGGAACAGGGCAAGCAGAAACTGTTGCTGTCACAGTAAGGTTATCTAGAACACCAGAAAGAGTTAACAGAACCTGATATTTATAAATGTAGTGGTGAAAGTTGCTAACACGACATCAAAATGTGCAGCATGTTACCTGAACCTCGTCGGCCACTCCTGCTCTGCATTTCTCATTTGTGGGCAATTTGGCAAAATTCATTGCTGTATTTTGTGACCATTATATGTGTATGTGCATGAACATATGACAGATATTTTTCCTGTCATTTAAGATGCCAAATAGACTCCACTGACATGTTTGTGCCTTGTTTTCGAAATGCTGAAGGAACAGTGGGTCAGAGCAATGATAAAATATGGGTATTTTTTCCCCAGTTGTATCTGTGCTGCAGAAGTTGCTGTCAGTCATCTGTGACCAATACATCTGGAGTTGACACTTCCAGCTGAAACATTTGGGGGGGGACATAAACAATGCTGAAAACTCCTAGGAGAGAGTCTCTTTGTCCATGCTTCTGTATTTTTTTTGTTTATTTTTTAGCATAGCAAGCTCTTTATTTGATCCTCTGGATGCTGAATGTTATGAAAAGTAGAAAAAACCAGGTTTTTGAAATTCAGAGTTACTTATAATCTCACACTATGGAAGTATGAATTTTCATAATAATTAAGAAACGAAGATTTTTATTTTGCATTATTATTTCAAAGTACTAGTAACCAGTGTTTCCATTTGTGTTTTACAAATAGAAAGCTATTTCATGGTGTGATCTGATCATGGTGCTACACTACTAAGCACTTACTATGTGAGTTCAGGAAGTCACTTCTGCTCTTCCCCATGCTAGTAGGTCATTTTTGCAATTGGTTTGGTGCAAAGATGTCTTTGCTTTACTTTCTGATCTTAGCTCTGCAATACTGGGGAGGACCACTGGATGGAACCATTACATTTTACTTAACACAGTAATGCAAAACCTTGCTGTGACTGAAATATGTTCAAAAAAACAAAAAAAGAGCTTTTCTTAAATAATGGTGTTGCCATTAATGTTTGATTTAAAAAAAAAATGTAAAAACCATAGAGAACAGATATTAAGTAGTGTTTCTATGAATCTGGAATGATCAAGAGAGGATATTTTCCCTCTTGCAATCTCTAGTTATTTTATTTGGAATAATCAGAGCTGAAAAACAAACAGAACTTAAATTACACTTTTTGAAGTCATGAGGGCTTATAAGAAAGATACTGTGTACCCTGTGCAGTAGTATTAGCCAGAAGATTATGCAGCCAGAAGTTTCTCAAGACTTAATGTTGTTTGGCAGATAGCAGAAAGCTTCCACTGTGGGAGATGTTAGGCAAGAGGCTTTTAAGAAGTCATGCTTCAATTATTCTGGTTAATTAAAAAGAAAGAAAGTCTGTAATTAAGGGAGTATATTTTTTTTCCTCTCCAAATGAAGTTCAAAGTTAATTTGGAGCTAAGATTATGGAGTTTATTTTCTCTTGCCTTTCACTTAGATTGGATGAACCTGATGGCTGCTGTCATAACACTGTGTGCTACATGTGGGACCTCCAGAGATGAACATTTCAGTTGATCAGCACTTTGAATTTAAAGAACTAGCTCTTGTATTTGGAAACTTCAACAGATTCATGTAACGTCAGATCTGTATCAAGCTATTCTTTGTGTGCTGATAGCTGAGAGGTTTACATAAGAAAGCTATTTTTATAAGTTGCTAACAAGGAATTTGCTTAAATACAAATAATAAGTTTCTGTGGATGGTGGTAGAAAAACAGACCCTTTCTTGTGCCTCTGGAAGATGAAATATGGTAATAGAAACTCATTATGGCATCATCCCCTAGGTAGTAGACAGCAGGCAACTCTCATTGCAACCCAAGCTCTGTGTACTCACACTAGAGTCCTGAAATATTCATTTGTCTCACATGTGTGTCAGGAGCTGTTATGGAGGGAGAACACATTCATGGCTGGTTAACAACTGCATGGGGCAGGTTAACAGTGTGCAGAGATTTTTTTTTTCCCTCCTTTTCTGCCCTATTTGTAGTGGTAGCATTGGAAAAAATGCTGCTTGTGGTACCCTGTAAATTGTGTGATATTTAGCCCTTTATTTAAGGAGAGAAGTACTCATTAAATATACTATGCAATATGAATGCTTGAACTTTTTTTTTTGAGTGAGTCATACTTGTTGAAGGCTAAAAAGCACTGGTAAAACAGACTGAAAATGTAGGAGACCTCATACGCTTTCCACCAACACAGTGAGAAGACTCAAGGAACACAAACAGAAGTTCAGATAGGTGACTGCAGTCCTTGCAGTCCTATTTAAGCTGAGGATCTCTTGCAGGTGGTGCTAGGGTTAGTGAGTGTGTGGCTCTAAGGATCTGCATGTGAACTACTGAAATTCTGCTTGTGTTACGGAGATACCAAATCCGTGAAGCCATACTAAAGTTAGGGCTAAATATTAACCCATTATTTCTTTTGAAAGAGAAAGAAAGGCCACCTTAGAGGCAGCCTTCTGAATTTGGAGTCAATCCAGTCCCTATGGGGAAAAGAAAATGTCTAGATTGCTGCTTGGAGCAAAGAAATGATTAGTTAGTAAACTATTTGCTTCAGTGTTTTTCAGTCTTACTTTTCAGATTGCTAAAATGAAACAGAGAACAACTGTTTCCCAAGATAAACCTGCTGCTCTGTCTCCTTTGCTATGACTTGAGTTTGAAGTGGTGAAGCTCTTTTTCTCCACTCACTCTAGTAGATATCTTGACTTTGATTTTTTTTTTTTTTTTTCTTGAGAGGGCAGATTTCACAAATAATAAATGACCTTAGGGTTTCAGGTTTTTTCATTATTTCAAAAACAGGACTATTCAAGTCAAGTAAAACCAGAGACATCTTATTTTTCTTATATTTGGCCTTTTTATAATGTTTTTTTCTCTTGCACTCATTTAGCCTTACTCTGACTTCTGCTGCAAAAATGCATAGCACCTTAAACATGTCACATAGAGCAGACACTTGATAGATAACATAGATGCTTCTGGTTTAGATGGCTCTTGGTTTAATAAATGTAAAAAAATGCATAGAGCATCTCTCCAGAGTTGCTAACCCTGGATGGAGCTTTCCTTTAAGGAAAGTGAGAATTATTTCTGTGGTATCATTATCAGTTGTAACCTCAGCATCTGCCTGTTGTTTCACAGCACCTCCCAGATGCTCAAGTTCCCATTTTGCCTGACTTCATAGCTCCTTACCTGTCTTGCTCCTTGCAACCAGTGTAATTGAGAATTTCAGGCTACACAAGCATCAGATGATGAGGGTGGTTGCTTTTTTTTTTTTTGTTTGAGCTTAATGAACTGTTAACTTGTTAATTGGTGGAAATTCCTACATCAGAGATCAGAAGTTTGTGCTGCTAATTATCGTGGTCTGCTATGTGAAACTGTGCTGACACTGGCAATATTGGCAGAGTGGAATAATTAGAAGTAGAGGGAAGCAAACCCAGAGTGCTTATAATCTAATTGTTTTAATGGAATATTCAATTTTTCATTGCGCCTCCCTGCCTCAACAATAAGGATAATGTATCAGCTGCTAGACACTGGAAGCTTGATTAGCATCTGGGTATATAATCAAGCTTATAACCAAACAGGCATTGAATTGGTGCAAAGGACTCTCTTTAAAAGGATTATGAGTTTACACACCATTTTAAAGGGGAGGCAGACCTGACTGGATTTGACTTTGGGCTGCTGGGGAGTTGCACATCGTGTTTGGGTCAGCACAGCAGCTGACACTGTGAGTGACAGCTGTGGTGGTGCTTCAGGCTGGAGCACCTTGGTGGTCACAGGCCATCTCCTGGGGAGAGCTGGCAGAGTACACAACATGAAACATAAAATAATGTCTAAAAGACCCAGAGCTGTAATTAGTGTGAGGTACTGCAATAGCTTGGCAGGACGTATGTTTGATGGTGTTAAAACTAAATTTTTAAATATATAATTAAAATGTTTTGGGACTATTAATTTCCATGAAAACATTTGTTTTGATTTTTTTTTTTCCATATGGAGTTCAAGTGGTGTGGGTTCTTCTGGCTTTTGCAGGGGTTTTGTTTGGTTTTGCTTTAAGGTGGAATGTGTTCTACTTGTAGGATAACACTGCTGAGACTGCTCTCTTTCTGTATTTCTTTCCTTTAAATTTTATTCTTTAGAGTTACCATTATATATTTTTCTTCTCTTTGCTTTCTTGTGCTCTCTTATTGGGCAGTCTAGAATCTTCTTTACACTGTAAGTGATGGTGGGGAGAAGTCTGCTCCTGCAGTCACCTGCCCAGGCAGTCAGCACAGTGCTGTGGGTGCTCAGTGAGCACAGTGAAATGTTGCACCAACACTCTGTGGGATGGGAGATGCTGGCACCTGAGTGGTAACTGTTTTGATCTGCTCTTAATAATATGAAGAATTAGAGTTCAAGAGAGAAATGTTGGCTGGATGTGTGCAGTGCTGGGTGAAATCAAAAGTGGGGGGCAACAATGTAAAGAAGGAACATAGATGGGAAACAAAGCATTGAAAGATGAGTTGATGGATGCCCACAGATGGGGTGGATCTGCTTCACATCTCAAAAGTATAGGTAGAAGGGGGGGAGAAACAGGCCAAGGTGGATGAACAAATAAGTACAAAACGTAACTGCAAGTAAGAGTTGGGAGGAGACAATCCAAGAAAAGCCTGGGAAGAACATAGAAGATTAGGGAGGGTAAAAATTGAGAAAAGCAAAGGTAGACTATGGAAAAGATTATTCTTATTTTTAAAGGAAGAGTTTGAGATAAAATGACTGTTTATCCATATACTCCTGGGTAAAGGTTCTCTTCTCTCCTGAGAAACCCTGAAGTGCTGGGAGAGGTGAGGATGATAGTGGATCTGCTTCACATCTCAGAGGTTACAAATGGTGTGGTAGCCCTCTGCCAGGACTGAGGTGTCCTGCTGTGCCACAGAGGTGCCTGGCAGGGTGGGAATGGGCCTTGCTGTCATTGGGGCTGAGTGGACAGCCACAGCCCTATCCCTGAGCCAAGCTGTGGGGTTGCTTCCATGTGAGGTCACAGCCAGGCTGGAGAAGGGCAGGGGTGCCTGGTGAGGCTGGCCCTGCCTGCCGGGGAGCCAGGGATGGAAGCTGCCATGTCCAGCAGGGGTAGCAGCAGCAGGTTCCCTCTCACAGGCACAGCTCTACCTCTCTGCTCTTCCCACTGCTGCCACTGGGAAGACTCCCCCCCTTGCTCCAGTTACCTGTCCCCACCTGGCAGTTATGGGTATCTTGGCATGGTTTGGTTGCTTTCTTCAGAGAGCTGGAGTTGCTCCTTTGATCTGCTTTCAGTTTTTGTTTTGTATTTAGCCTCTCAGGAAAACATAGTCAGTACTCATCCAATGTTAGCCTCTGCTTAAAGAGGATTTTCTGCTTCCTTGGTTGAAAACAGCACAGATTTTGGTCCTTTCTTCTCCACCAAAAATCTTCCTCCTTAACTGTAAGTACTGGAGTTCCTTGGGTTTGACAGCAGATGACCTGAGCTGAGCCTTTTGCCTCTCCAAGACCCAGCAGCTCCTGAAGGGCAAAAGCTCAACAAAACCAGACCATCCCAGCTCCTCCTAAGCACATACTTACTTGAGCATTCAAATGGTTTCCTGAAAATCCAAGGACCTAGTTCAAAGGCACATGCACCCTTACCCCCCAACCCAGCTGGGAATTCAAAACTCAATAGAAAATACAGTGGCTTATTAAGGAAAATTCTTTTGGTGCAAATCAGTATATTTTTAAAAGACCATTTCCTTATCAGAATGGATTAGGTTTTTTACAGAAAACATTTAGGGGTTGTGGAGGAAGTGCTTTACTGCAGCCAGTAGTTTGACCAATGCAGCATGAGTTGGGGCAGTGAGGTTGAAGTCCTTGCTTTGAAATGTAGAGTGCAGTCATCTGGTGTTGTGTGTGTGTGATCTGCTTTCATGATGCTTTAAAGAAAAGAAAGTAGTTGGGTGACCATGCATCAATTGTTACACAGCTCTTGTTATATTTCGAAGTATATCAAGAATTTGTTTTGTAAGAGTTCCTATTTCTCTTAGCTATTGAATTTCAAAAATATTTAAGGTTTTACCTGCCAATACTTGAAAACTGCATACTGATCCAACAAGAAAAGGTGCATAAAATGATCCAAACTGTCAGTCATCTGTCACTTGTTCAGAGTTTTCCCTTGGAGACAGGAGGAGGTTATTTTTCAGCCTGCACACTGGTTTAGCTTTAGCTGCACGCTTGACATTGCGTGGATCTTAGTGCTCATGTATAGTAATGTGACCTGTAACTCTCAGACCTTAGGTCCCCAGGTAGATGAATGCCATGGACTGATGAACAGGGACACTTCAGTAATATCTTCCAAAGTTAAACTTGACAGGTTAGAGTCATTCTGTGCGTGTCCTGTCACATAACACACAGAGAGCATGCAAGAGGGTCAAGTAATAGCTGAAGATGAACTAATCCCAGTGAAAGACAGTACAAGTCTTACTTCAATTTTTAGAGGAAGTGGCTTTTTTTTAGCTTCTCGCTTTGTGTGTGGTTGGTTTGTGGTTTTTGTTTTGTTTTTAGTATTTTGGTTCTTTGTTCGTTTTGGTTTCTTTTTTCTTTTATGGCTGCAGTCATGTGCTGCTAGAATCAGTTTGTTACCCTGTTGATGGGGGGGAAGAGAAAAGAATTATTTCTTCCCCCCCACCACTTGATTATAGTCTTGTAAATATGTAGGTGCCTATGCCAACAGTATCCCAGAAGAACTGTGGAATGGTTTTTTAAGAGGCCCAGGAAAGGAAAATGTAGGAGTAAGTGTGGGCTGCTGGCTGCTTCTGTTGCAACCTGTTCTACCTCCATGTTTCTGCATGGGTCCATCTCCTGCTGAAAAGGACTGGTGGAGGTGTCATGCCTAAGATTCTTGGAAATCCAAGCAGTAGGTAGAACGGGCAAAATATAGAATCATGGAATATCCTGAGTTGGAAGGGACCCACAAAGATCATTGAGTCCAACTCCTGGCTCTGACCAGGACAACCCCAAGAATCACACTGTCTGAGAGTGTCATCCAAAATGCTTCCTGATCTGTCAGCTGTGGTGCTGTGACCACTTCCCTGAGGAGCCTGTTCCGGTGCCCAACCACACTCTGGGGGAAGAACCTGTTCTTAAATCCAACCCCCCAACACATCTCCATGCCATTCTCTGGGCTCCTGTCATTGGCTGCCCAGGAGAACAGATCAGTGCCTGTCTCTCCACTTCACCTCATGAGGAAGTTGTGGACTTTGGTGAGGTCTCTCTGTCTCTTCTCCAGGCTGAACTGGCACAGAGCAGAGTGGGACAATCCCCTCCCAAAGCTGGCGATGCTTTGCCTGATGTCCGCCAAGACATAGTTGGCCCTCCTGGCTGCCAGGGCACTGCTAACTCATATCCAACTTGCCATGGACCAGAACTCCCAGGTCCTTTTCCATGGCCACTGCTTTTCCAGCCTCTTGTTACCCGGTCTGTCTGTACACCCAGTGTACACCCATTCCAGGTGCAGAATATATGGGCCTTGTCTTTGTTAAACTTTGTATGATTGGTGATTGCCCAGCCCTTTGCTTTGCCAGTGATACTAAATTGGAAAGAGCTGTTGATTCCCTCAAAGGCAGAGAGACCTTGGCAAACTTAGTACCCCTTAGAGTCCTGCATCCAAGTCATTTATGAAAATATTGAAGAGCACAGGGTCCAAGATGGAGCCCTGGGGAACCCCACTAGTGACAGGTCACCAGTCTGATGTTACCCTGTTCACTGTTACTGTCTCTCTTGACCTGTGAGCCAGTTACTCACTCATCTCATGATGTGTTCATCCAGCTGTGGGCTGGACATTTTGTCCAGAAAGATACTGTAACAGCATCAAAAGCTGTACTGAAATCCAGTAAGATTACATCAACAGGCTCCCCTTGATCAACTAAGTGGGTTACCTTGTCATAAAAGGAAATTAAGTTTATTAAGAAGGACTTTCCCCTCATGAACACGTGCTGACTGTGACTAATGACTGTGTTGTCCTTCAGGAGTTTTTCAACATAAATGTGATTGCTGCTTTTAGTTTCTCTTGGAGCTTAATGTGCTCCTACTTTTAGCTGAAGGTGAGTTCTGATGGTGGTGTCATTTAATCCATCAGATATGCTGACCATGTGACAGTGTATAAAGCATAGCAACTTCACAGATTAGTACAGAAATTAAATCTTAAAAGCTTTTTGAAAAAGCAGGTAGCATTTCTATAGTAACACAATGAAATTGCTTGGTAAAATTTGTGAAATTACCTAACACTTGAACTCAGTGCATGTGTGCAGCAGGACAAACAAAGCAAATTTTCAGTGTTTTCCAAATACTTCATAACAAAAGTGAGGCACATGCATTTTTTTTAATATTTCTATATATTTTGTCTGAAAACAGTAAAGGTATTTCTAATAAATAGAAGTCATAAAACAGTTACAGTGTGCTATAAAAGTGCAATTTATTTTACACTCGCTAATGCAAGATGCAGTAGATTAACACTAAATAAAACCTGATGCAGTGAATTTGGCAGAGTACTAACTGTACATTTAGATGATTGTGCTATTAACCTCTTTCATATATCGTCTCTAGTTTGTGGGCTACCTTTTATTGCAGTAATAAGTGATAAGGACGACTATTATCAGTATGAGATGAATAGTGTCCCCCTAATTCAATTTTCTCATCCAAACTGTTATGACAATGACCTATATAGTCTTTAAGATGAAATTAATTGTGGTTCAGAGGGCCAGCATATGGCTTATGATCCCCTCAAGTCCTACTTAAGCCTGAGTTTGATGTTTTTTTTAGTGTATCTTGTATAATAATTAAGCTCAGAATAGAATATATTGTATTACAATTTTGCCCCGTTTGAACAACTTTTTCTAAGAAAAGAACAGCACTTCAGAAACCCCATGTGCATTATATTTATGTAGTTTTGTCATCACAGGCCAGATGCTGCTGCAGCTAAAGCTGCCCATTACATATTCCTCAACTGCACTCCTTGAGATCTGTATGAAGATTTAGTCTCAAGTTATATGGTCAAATGTTCTGTGACAAAACATTCTTGTAGTCTAAATGAACTTTTGTACAATGTGGTAGAGAAAGCATTTTTTAAATCTGTCACTTTCCTTAATGAAGCTTTTTTCCTTTTAAACTTTGCCAGTCTGGATAATGGTAGTTTTGCTGTGAGTGTTCTACATTTTTTGTGAAAAAATATTTTGTAAAAGAATGACAACTTTCTCAAGAGTGAAGCTTCAGCTTAAGCTCACTACTTACTAAAACCCATGGAGTTCATCAGGAAAGATGAAATGTACTGAAGCACAGAAAAGCTTTAAATAGGGTTTGTACCCCATATATGAAAGAATCATTCCTCTGGCAATGGTTCTCCCTGCTTTGGTTTTCCAGTAGCTAACGTGAAAGGAGTTGACACTAAGGAGTAAATGGATGCTAATGATAATAAAGCCCAAAAAAGTGAACATAATGTGAATTGTTTCATAAATCCATTAAAACCAGGTGATGGTCTCTTATAAGCTAATGCACAACTCTCCTTCATATCGGTATGAACTGTGAAAGTTTATAATTTCATACTTACTTTCTGTAATTTTTTCCCTTTTGGTATACTTGTGCCTTCCTTTTAATGCCTCTTTATCTTGGTTGGGTCACATTTAGATGTTCAATCACTTTTTTCTATAAAGGTGTTTAAAAATTGTCTGTGTTATGAGAGTTGTAGGGATCCAACCTTTTTTGTATTTCTTCATGTTCAGTTCTGTGGACACTGAAGCTAATAGAGTTTACTTTTCTCTGCATTTTGTAAAGGAATTGGTACTTGTGCAAAGATTAAAATCCAAAATGCAGCTGTGATTCAGATTAATTCTTTCCAAGGATGTAGGAGGAATGTAACATTCCTTATTGCTCTTTCCAAACATATTGAGCCTTGAAAACTGAGATAAACTGGGGGAAAAAAAGTCTGTACTTTTGAAGACAAGGAGACTGAATAACAGCACAGATCAAAATCCAAATTCCAAATGCATAACTTAGTCTTAAAATTCATTTTAGGAAAATGTGGCACAGACTAATCCTAAATTCTGTCATAGGTCACATGAGACTGTTCTGACATTTAGAATGGTCCTCAGCATGGCAAGCTTTCAGGGTGACATTTAGATGGAACTTTTTAGAAATATATCACCTTCTCAGGAAAGTGCTGTGGAGTGGAGCAGATTTATAGAGCGAGGAGCCTATTATGCAGAACTGTAGATCACTGTCGTCTACCAATAAGTCTGGCTTCCTTGCTAATGTTCCACCAAGTGTCCTTTGCCTTTCTCCTCTCCTTGCTGAGGTAACAATTCAATTTGATAGCATTCTCTTAAAATATTTTTACTGGGAACACTAAACTTCGATCGTTTGTCTAATCGCCTGCTCAATCCACCAGATGCTTTTCCTTCTTTTCTCCCATTTTGCTCTGAGCTGCCTCTTTACTCCAAAGCTGGTGATACCAACCCAATGTACATATAATAATATAGCTGGGTTCTGGATGGGACATCCATCATATTATTGTGTGCTGTATATATACAATTGGAAAAACATAAATCAATGGAAAGTAATTTCTAGAATGCAGTGTTATACAGTGTGTGAAGTGCAGAGCTATTGCATGAAGTACATTGCTACCCTGAAACAAATGTACTTTTATGAGAGTGGGGAAAAAAATTAAAAAGGGCGGGAGTGGGCATAAAATGACTGTAGTTACCTGGTGTCAGTTTGTGAAATGGCAATTAAAGCACATTTTTGGAGTTCTGCAAATCACATGGCATTTTCTGTAATACCAATAACACTTCCTGGAAATCCGTAACCATAGTGCTTCAAGGAATGCCTAATTCTTTGGATAAATCTATGACTACTAAGCATTCTGTCTTAGGCTCTGTGTTATCCTTCTTAATCTACAGGCAACACAACTGAGTTTGGATCATCTGAATCCAGGATCTCAAATTCCTGAAGGTTTTTCTCATGCATCCTCTTTTCCCCATGTATCCAATTCACCCAGTAGAGGCTTGGCTGGCTGTTCATCTGGATTCAGCAACCAGCTTAGTCAGCCATACATGATAGGTCTTCCTCATTTGTGTTATGAGTGAAGATTTCTATTATATTTCAGTAGGAAAGGCTGATAAATAGGTAGAAATAAAGCCTTATGTGAATGCACTGTGCTAAATCAACTGAGACAACATCTGAGTACCACAATGTTGTTTACTGATGACGTGACAGAAATGAGCAATGGAAATTCTAAAGATGTGATATTGTAACAATGAGATGAATTATTTTTTGTGGTTTTCAGGTTAATTAATTTATTGTTAAAGTCCTTTTTACTTGTCCATTGTCACATCTCCTTTTTCTATGTTCTCATTTATATTGCCACTATATTCTACTGCTATGGAGGTATATTCTAATTAACTTTGTCACAGACTAGTGTAATTGAAGTTACAGGTTGGTAAAGCTGAGGGTCAGTGCACCTTCATGATGACTAGGGGATTAGGAAGATATTTAAAAACTTAGAGTTTATAAAAATGCATGAGAGGAGAGCTTGTTATTAACCTGATTTCAGCTGAAAAGAAATCTGCTATGGCTTTCATGATATTAAGAGTCCTTCTGATTTGTGAACAGCTCACTGCATTCTTCTTTCTATGCAAATTTCCTAAAATTATGTGAACTCTTGATGTTGCAAAATGTAGGGTGCTCAATTGGTCTAGCTATGCAGACAGAATTAGGTATTTTTGTGTTAATGAAGAAAGGGAAGTATCTGACATCTCATCTTTTCACATAATGATCTTCATCCTCATATAGAGATTTACAAATTAAATATGGCAGACTATCATTCACTTAACTCTGTAAAACTTGTGAGGATGGAACTAGTACAGAATATTCATGAAGTCTAAGGCTTTAGGAATAATTCACTCTTCAATTCAGCAGGTAGATGGAAAACTTTAAAAACTGTCACACTAAGCCAGGCTGAAATACATGTGTTTATGTGCAGGATTTGAGTGTCAGCTGTCCTTTTCACACCCCTGAAAATCTTAGTCCTAAAATGTTGGTATGTTGCTAGAAATTTCAAAGAAAAGTAAAGGAAACTTGAGCTTGAACAAAATGGTTATATTACAACTTTTCTTAGCAAGTGTTTAGAGCACTTGTGCAGGGATGTGCACCACAGGCTCTATGGTCTCCTTGTTTGAGTGTCCTTCTACCCTACAGGTGGATGCCCTAATCCTTGCTCAGAGAGATATTTTAGGGCTGTTTCTGTGTTTCTGCCTGGTTTTTTTCTTTTTTTTCTTTGAGGGGAACACAATCCATGCCAGTGTACTGGCTGTCAGGGAGCTCATTTTCTTAATCCATATGTTAAGAATGCTCCAAAACTGCAAAAGAGCAAAATAAAGTTATCGAAATCAGCTTTCTCCGTTAGACCTTTTGGGGAGATCAAGAGGTTAGATAGGATGTTGCTGGTTTTATTTATTCCTGGTACAATTACAGCTATCAGAGTGAACTTCGTATGTCAGTTTTTGTGGGATGTTTTTCCCCTTGTTGTTGTAATCACATATTTCAACAGTAAAACTTGCAAAAACTGAGATTGGTATTAATAGTAAATAACTTTATGGGAAGTAGTATAATGATAAATTAAGTACACTTTCTATGCTTCACAAAATGACTAGCTACAGCTCCTAAATGAACAGTTCACTCACTAGTTCTTTTACAAAAAGCTGTATAATTAGACTGATAACTTCAGTGAATTAGAAGTTTTTTTCCTTTTTGATATATTTTTGAACTACTGAAAACAAGATTGAATGTGTCCCTTCTCCTTGCATGCATAAAGGCAAAGAAGCCTGAGCATAGAGAATTCGGGGCCAAAATTATGCAGTAAGGAATTTTCCAGTTTTGAAGAGTGACAGAAATTAAAGTGTCGAGATAGCAAGTTAAGTAAAAATTGAAATTATTAATTCATTTTCTCCTTCAAGGATAGTGGATGGCAAAACTGATGCAACTAAGGCAATAAACTTCATGCTGGAGGTAGTGCTTCTGTGAATAACTTGTGCTGTAGGTTCAGGATGTTGCAGCAGATAGGATGAAGAAACAGGTGATTCTGACTAGATTGAAGTGAACATAAAAGATTCCTGCAGAAATATAGAAGATAAAAGTACTGCTCTTAAAATATGGGATAGTCCACATAACTTCAGATAAAGCTTTTTCTTTCAGGTTCTTTAACTATGAAGGGTTGCTCCTTGAATTCCCAATATAGTTTTCCCTGACTTTTTTTTTGAGACTAGTTTTGTCTTTGCCGTGAATGACCACAGGGTGGCAACATTAAAAAATGAAACCCCAAAGTATGAGCCCTCCTTGAATGTATACACAGCTAAGGTGAGGGTTGGGTCTTGTGCAGATTTTAGGCTGTGCCACGAGATGGAAAATATGGGTGCAGGTGTGTGCCTGAGGATATGGCCCAGCCTTAGGTTTTTGTATCAGGTTCCTCAGCTTAAGGACCTCATGGTTGCAACTGCTTTGCTTAGGGATGTAGAGAAGAAACTTGGCTAAAAATGAAACACTTTCAGTCTTTACTCTGGTCCAAAGAATTTTGTGACAGACGGTAACATTTTATTCCAATAACTGGAGGAGAAAGTCACTGATCTGTGGAAAGAAGTGAGGGCAGGGCTGACTGGCAGTTGGTGTGATGTGCAGAAATATTGCTACAATGTTACCCTGATAAAATAATAGGATGAAGAGCCAACCTGCTGCTCATATTGTTACTCATCTGAAAGTTTAGATTTAGTAAAATTAATACATACAGCAAATAAAATTATTTTTAGAATTCTCAGTTGCATATTAAAGGGCAAATAATTTAATATTTTCTTTTAGTACGATCACTACATCAAATATTTTTAACACAACTTCTCATTTACTGCCATTTCACAAATGATTTATTTTTAATTTTTTTTTTTACAAGTCCTTGGAACTTCACTAATATCTTGTGGTGTGTATGACTAACACCTGCTTAAGTATCACAATGTGCTTATAAATGCACACACTGCATTGAATTTTAGAAATCAGTTGACAGAAGGTATGATAGTTCTCTATTGTTGTAGTCTAATACAGTGAAGTGAAACGAATTTAAGCCTTGTTGATTAACCTGTGAATGGACTGTAATCTCCCTTTTCAAAAGGAGTTTGGCTGGGGGGAATTGGGTCTTTAGATCACATGTTTTGCTTTCTCCTCCTTTATTGGAGGACTTGATTCTATTTTTGTAGAAAAGATTCTGAATGAATCACTGGAACTTTGAACTTCTCCAGGAGGCAATTAGGAGAATGTTTAATAATAAAAGGTTTAGTGCTCAGGTTGAATAATGGTAAGACCTACTAAATCTTCCTTCAATTATAAAAGTATTCCAGTGAAACTGAGGCACAGTCTACCTTAGTTGCTTATACAAAACTGAGAAAGAGGAAAAAATTACTAACTGCATGTCAGAATTGATAGCAACTTATTGTTAAGCACATCTGCAAGTGTGTATTTGCATGTGGATACATTTACAAAGAGAGTAGCCAGCCCCATAAGCAGTTCTAACAACTACCATCTAAGGTAATACATACAAATATAGATTGCTTTCTAGATTTGTAAATAAATAGTATGGCATCTCTTCTACATACTTCCCATGATTTTTTTTCCAGTCAAATCTATTTTTTTTTCTTTGACTCACAGATATGACAACAGGATAACAGTGATTAGCTTTTGCATAGGCCATGTTGGCTTTGTCTGGCAAAAGAATATTAGGAAATAATATTACTACAAAAGTGTTTACCTACAAAAAATGGCTAAATTAAATCAGTAATTTGAAACCTGTAAAACTAAGACATAAATGCATCTACTAAATCTGTAAATATAGGTCTACCCTACATGCTGAGTCTTCATATATTTGAATTTCACATTAAATGGAATCCAGATAGGCTTGGTATGCATTACTAGAAGCAAGCACTGTGTGACTAGACATATAAGTTTAATATTTTCTGTAGCACTTTCTCTGTCTAGTAGCTCCAAGTGAAGATTTAGACTTTTTACCTTGTACTAGGAGAATGTGCAGACTTTTCCTTTTAAGGTGGTGGCATCCGCTGCAGATGTTACAATTTATCATTTGGCTTTAACACAAATGTGACATGATCTCATTAAATTTCTGCCACGAGATTTTATTGCTTTAATAATTTGTTGCAATATTTATAGAATACTATGATGAATTGTATTGAATTTATCATATTATCCAATAAATAACATGACAGAACAATAAATCAATCACATTTCAAATGGTGTTAAAATTGTATCATCTGAAGTTCAGGATCCAAGCATAATGAGGGCTCCTCTGAAAATAAAAAGGGAAGCTTATTAACCTGAAATATTTCATAATAAACTAATTAGTTTGGGTCTTGATCAAAAATCTCTTAAGCTACTGTCTGGTTGTTGCTGACTTAACTTTTTAAAATGGAGTATTTTGGCAATGAATTTGTCTTCACATGGAATAGCTACAGAGACTGAATTCAGGAGCAGAGAATAAGGGATCACTTGAGGCTTTCAGTTCAAATGAGTCCTGTCTGATGCTGACTTGTCTTTTAATTTGTTTGAATAGTAGTGACACCATCACTAGAAGTGAAGGAGCAGAAAGTGCATGAATAGAGCAGAGTAATCTGTAACAATCCCTTTTTTTTTTTGTCTTGACCACCTCTTGAAAGAATCAGTTGCTAATTCAAGATACCTATGAAGCCCCAAGGAGAGCTGGGCTGTATATTGCTCAGTACCTGTAATTATGCTCCAATAGCTGTAAAATAGCAAGAGTTAATGCCATATGTAGTAATTGGAGGTGAAATAAAAAGCTTAAATGAATGATAAAACCAGTCACAAGTTGTTTAATAGTTCAGATTGAGTTTTTTCACTGGAAGTATGCCCTATATATGTACAGCCTACCCCAACCCTATACATTGTGATTGATTCTAGAATGATGCTGTGGTTATTTCTAAAACTGCAGTTACTACTTTTTATTAACTCCTGCAAACCAAAGAATCCAAACCAGGGTGCAGGACACCAGTGCAGTGAGAACTGAACTACTGGAAAGCAGCTCAGTGGAAAAGGACCCGGGCATCCTGGTGGACAACAAGTTGTCTGTGGGCCAGAAGTGCCCTTGTGGCCAAAAAGGCCAGTGGTATCCTGGGGTGCACTGGGAAGAGTGTGGCCAGCAAGGAGGTGACCCTGCCCCTCTACTCAGCTATGGTGAGGCACATCTGGAATGCACATCTGGAGTGGTGTCCAATTCTGGGCTCCTCAGTCCTAGAGGGATGTGGAGCTTATCAGTTGAGAGATTGGTTTCCTATGATGTGTATTATTCTTTGGTCTGACTTTTTTAATTGTCTAGATGAAAAAAAAAATCAAGGATTTCTAAAAATTAAACAATTAAAAGGGCATAGCAATTTGAAACCTGACACTAAATGAATAGTAGGACTTCAGGTGTGTGAGTTCACATAACATAAAGTTCCTTTTATATGCTGCTATCCCTGGGCTGCTGTGACCAGCTGCTGACCCAGAGGCACAGCTCCTGAGCTGAGGTTTCTCCTACCATTGATCTGTTTTTCCCTCATAGATGGTTGGGGAGCAGGGAGGAAAGGTTGGCCTGACTTAAATATGGAGGGTGGTTTCAAATGAATTTGACAGAGAAACAGGAGAGAGAACACGCCTTCCACTGAGTTCACAGTTGAAAGATGCTGCTGATCTTTCCTTAATGGTTTAGTGGTGTTTTCAAATTGTTTGTAATTTTTTTTTTAAATCAGTGAAATAGGATAGATACAGTATTTGTGGTACTTTCCTAGAAACATCTGGAACAAGGACTGCTCAATTGTTTTAGAAATAGCATCAGAACCAAAAGCTTGCTTGGACTTTGGGTGTTTACTCCATGGAGCTGTCACTGTGATACTGTATCATGCTTCTCCAAACTATGGATACATTTTCTTCTTTAGGACATAGCTGGTTTCTTTTGTCTGTGGAGAGAAGGTCAGGAAGTTTGGAGCCCTTTTGTTGTTGCTGCTGCTTTTTCTTAAAGCATTATATGTCTGGTCTTAAAGGTTTTATATCTGGTCTTAAAGGCTTACAGTTAGGACTAATGTGGGTTTTTTACCTTAACTTAATGGTGTTTTGGTTTCCTTTTTCTCCCTTTTGAAGAGCAAATGGATAATTGATTTCCTTCTATGCAGTTGGCAATTGTGATTTCCACCCATTTTCTTACTATATGAGAATATGGTAGCACTAATTTGATTAGAGGTTATAGGAGGGACCCTCAGTTCTAAAGTTTATGTAAAATTTGCTGCATGAGATGGATGTTTTATGTATGGGTTATATTTTGAGAAAATATTTCAGTGCCCCTGGAAATAATGACATTTAAATTAATAATATTCATATGGTTCAAAGTGTCAGGTTTTTCTGAATAATTTCTTTAATTATGACTAAACTGCAAGTTCAGATAAAGAAATATCAAAAGTCCTTAGTGAACCCTAACAATTTGAGTGTTAAATTGAAAAAGGATGAAGGCAGTGGATCCCAAATGAACCTGTTCTCCCAAGGGAGCCAGCAAGGGAGAATAGCTGTGCAAGATCCATTTCAAGCACTATATCTGGAATTTATAGGTGCACGTCTTACTAATTATCTGCTTATATCTTTCAAAGAGGACCTTTTAGTGGTGTAATCAAGATGTAGAAAGGAAGTTCTTTTACATTAAGATCTGTTTTAAAAGCCATTGGAAATGCTTGAATACTGCATTTTTTTAAGAACAGTAATTTTTACAGATTATTTACATTAAGCAGTACTGATTGCATGGTGAGGTATTTTGTTTTGCATAGAGTGGTCATTTTAGAGACAAATAATTCTGTAAGACCTTGAAAGAAAAAGGTCACTTGAATGCAAAATGTACATCTGTACAATTTATACACCAATTAATATCCTGATTCATGGCAGAAAACTGAGTTAAAAATCACTATGGTTTCATGCCAAAATCCATAATATAACATTCATTTTTCTCTGCATAATAGAATTTTATTTGGAGAACATATTTGACTAGATGAAGACATCAGAGTGTCTTGGATGAGAGTCTGGCAGTAATCCCATATATTTGCCATCATTATATTGTACAGTTGTCACCATGCCTAGTATTGAAAAAAGTCCTTCCTTTGGAAGGCTTCCTTTGCCTTCCTGTGGCTTCCCTGGGGAGAATTTAATGCTTCTAGAATGACATAAATGCAGTGAGGTTAAGAAAATGTACATACAAGGTGAGAACTGTTCAGGCCATTTCCATAAGGATTAAATTATTTCCCAGGCTGAGAACACCCTAAGGTTTCAGACGCTTGGAGCTGGGATACATTGGGCATATAGGGTATGTAAGTGGATGCAACTCTTGCAAACATCCAACTGTTGCTGTACAAGACAGCAGTAATCAAGGATTTTAATTTAACACACTGACTCTTCCTTTTCTAGATTGTACCTACACTTACCTGTCATCTTGAACTATATACATAATACAAAACATAGGAAGAAAGTTTAATAATAAAAATAACCAGTTACATGATATTAAAACATAGACATTTGAATTCCCTCTAGAGGTTGGTTTAAATAAGAGTCATGGCCCTAAATTATCAAAGGATCTCTGAAAATCTAATCCAAACCACACAGGCTAACACTATTTTATAAATCTTCCTTTTTTTTTTTTTTTTAATAGTGCTCAGACTGATCAGTAGCCTAATGCATTTACCCTAAGGAATAATAGAGTATCACTTTAAATGATTAAGTAATGGGAAAAGAGCTTAATCTCTTACAGCTTGTCTACAAAAAAGAAGATCAAAGACAGAGTGATCAGGTTTGCCAGCTTTGCTGCTCTTTTGAGACTAGGAAATTAAAACAGCCCCTCGTAAACTGAGATTTGTAGTCCTGTCCTGAACAAATATGTTCATAAATATATGGGATGTTGAAGAAGAGAACAATTTGTCATATCTCCAGAGAAAACTATTACCTTCTTTAAGAACTAATGTATCAATTTACAAAAGCTCTGTCAGCTCAGTGAGATCAGCTCCAGGATAACACCAACTGGAATTTTTCATCAAGAGTTGTTCTGTTGGAGCATTTGTGTCCTCTGAAAGCACATTTTGCAGAAATTCTGCTAGGTGCTTCTGTGGCTCCAAACCCACCTTGTAGCTCTAGGCCCTCCAGCTTTGGGCAGCACATCTGGGAATATCCCTCCTAGATGTGCAGTGGCTACCCAAGGAAACTCCTGTGTAATGCATGTTGGTGATGAAAATTGATCTTCTCACGGGATTTCTGGTTTGTCCAGCTTTCTATAGTGATAGTTGTACTGACACCTGAAGCAGATTTCCTTGTGAAAAGGCAAATCAGGTCACTCTGGCAGGAGGTGGGATCCTCACTCAGGGAGCCACTTAGTAATTGTTATATATTTTACACTTTGCCTTTCCTTCTATTTGGACTGCAACTCTTTACATCCAAATTTACTGTTTGCAATGCATTTTAACACACATTAGATACCTGGGTTTGGTTTTCTTTTAGCCCTGGAAAACCAGTTCTACCCAGCAAAATAAAAACAAATGAGCTGCAGCCAACTGATCAGTAGAGAAGAATTGATGTTTATACCTAAAGGGACCCCTTCTTGGGGTGTATTTGTGCAGATTCCTCCCTTGGCTGGGGATGCCCTCCAAGGTTACTCCTAGAGGTTGAGAGAAAGAGATCTCCCCAGATCTCTACTTAATAAGTATTTCTTTTTGCTATAAGTGCTTCAATAATTTCTTTGTTACATTGCACTATACTATTTTATGCTATATTATAATCTACTAGTGAATTTTTAGTGTTTATATTGTGTAGTAAATAGTTCTGATTAAGATATTTTGTCTGATCATTTGTATAAAATGAATTATTCATTTTCTATTAATATTCTCATTTTGCCAATCAGTAAAAACTGTGGGACAAAAGTTGTTCAATCATGCTTCTATAATTTCTTACAGTTAAACTGTTGACATAATCCCAAGCTAAGATTGGGTTTAGCTGCACTTAGACTCCTCTCTGAGAAGGGGTTTAGAAAGCAGGGGAGTCCTTTCTGTACCTCCAGACTTACCAGCAAGGCTTTGCTTTTCTATAAATTTGCCTGAGCCTTCCACTCCCTGTGGAGGGGAGTCTTCCAGCTCCCTGTGAGAGGTGGTATTGGAATTTTCAGTTGGACCAAGGCTCTCCCCTCCCAGATATTAATATATATGTGCTCCTATCACTAATAGGAGAGTGAGTGCAGTACATCTGTTCATGTAGAGGATGTTTGTGAGCCTGTATCTTTACCTAAGTCAGAAATGGTTTCAGATGTTTTGGAAAACATTGTGATTATCGTAGTCATTTCGTAATATTATCTTTAGTCACTAGCAAGTAGAAATGCATTTGAAAATGGAGAGGATGTTACAGAATTTTTGTAGGTCTCAAGGTGAATTTTTTTCCTTTAATGGGAGAAAGAAGCAAATAGAATTTTATGTTGAGGAGGAGAGGAATTGGTCAAAGTACTTGGTCAAAAATCAGTTTTCATATCTAAGTATAATTGAACAGCTTTAGCCAAAAAGTTACAGGTGATTCAAACTATGCTTATTTTAATAAAAAACTTTATGGAGAGAAAATTTACAGGTGATTAAAAATGCCTGAGATACACTTTTCATTGTAAATCTTGCACCTGTGAAATTTCATTTAATGGATAAAATACATTCTGGGTGGGGGACCAAAAGGAAGTAGGCAGATGACAACAGTTTGATAAGGGAATGAGAATATATTGTAGCCAAAAGGAGATGGGTGTAGTTCTTTTAAATCCTTCCAATGGCTAACAATCTTGTTAAACTTCTCTTATTAAATATGATATTTATAAGGAATTTTTGAAACACTTGTTGGGTTTGAACCATTTAATGACATCATCTAGGCCTAATATTTTTGAAATATCCAATAATTGCTGTGCTGGCTGCTGCTATAAACTTTTATTTAATTAGTTTCCCACTTAGTAATTTAGTTAGAATTTCAAAACGAACACCACAAATTTGTATATTTGACTTGATTTAGTTTAAATATTTGAGTGAAGACAACTAAAGGAAGGAGTTCCAAAAAAGCTGTATAAAAAAATATTTGAAACAAAGTACCTATTTAAGACAAGAGACTACAAATTTGAGGTAATTAAAATTTGACAGACTGAGGAAAAACTTACTAGTTTTACATGACATTTAAGAAATTATTTCCTAGTTCTAAAAAAAGAATAAAAAACTCAAAAATGCCATATAGTCAGAAGAAAAGAAAACATGGAATGAATTGATTAAAAAAAAAACAAACAAAAAACAAAACAAAAACACAAAAGGCTGACTCCTAAAGAACCTAATTAACACTTTTGCTCCTATGCTGTTGCTTTGGGATTTGTCAAGTGTATTTTTTAGAATGGTATTTTCATCATTTTCAACCCCAAAATGGGCTGTTTCTCCATCTAGTTTTCAGCTGAGTAAGGTTACTGGTCTTTCTGTTGTGCCATTATGTCACTCACTCCCTGTAGAGGGACAATAATTTCCATGTAAGTAGTGTTGTGACTCCTAAGGAGTCACATTATTGGCAATAATACAAAGATTTTTTACACCATTCATGCAGCTACAACAAACTCCTACCTCCTGGAGGCTGTAAAGGAAAATGGGCTGCTTTCGTTGCATACCTAAAGTACACTTAGAAATTAGGATGAGGAACACTGGTAAGATGCTTGTATCAACTTTTCTGTCATAGAATATTATACATTCACTCAGCTATCAATTTATTAAGTTTGGTGGCATAAAAGACAAGTATTTCCAAAGCTTTCTTTAATGAAAACAATTCTTCTCTGTATGTAAGCTTTTCTTGTTGTTGACACAATCCAGTTCCATTAAAATGGAGAGAACATAAAATGTCAAATTTAATCTGATTCTGAAATATGGGACCACATATAAGTTAGCATAGGAATATTGTTTTCATAAATCAATTGATTGAATAATATGCATCAAGTTGTAGGCATAAAACTAAAAATATCCTAGAAAAAATATGCAGGTTGAATTAACCCAGAAATCCATTGTTCATGTCCCAGGGCCTATCACTACACAGTTCAATAGCATCTCAATTAATACTTGGTTATTATTTTGGGGATTCTGGAGCTGAGAGAAAAAGAAAAAGATGTTAGGAATAATTTAAGTCTTGGTTGGAACACTGTTTTCATCAGGGAAAACCTTGTTTTTCCTTAGGAAAAAAAATATATGCTGTTCCACTTGAAATATTACTGAGAAAACATCAGGGTTTTTTGTAAGCAAAGATTGCTGTCTAAGCTCCAGATTCTGCCACAGTGACAATTTGATATTTATATCAAATGATTACTATTTGTAAATCCTGTTCTGTTCCATATAAATAACCACACATGCTGTGATTCTTGGCTCTGACCAAGGACAGGAGTTGAACTTAGATGAACTTAGATGTGGTTCCCTTCTAACTCAGGATATTCTATGAGTCTATACTTTATAATGTTGTGTGTGAGGGTCCTTGGACAGGTTGTGGGGTCTCCATCCTTACAAATACCCCAAAGCCAACTGCACATGGCCCTGAGCAATCAGGTCCAGCCTCAAACCCCGTTCTGAGACTGCATAGCCTGGCAGTTTTTCTTTCCTCTGCTTCCCTCCCCTCAAGTCTTGCTCAAGAGACTTAGGTAGACTTTAACACTGCTGACCACTTACTGTATTACAGTATAACATACAGAATTCATGCTGTAAAGAACTGTAAAGACATTTCACAGTGTATGCATTCTTTTTATAGGGAAATACTCCATTTAACATTCAGTTGAACAAAATTTAGGTAGTAATTAAAAGTGTTTAACCCACATAAAAAAATTTTATGTGGGCTATGCAATTAATTTTATTACAGAAATTGCATTTAACTTAAGAACTGATGACCTTATCTTAATGCAGTAATGTATTTTTCATTAAAATGAAACATCCTGTTAGCCAGGCAATAACCAGCAAGAAAGGAAGAGATGGAAAAGGTCCACAATATACCATGTACAACATCTGTCTAAAAGAAAAAAATAGCCAGTAATGCAGCATTTTTCAATTTATTACTGTGTCATATTGGAAAGTTTAAACTGTAATTAGATGGATGGGAACTACTAATACACTGTCATTTTACAACTTGGATGGCTTCTACTGCTTAGCTGTCCTACCTCCTTCAGTAAATTACAGCTGTTGCTTGGTCTTTTATGCAGACTTTCACACGTGGGATATATTAATCATCAAGGGAGATTATTGAATGCATTTCCACACAGAGGAACAGCCAATATTTCTTCTGTCAAATCCAGCTTCCACCTGTTTGCTGCGATGTTATGTGCATTTCTTGGGGTTTCTTGTATTTATGTTGCATGCCCATAACAACATACATCTTGCAGATGAAGTTTTCTAAATGACTTGGGATGATAACTCTGTGGAAGAGTGAACATATGAATTGCATTTGGTTTTGCTGTCATCAGATGATTGCTGCAGTACAGCATATAAGTCTTATCATATAAGTGTTTTTAGCAGCAAACAATATTTTTAGTGAAGTTATACTCTGAGTAACAGGGTGATTTTTATATGTAACCTGGTGAATGATCGTGGCATGCCTATAGACTCATACTTTGCAGGCAGTGTAGCAACACAGCACCTGGGGTAGTGGGTGATGGAATTAAGAATGCATTTTATTTATTCAGAATGTTAAACTGTTTTTGATGGGAGGTAAAAGTATTTAGCTTTCTTGTCTGTTATTTATATGCCAGGGTCTTGGCAATGGGTCAAATTGGATGGAGTACATTGTTTAAAACAAACAAAAAACTTTGAGGCTTGTTTGTTCCATGTCATTAAGAAATACTTTTTTGGATCAGCTAATGATTCTTATTAATATGAAAACATTGATGGATTTGATTCTTCCACCCCTGCCCCATCAAACTAAGAACAATTTTACCACCAAGTAAACCTGAAAAATATTAAGAATAGAGGTACAAACCAGGAACAACTTTCTCTGGTTTTGAGTAAAGAATTTGGCTGATTTGAAGTATTATTTGAAGTCTGTTATATAGTTGGCTTCAATAGATGAAGTTCCCAAGGAAAGTGATGTACAGCAAGAATAGTGTTCTCCTTGCTTTATTAGGTAGCTTGATAGGCTTTATGGCTCATGCTTGGCTGCTATAGTGTGTGTTCTCCCTTGAAAGTGGTAAGAGATAAATCTGCTGTAAATGTTTTCTTCTTGCATTGGGTCAAATACTGTAATTAGAGAAAACTGGGGGAAAAGATGTGTTGCTTCTGTTCAGTAGTAAAATACTCTGCTTGCTTCTATGGCTTTTCAAATGTCTAAATGATCAGTGGGTTAATTGTCTTGATGCAGTAATTGCATTCCTTGAAGGAAAAAGTTCATTTATTCACTTTCAAATAAGATTTCTTGATTTCAGTGGATTTTACCTTCATTGTAGTTGCTGGAATTTTTTTCTTTGTTTTTGGATTTTTGTTTTTTTGGGAGAGGTTTGTTTTTTGTTTTGTTTGTTTTGGCTTTTGGATGTTTATGTGTGTGTGCAAATATGTTTATTTTACTTTAGTTAAAGAGTATTGTCAGGATGGTAGGAAGAGTAAACTGAAAACCATTCACTGTGAGCTTGATTTTTGAGGCAGAACGGCACCTCTGGAGATCATCCAATCTAACTTCCTCCTCAGAGTAGGTTATTTGGGGGTATGTCCCATTGGGTTTGGAGTATCTCAAGGGTGCAGGCTCCACAGCTGCTCTGGGCAACCTCTACCAGTGTAGGACCACCTTCACAGGAAAAAAGTGCTTCCTTACACTTGGGTGAAATTGCCTCTGTTTTAGTTAATGCCTATCTCTTGTCCTGTCCCTGGGCACCACTGACAAGAGCCTGGCTGCATCTTGTTTACTTCCCCCATCATTTATACCCATGAATCAGATCCCCTAAGCCTTCTCTGCTCAAGGCTGGACAGCCTCAGTTCCCTAAGCCTCTCCTTGTAGGACAGATGCTCTGGTCCCTTCATAATCTTTCTAGCCTTTGCCTGGACTTACTCCAGTATTTGTCTTGTACTGGAGAGCCCAGCACTGGACACAGCACTCCAGGTGTCTCACTAGAGCTAAGCAGATGAGAGGGGTTGCTCCCCTCAACCTGCTACCCTGACCTGGTGCTGCCCAGGAGTCTGTCATTATTTGCTCCAAGAGGGCACTGCTTGAGCTGGTGCTCACTAGGACCCCCAGGGCCTTTTCCACATACTTGGTTTCCAGCCTGTCTGTTCAGGTGAATGTGGTTTTATTCATCCCCAGATGCAGGACTTTGCATTNGTCTAAATGATCAGTGGGTTAATTGTCTTGATGCAGTAATTGCATTCCTTGAAGGAAAAAGTTCATTTATTCACTTTCAAATAAGATTTCTTGATTTCAGTGGATTTTACCTTCATTGTAGTAGCTGGAATTTTTTTCTTTGTTTTTGGATTTTTGTTTTTTTGGGAGAGGTTTGTTTTTTGTTTNTCAATCAGCCACTTCCCCAGTTTTGTGTTATCTGAAAAAATGTCATGTTTTGTGTGTCAAGATTAAACTTCTGTCTCTATTGAAAAATCATGAATATAGACAACCCTGAGGCTGAAACTGCTGCTCAGCTCTTTTTCAGAATGGCTGGATGCCAGTTATAAATTCTTTTTGCCCCTTTTTTTTTTTTGCTAGATATTTTGTCGTAAAAATGGCTATGGTCTTGTGCTCAGATACCTTAAGTTTTCTGGTGATGATTTGATGTCCTATGGATGATGGTCATAATGTTAAACTGATTGTGTTAGCTAAGCTGGTTTTGGTGTAGATGATGATTCATTGCCCAGATTAGTGCTTCTAAATCATTTTGATATTTATTAATACTAGTGTTATTCTAAATAAGTTTTTATTTCAAAATGTCTTTTAAATGTAATAGTATGTATATATAGCAAGCGGGTGATACTTCCAATTTCTGCAAGAAATTATGATACTGTAATTGTTGAAATATTCCCACTGTTAAGAAATTTATGGATTACCTTTGAGGAACTTTACTTCTCCTGGGTGCAAGGGTGGATTAGAACATAGACAAACCTGCAGCTTTTGTTAATTTTTGCGTTATTCAATAAATAACAACCAGGCTTCAGTGAAATCAGTAGTCCCAGCAATTGAAAGAACTAATAGCATCTGAGGCCTTTCAGTACTCGAAGGGAGGAAAAAATTCCATCTTGTGAGGGTGGTCAGGGCACTGGAACAGGTCACCCAGAGAAGTTGTGGAAGTGTGCAAGGCCAGGTATGATGGGATTCTGAGCAACCTGATGTGGTCAAAGGTGTCCCTGCCCATGGCAGAGGGGTTGTAACAAGATGATCTTCAAGGTCTCTTCCAACCCAGACTGTTTTATGATTCCATAATTGAAGTTTTAAGTCTTATTATTTCTACCTGACTGTGAGTGAGAGAAGTAAATAGCATTTGTAAACTGTTTTGTCCTCTTCTATGTTCAGCCTTCCCTTAAAAATATTGCTGAGGTTCTGAAACTTTGTGACGTGTTCACCTCCCTGCATGGGATACGCTCATGTCAGTGGTGTTCCTGGAGTACAGAAAGATCATTTGAGAGGGTTACTCAAGGCATGCAAAGTGGTGAGACTGTGGAAGGGATTTACTGGCTGGTGTGACAGCTGAAAAGGAGAGCAAATGGATAAAAACCTTGATGGTAAAGATTTTGTGAGGCAGTGGTAGGGTTTGTGAGGCTCTGAGGTGTTGCAGAGGGATGTGTTATTTTAGATGTGGCCCCAGAGGTGCTTTACCAGCTTGATGGGCTGTGACTTGTGACTTGTTGGGCACCCGACATGTGAGAGTTGCCTTAACAAGAGGTGCTTGGTAATTGGGGTGGGACAGAGATTTACACTGGCAGGGAATCTGCTTAGGTGTCCCATGGCACTGCTCCTGCTGCCAGCTGGGCAGGAGAGAGGAACTGAGGGATCCTAAGTTTCTCCTCTTTGGTGCAGCTTCAAAGAGGAGAGGTTTTAGCTTCTCACTGAGATCCAGTAATTTAGTATGTGAATACTTTCAAGCCCTTCCAGGGCAGGGTTATTTTAAAGGACTAATTTCTTTATCCTGGGAAGAATTCAAAGCATTCTCACCGGGGTTCTCCTCAGGGTGCATGCTGTTGCTCATAGGAATTAGGAGCTGTATGTTAAACACCTTTTTAACTATCCCCAACTGAGTACCTGCTTTCAGCTTTTCTTGGGCCCAAGACCCACCACTTGGCAGTAAGAGGTTACCTTGGCATATGTAACTTTGCATTAAAGTGCACTGAAGCACTGATGCTGTAAAGGGCAGAGGCCATCTGGATGAGGAAACTTTTTCTTCTGTGTTTCTTTCAGTCTTCTGTCCCTCTGAATCATGCTCATTGCAAACATAGCTTGGCATGGGCACATGCAAATCCATCCCTCTTATTTACCTGCCTGGCATGCTAGCTGGGGGAATGTGGAGTGCAGAGGTCAGGAACATGAGTGTGGGCAGGAAACTCATCCCCTCAGAACAGCTAAGCTAAGACAGGTTATTCTGCAGTTTAAATTTCAAACTGAGCTTAGAAACATGGTCACTTCTAGCAGTCAGCCTGACAGCAGAGCAAACACCTGGTTTAGAGTGGCCAGATGTTGTTTCTGGGAATCCTGGCCTGGGACAGACTTACAGACTAGTGGGGTGACTGGTTTTTGCACAGAGAAGATATGATTGTTGTGGGAGATGCAAATAGTGTGTTATCTACTTTGTGAAAACATAAACACAAATAATAAACGATGGGGAAGAGAACAAAAGGTATGTACTGCTTATTAAGTAAGACTGATGATATTAACAGAATATTAATGAGACCATGATAAAAGAAGAGTTCATCAGAAATGCTAATGTGAAACAAGACTCGATCAAAGTGACTAAATATAAATTCTGTATTTGATTAATCACTTTTCAGTTATATATTTTTAGATTGTATTTAACAACTACCTCTGAAAAGTAATTCTGATGAGGAATCAGAGTAATAACTGGAAGGTGGGTGATGCAACAGAGATTATGCAGGAATATCTACTTGTCCTTTTGCTTTGCCATAAAGAAACAACCATTTAAATTTAAGCTGTTTTGGTCAGACCAGGCACTGTTGGCTGCTAGACTGTAACTATAGAGGGAGCTTGTACTCCATCTAGGGAAACGTGCCCTGTGGTGCACTGAACTGAGAAGAAATATATGTACTTCTACTGGCATGACAACCTGAACCCCCTGGGTGACATCCAAACTTATGTAATTGCAAGACCTAGATGACATTAATCATTCAACCACAAATTGAGTTTCAAACTAAAGAAGTATTTGTCTGTCTTTCAGCAAATATACACCACTTTTGAATACATAATAATTTCAAATGTTTGTTGGGCTTTGGGAGGAAAGGTGAGCACAATATAGGAGAGAAATATACTGAAAATAACAATCTGCCTGACTAGTTGAGTGTCTTTGCTTTTAATGAATAACCCATTTTTATGGTTCTAAAACTAATTTAATTTTTCCTTTGAAATGGCACAACTCCATTAATGCTGTTCATGCTTGCTCACTTAGAAATCCTACAATAGATCTTTATATAGTGAAAAGATACCATATTTTTTAATATTTTGCTGGAATTTAAGCATTAAAGACCATAGCACTAGCACCCACGAAGCTGTGTGCAGTATGAAAGGAGAATTTTATCTGTTAGCTATTTGGATTGCCTATAAAGATCCTTCTTTTAAAAAAAATGAGCAGCAACCTTGTAAAACTGCCTGCCTCAGTCTGGGGGTAATTAGGAGGTAAATCTTTAAATAGATGCCTGTCTGGGATAATTCAGCACTCTGTTAGGGGTATTGAGCAGGGGTGCCTTGATTTCTAGTATTCCATAATAATGTTGTGGTGGAGGGTGAAGGGGCATGCAAAACTGTTCTGATAGTGGTGCAAGCTTGCCAGTTCCCCCTGCTAGACAGCAAGTTCTTCCAGGTCAGATGAATTGTTTTTTATCCTACATCAGCATTCAGGTTTGGGGTTTTTTTTAAAGATCTGTAGTTAAATTCAGAAATGTGAAAATAAAGCTTCCATTATTGTCAGAATAATTCAAAACCATTTTATGAGTAAAACGATTTAGACTTTAAGGTATTAAGCAATCCCTAACTAGTCCTTGAATCATCAAGGTAGTGGTTATTTTCATAATTTCTGTGATCTGTCTCTTGGCTAAAAGTAAATATTTTTATTTCCTTCAAAGGTGCCAAGACTCATGAGTAACAAACTGATAGAACAGGGAGCTAAACATCATTGATGCCTACACAGTAGCTGTTCTGAGCTAGTGCAGGGTTCTGTCAGCTTCACTGTGAAACTGTTCAAATTGAAGTACTGTGCAGTAACTGCAAGATTATATCTTTCCAATTGGAAACACTGATTAAATTTCTTAACTTTTGCTTTTCCTTTAAGTGGTATATTTCATTAAGTGTCTTCAATGGATTTTTAGATTGTAGTTTTGAAAGGGCACTGACATAATTTGGTTATAGAAACTTATCAGAGACCTCATTTAATTTTTTTTTTTTCACATCTGTCATGAGGGCCATTCTCTCTAAGTTCCTGAAATGTTGGTTGTTATTAAGAGTACAGCAACCTTCTTTTAAGCAGAACTGACCTAAAAATATATTTTTATATCATCTAAGCTGCAGATTTTGCAGTCCTGTTCTGGATTTCCACAATCTTCTGTCTTTATTGAAGAACTATTTTCCAACTTGATTCCACAATTTTGCACAAATCTGTCAAACAGCAGCTCAGTGAGTGTGAGGCCTGTTGGTTTGCAGTGTAGATTTGGAGACTCTCATGGAGGTTTCAGGGAACATCTCAGGACTCTGTAAAACTTGAGTAAAAACTTTTCTGTAGATTTAATAAGAAGTTTATGTACTACAGGCATTTGGAGGTAAGTCTAGGAAAGAGTTGTTAGGATACAGTTAAAGAGAAAGCCATTTAGTTAGATGGGAGGTATAGAAACAAATGCAATGTTGTAGTCTCTCAATAAAACATTGTTAGCCCCTTGCTAAAGCCCCTAATTAAAATCTAATGTGGTAGGTGTACAGAACACCAAAGGGTATAGAAAAAGCTGCATTGCCATCTGTGGGAGAGGTGTTTTGAGTATAGACATTTGGAAGACAGTAGAGGACATGCTTTGAAACACATTAATTTAAATGTACTGTTTCTGCTGAAAAGAGGAGGGGAATCAAAATCAGCATGCCTATTCAACACAGAAAAACTAAATTACAGGTGATGTTACATGCTGATCTGGGTCCATGTGTTAAAATAATTTGGGGGAGGAACTGGATCTTTCAATGTTCTTTTCAAAAGGGATCCCAACTTCTTGACACTGTTATAGCTCAAATGGTAATTAAAAGTCTTGAAGCAGGAAAGAGAGAAAACGTGCAGTGCATTTTTGTTCTCTTGCTGATACACATGTAAATCTCATTTACACTTCTCCAAATTACTGAGTAAATTCTTCTACTAGTAAGATATGGAAGGAATGTGTGATCTTGCATGTTCTTGTCTGACCACAGTGATCTTAAAGAGGATTTACCTAATAAAACATGAAAATATACACGTGCTATTATGTTATGTTTAGTAAAAATTACTTCGCTTTAAGAAAATCAGGCATAACAATTTTATATAAAGCAGTATTAACGTATCAGTTGTGTAGGGCTGCATCACTTTGCCTGTTCTTAACAGGATTGTTACTGGAGAGGAACATGTTTTAACTGCCTATTTTTCCATCAAAAGTAAATCTAATATTCATAATGGATTAAATGTTCATCAGAGGGATCCACTTATGCTTGCTGATATCTTATTGTCATTCACTCTGCAGACTGCTGTTTTAAGTATGAAAAGAGAAGAAATAAACCTTCTTTTGAAGGCTTTTTTTTCTTTTTTTACAGTTCACTCTACTTTGGGGCCAAGTAGAATGACAAATTAAGGTCTAAAATGTCCCTGGAAGGTGAAATTACTAAAATATCCATGCATTAGTCAAGCCTCATGTGAGATTTTGTAAGAATCTAAGGAGGAGAAAGGTCTTTCCAGAGAAAAAGCAGTGAAATTGATGTTTTATGTGTGCCACTTTACTGGCTCTTTGTTTAGCTGGAATAAATCTGTATGAAATGGCATCATTTAAAAGACTACATAATCTGTGGGAGTTTATGATGAATTTTTAATTTGAGAAAGACTGACTTTTTACAAAATAAGCCTCATGATCTAAGATGTAATGACAATTTCACTCTGTTTTAAATGCCAAGGCTGTGGCTTCATTATTTTTTGCACATTAAATAATGATTTTAATAAAAGTCTAGAGTTCATGTTCTCTTCTGAAAGCTATTACCTCTCAGCTACTGGCATATACCTCTTTGTCTGGAGGGCAAAGTGAGCAACATCTCATATTTTTCTTGGGTGCTATATGAAAGCATTAATTTCCTTGTGATGCTTTGATGGAACTCCAGCGCTGTGGGGCAAGTTAATGCAAAATGATCACATTTTCACTCATAAGCAGTATAGCTGTATGACAGTGGGCATCTATTTTTCATTTCAGCATTCAGCAAAGCTGAATGATGTGTGGGTTTTGTACAAAAGGCTCCTTTCAAAAAGCATTTTTAGCAGGAGACTGTCACTTGGTTATATCTGCAATTGCCTCCCAGCAAAGAGAGGTCTCGATGTGTTTCACCACACACGGTTTCCCTCATTGCTTACCTGTTGCATTTAAATAAATCAGATACTTGCCATTTTACTTAAGGAAACAACTAGCTACTGATTTTTTTTTTGAGAGTTTTTTGTGGATTTTTTTTTTCAATTTCACTGTAGCTGTGATCTCAGGCTTCTTACATCAGGCTGATAAAAGAAAATGTTGCCAAAGACCCACATAGGTCTCATTTGTTATTGAGAGAAGAATGATGGAAGGAAAGAAAAATGTGTTTTCAAGACAGGTGTTTAAGTTTGTGTGATTCTAAAGGTTTGGTTTTGGTGGTTTTTTTTAATGACCAGACATAGAAATCTGAATATAAGGTTCCAGAATCTTCTCAGGCACATGGTGTGACTCTTGGGGGTGGCCCTGTACAGGGCCAAGAGTTGAACTTGATGATACTTTTGGGTCCTTTCCAACTCAGCATATTCTGTGATTCTCTCATGATTGATATAGGAGGAGGAAGAGCAGCTCTTCTCCCAGCTGGAGGAGCTGCTCCAGGTGCTCCCCTGCAGCCCATGGAGATGCACAGAGGAGCACAGATCCAGCTGCAGCTCATGGCTGACCCCATGCCAGAGCAGGTGGATGTCTGAAGGAGGCTGTGACCCCATGGGAAGCCCTTGCTGGAGCAGGCTCCTGCCTGGACACATGACCCCGTGGGAAGCCTGTGCCTGTTCCAGCAGGACTGTATCCTGTGGGAGGGACACATGCTGGAGCAGTTTGTGAAGAACTGTAGTCCATGGGAGGGACTTGCATGGGACAAGTGTGAGGAGAAGGAGCAGCAGAGATATGTGATGAGCTGACCACAGCCCCCATTCCATGTTTGAAAAATACAAACAAAAACTATCAGTATTTCCCATGCCTCAGCCCCCATTACTAATATGTAGTAGATTGTTCTTATCAAGTGATCGAGATTAAGAATATGTTAATATAGGAGATTTAAACCTTCAAGAGAACAAACAGAAGATGCACACTTTCTAAAGCTTTTTTTAAAGTCTGTTCAAGTCACTTTTTTTTAGTATAATAATAATAAACTGAGAAATTAATTTAGTAGAAGATAATTTTTTTATTTAAGTAAAGAGGTATAAATAGAAAATATTGACCTAAGAAGTCAAATTACCAGCAGGTGTCAGAAGCCATGTGTAATTATAATCTGCTGAGAAGAAGCTTGTGAAATGCATTATGGTAGATTAGCTTTAAAAGTTCTATTTCTGGCAAGAAACTGACAGTGCAAAATTTCACAGAATTCTTGTTTCTTCACAGTGTTGTTGCATAATATAATTATAAATTAACATTCTGAAAAAAAACCCAACTTTGTTCATAGTGAGAAAACAAACTTTGTCATTCTTGGAAAAAGTAGCCCAGCTCTAGCATGTATTAAAAAGCCCCCTTTTGACTCACTATATGTAATTGTGACCTTCAATTTGCCTTGCAAGGGGATCAATACCTGTTGCACAGCTGCAGTTGTCTGTGAAGTTGCTTCTGCTTCCGCTGCCAGGAGTTCTGAGTGGGATTTATGCATTGTCACAAGCACACTGCAGCTGATTAGTCTTGAAGCAGAGCATGTGATGTTTTTGCCTTGTGAAAGCAAGTAGTTGCATGAATACGTGTGACAATGAGGGTATCAGACAAACTGAGACAGATCTGACAGGCACAGAGATGTACATTGCTTTACTGATGGACTGGCAGATGCTTTCACATGAAGCATTGGTATTTGTAAATTCTGCCCCTTGTTCATAAGGCTTCCACCTGCCAAAACAGCATGACCCTCCTGTTATCTGGGCTGCGTGTCAGCCAGTTGTCTCCTCTTTTGGCCTCTCCTTCTGCCAGAGTAATGAATTATCTCCTTTGGAGGCCAGAGAAAAAGGTCCTAAAATTTCATTCTTGTCAGAATATTGATGTTTTTCTACTCTGTTATAACATGCTCTTCATTGTTTGCTTCATTTAGCTAGTAAAGAAGTAATATGACAAGCTTTCAGCCTCATGAGATATGACAGATTAGGCATTCTCACATTTAAAAATAAACAAATACATTAAAAGAAATGTAGACAGCAGGATGGAGAGTTGTTGGTTTTTGGTTTGGGTTTTTTTTTCTGCAGTATCTGGAGGTCTAGCACTCCTAGCAAATGCAGATGACCGCTGATTTGTCATCCCAAAGACATAATTATTCATCAAATGCCATCTGCAAGTATGGCTAAACCTTTCAATGGGTGTCAGACACCATTAACTCTTGCCGACTACAATTCAAAGAACATGAGACCATTTAGTTGTTAAAGGTTGACTTCCATGTTCTCAGTTACATAGTATTGTTAGTAGCTTCCTAACTTAAGGAGCCAAAAAGACCATGCAGCCAGAAAGGAAGCAACTGAAATATTACACACTAGATTTTCTGCTGATGTGCCTTTTTTGTTTGTTTGTTTCTGCAAGTAACAGACAAACTCTCCAACCTCATGATCTCCAGGATCCAGCTTTTAATAAAGGAAGTTTTCTTTTTTTCCTGCCTAGAACCTGTAAGTTTGGTGCATTGAAACACCACAGTAATTAGCAGAAGCTACTGCAACTGAGAAAAAAGTGTGAATATTGTGGAAGGTAATCTGGGTTGATGAGAGGCTGCCAAAGGATGTTTTGAGCAACCGTATACAGAATCATCAGAGTTCAGAGGCTAAGGGACACACAAGCAGTGTTATCCTTGGAAAATCAATGGGAAACAGTTCCTTGTGCTGTAAGTTGGGGACTGTCTTTGGCTTTTGAAGATCTCGACCATTGTTCACTTTTCTTTCTGAATGGCTTTATCCTTTTTCCACAGAACTCTCAGCCTTGTAACAGCCATTGTGAGAGGGAAGCCAGTGTTATCTGTCTAGAGTTAGGAGAGGGAAAAGGCCTTTGGTCAGTTATGGTACTCATCATCCAAAGGTGCTTTCTAGTGCCTGGGAGCAGGTGCATTAAATAAATACTGACTGCATTTGGTTCATATTCCTACTGTGACAAAGCTGCAGTTGTACTTCTGGTCCAACTGGACTGTGCTGCCAATCTTTCTTCATAGGTGGAAAAACAAAACTATATTTGCGTCTACTGGTCCGTGTTTGTGGAATAATTAGATGTAGGTGAATTCTGTGGTGGGTCTCTTTGTACTTGTGTTCTGCATTCCTTGGGTGGGAAATTCTTTAAGTTGGACGTGGGGGGCAGAACAGTAAGAGCCCTATGCTTATGGCACACTTTTTGGTAGGAGACTAAAGCACCTACCCTGGGAAGACAGGCTGAGAAAGTTGGAGCTGCTCAGCCTGGAGAAGAGAAAGTTGTGTGGAGAGCTCAGAGCAACCTTCCAGTATCTGAAGGGACCTACAAGGAAGCCAGAGAGGGATTCTTTGTGAGGAACTGTAGTCACAAGACAAGGGGAGAAATAGCGTCAGCCTGAGAGTAGGTTCAGATTAGATTATGAAGAAGAAATTCTTCCCTGTGAGGGTGGTGAGGTTGCTCAGAGAAGCTGTGGCTGCCCCATCCCTGAAAGTGTTCAAGGCCAGGTTGGATGGAACTCTGAGCAACCTGCTCTGGTGAAAGATGTCCCTGCCCATGGCAGGAGAGTTGGAACCAGGTGATCTTCGTGGTCCCTTCCAACCCAGGCCTTTCTATTATTACTCATCAGTGGCTTAAGATACTGTTAGTTGGTACATACATTGACCTGAGGAGATGAAATTTCCAGCACTGCAGTGACTCTTTGTGTTTATATGTTTGTGCTGTCGTTCTTGCTCTGTTGTGGTAAGCAATATTCCAGTTTATGAATGGGTTGATAGAGCACATTCTGTGGTAGCAGACTGCTGAGGATGGAGGAGTGGGGGGAAATAGGTGGTTAGGATAGAACCTGGCCTGTGCCAGGATCTGGGGCCATTAAGCCCAGCTCTCCAGCACTCTGAGAGCACCAGTGCCAACAGAGTTGTTTTGGTCTCTGCCCTAGGCCATGCCAAGGTTCAAGTTTAGCAGTGCTGATGAGTTTGCCTTGAGCCACTTAGAGCAGCAATGACTAATCCTGCAAGGTGTGCTTTGCCCACTGTGAGGAAGGTATTACACTGATTATACAGTAGTTGACAGGATTGCAGTGGTATAATGACGAGGCCTGAGAAAACAGGTGAAACTGTCACATTGTCCATGGAAAGAAACCTTAAGCATCCTGTTGATTCTGATACTCTTGTCCCTTACAGCAGCAATCATTAATGAGCTTCACCTTAAAATTCATTGTGCTGAATTGCATTTACTTTTCACGTTTGTACACTGGTCATGATTTGAAGCAGCTTTTTTGGGGACTTCCATGAGGTTTTAGTTTTTTAAGGCCTTATAGAGGGCCCCCTTTGTTCTGTTGGTTTGGTTTTGGTTTTTTTTTTTTTTTGGTTTCATCCCTCTTTCTCCAGATCTCAGCTCCTTATTTCCAGTAATGTTGTTACCCCATTCCCCCACCTCAGAGTCCAGTTCCTTTAGACTAGTAACACCCTCATACCTTGTATCCCATCTTTATCCTTGACTTGTGAATATTTCCTTACAGCTGTAAATCACACTTTAAAAGTTTTATCCCCCACTGCCCACAGATTGTTCTATGTTCTGCAGTGTATTATTACTGAATCTATAAATAAGGGAATAAATCATTGGTTTCTGTCTTGCAAAGAATATTCCATGGCATATGAAAATACATCAATTTTTAATTCATTTCTGAAGGTGACCCAGAAGCAAATGATCACCATAGAAATACACATATAATACAGTCCCCTGATGAAGAATTATATTTTAAGACCATCTGCAGGATTTATGATTCCATATTTATAATTTGCATATGGTTCATATTTGTTTTGGATTTAATATGCTGTAATTTTGTAGTCATGTAAATAAGTTCAGTGGGAACTGCTGCCATCTCCTGGTCAACAGTTAAACTAAACACAGAGCTCAAAAATGTAAGCTGATATTTAAATAAGATTTTCAAGGTCTTCCTTTGTAAAGCTAAGGTTAAAATTCCCAAACACTTCAGCTCTTGATACAGAACCATAGATATTTGACAGGTTGGTATTTGTGGTCAGATTCATTTAAATTTAACATGAAAGAATGGCTCTACCTAATTATCATTTGGTTTTAATATGACAAACTTCAGTAGAAATATTAAGGCAGACACCTTAACTCTAAATATATACACTTATAGATTTTAAAATTGGATCTTTTTATTTTCCTCTGCAATTGAAAAAATGAAGGCAATCTGATGGTAGCACCTTTCCCAAGTGAGCTTATGGCCTATAGTAATTTCTCTTTCCTTCTTCGCCAATCAATGGACTTATTCCCTTTATTTCCTTCTACCAACATTTGTGCTTAAAGTTGGCAGGATAGTATCCGTTTAATCAGTGAGATAGCATATGAACTTGTTGAGGTTCCTTCTCAATCTGTCTGTGCTCCTTGTTTGTAATAGTAACTTTTGGCTTTTAGTGAATTCCTCCACTGCATGAATGTCACAAAACCAAAAAAATGATCTTGTAGTTGTGTGCTTTAAAGTGTGCTTAAAATGTGTCAAAACTCAAAAATTGTATGAAACAGGTATATTTTAGTATTTTCCTCAAAGTCTGTTATGATAGAAAATCATGCAAAACTAAGATATCCCCTCTTCTTTCTCCTTGTCTTTTGGATAGGTTTATCTCATTCTCAATACAGAATGTCAAACACCTCATAAGATACCACAGTTCTTATGCTAACTTTGTTTCCACGTAGCCTGTTTTAAGCTGTGCTCTAAGCTGGTGGATATGTGTGTGTCTCAGTGATAGCACTGCTATCAATCCTTAATTTCTTGTTCCTGTGAACTTTAACAAGTTTGGATTTTACACTTATTGTTGCAGTGGCATTTAATGTCTTCCTTTGCAGCATAGTTAAGCTCACTAATTTTTAATGTTAACGGGTTTATTGACTCATGCATGAAATGAGAGAGGAAAAGCTCTGAAATTTCTTCGTAGTATTGTTTTCAAATTCAGGAGTTACCAAGCTACATTCTGTTTTCTGTCTGGTCACTCTGAAAAACCTATAAGAGACTCTGCACTGGGGAAAGTAACCAAAGGAAGTGCAAACTCCCTTGTAATGCTTAGTTGCTTTTCTAGGTGCTGGTGCAAAAGTGCACAACTTAACCAGATTTTATGATTGTGTCTCATATAAAAGCTGAACTGGTCAGACAGCCACAAACTTAACTGTTAGTTGACAATATAGATAATGGGGTGGGGGTAAAAAGTCAACTTATGTGAAGAAGGGAGGAGAAAAAGGAAAGAGCAAGATGTGAACTTGATGAATTGCAGAACTGAATCTCATTGGGGCTTTCTGTGCCTTGGCTTTCATATAGTGATGGTGTTGCCACAGAGTGAAGACCACATCATTGTTTTAAAACTTATCTGGTTTTGTAAAGTAAAAGCAACGTACAAGGTTAAAAGGGAGACTGGAGGATGAATTAGGACACAATGGCCTTGTGCTATTTTGACCTTAACCTCACTGAACAAGTACAAATTATTTCCGTGGTGAAAAGAGAGGATTTGAGGAAGAACTAAAGGGAGACTACATAGTTTTCCACAAACACAGAGCTGTCTTCCTCCAGAGAAGTAAAGACAGATCAGTATGTTGCTCAATAGGTGCATGTTGGTTTTATTATGAAAATATTGATGTAAACATCTAAATGAAAAACATGAATTAGTATTATTTAATTAAAATTTAGGCTTTCAGAACCAGTACCAACCTGACAGTCTCAGCTTAGTCATGTGAGTTTTCTGTCTCTGAATGCATCATTGATTAGACTCTATGATCTCAGAGGTATTCTTCAACTCATGTGATTCTATGATTTTTCTCCTGGAGCTGATGTTTGATCACTTAAAAACACAAAAGACTTCATTGTGTGTTTGTGAGGATCAAGATGGTGGCATTGAGGTCAATTATGGGAAAAAATACCTAAGAAATTTTGCCTGAATTCTGTAGTCTCATTCAGTTGTTAATCATACTTTTATCATCTCTTTTTACAGTACTGTTGTACTGTTCCTTGCTTGTTGGGTGGTTTATTCTCGCATATAATGTGCTTTGTGAAGCTCTCTACATCCTTGCCCTTCACAGGCTGTTAGGAGGTGGTGTCTGCCAAGCCATCCTCATGTAGCTGAGGTGCAAAGTAGAGGTGTTGCTCTTGCAGGTGTTCCTTTCTGAGAAGAGATGTTATGGCAGGACACCTGCAATGGGTCATCCTGCCCAGGCCAGCACACTTGGAGCAGGATACAGAAATAAATAATGTGACTGCAATGCAATTAGGTTCAGAAGCAGCATATCTCTGTCGGTGTGAGGCTGTACTGGAGACAAGTGGCCCCAGTTTTGGGCCCTGATGTAGCTGTGACATGGTGCCACTATCTCGTGTAGCCACACTGTGGCTGCTCCAAATTGGATAAGCCATCTCTGCTCTTCATTTCTTTGGATCTTAATGTGCCCCAAAGTAATCTCTAAGACAAAGAAGGGAATTACTGACTCAAATAGGCCAATTATATGTAGCAGAATGCAGCATTTGTAGTTGGTGTAGCTATGCTGCAGAAACTGTCTTTAGTTGTGTATGTAACAACTTTCAAATTTAATGTTTTAATTAAACAAAACTTTTAATTATTTCCTTTAGATAAAGATTTTAATTACACACATCTAAATGTGACTTCTTGGCTCTACTGGTATCTTAAAGAATCTGTTTTCTGACACAAAATCCGCTTTTCTCCGAAGAATTGCCACTGCATTGAAATGTACAGCAGGTGAAGGAAATAATTATTTAATCAAATATGCAGCTAAGGCTTCCGGTGCCCAAACCCCCCAAACAATCTGTAGTTGAGGAGCTAATTGAATTTACAGTCTACAAACAGATCAGATTTTTAAGAAATGAAATTATTAAAAAGCTTAGAGGTAAGTGGGTAAATTTTGATTTCATTCCACTGGAGGGAAATCCTGTAAAGTTAAAGGAATTTCAGGTATTTGTGACAATTATGATTTTAACCCATAGTTTTTAATGTTCTTTTCAGTAACACTTGAAGACATCTTGTATGATTAGTCTTGCATTTGCACGCCCTGTGGTGGTGTGCATAATTGACTAATGATGTCTGTAATTTGCCTGTGTGATTAATTCATTTGAAGCTATAAATATTCTATATTAAATTATGCAGAAAGCCAGCAAGTTTTTAACTGATTTATTGAAATGAAAAATAATTTGTTTCTTTTCCCTAAACAAAGAACAAGAAGAAATCAAATGGTATTTTAATGGCAAAAAAAAGGTAACAATTGTAAATAATATAAGTGCACACTTTTCCTGTGATGAGAACAGAAGAAGAAAATTTTCTTTTATTACTGATTTAAAAAACCACAAACTTTAATATTTTCACAAAATTATCTCATTAGTTTATGTTGAAATCTTTTGGCAACCCATTAGAAAATGAGTCTTGGAATTTGCATTCGGTGTTTTCATGAGCTGTATACAAAACAAGCAAGATAAACTTTGTCTTTCTCTTTTACATGAAATTAAATGTTTTCTTTCTCAGAATGAAAAAAAAACTTGAAAAATACTAATGTTCAGAATATTAGTTCATGAAACAAAGTTTTTAACTCTTTATATAGTAAACTGAAGTGTTTTACTTGTCTGGTGTGGCTTGAGCTTACCAAAGCAGTTTACTTGCATGTAGAGGCTAAAGTTTAGTAGGATTATTTTATTTTACATACCTTCAGTGATTACAGGATTGAGCAGAACCTGTGAATATTCTGGGCAATTTGTGGGGGAGGAGGGAAAAATAAAATGATTTATACATCTCTTTGTTCTTTAAACAAATAAACAGTTGATAAGACAAATTCTGTTGTGACAACTTTGAAGAGATGAAGAGATTAAGTAACATCAGGAAGGAAAAGGTGGCCTGATTAAATCTCAAATATTTTCCTGTTGTTCCTCACTGTGCTCAGTCACACAGCGTATCATCCTTGAAGTGCATTAAGACAGGGCCCATTGATACTTGTGTTGATTTTCCTCTAGGAAATTTGAGACTATTCTGCTGCTACAGCCGAAATGGCTCAAATTTGTAGTAATTTGTATCACAAGCATCATTTGCATGCACAGGTGTGTGCAGACTCATGTGTTTCAGTTCCTCTTAATAACTTTTTGAAACCTCCGTGGTGTTGGAGTTATCAATAGGAATGAGACTTTGCACTCAGTATGGCCTTATCATTTGTTACTAGAACTGTATTTTAATATTGGATATCTAATGTTTTGGGTCTCTCAAGGGACAAAAAGTAGTGAAAGCAGTGCTGAAGTTGAGAATTCAGGTGTTGAGAGTTGACATTTCTCAGGTATCATGTATGTCTCTGTGATGAGAATGTCACCTTGCCCATGACCTTGGAAGTGTTGCAGTGCCAGAACCATGGAGATACTGGGGCTGACTGGCAACAGGCTGTACAGTGTGAGGACTGAGGACTCCAGACTAACTTCTGGAGGACTGAGGAACAGTCTTTGGATGAGGATGGCAAGAAAACCAGGAATAAGCAGACAAGATTTTTCCAGTATCTGAAATGCAAAGAAGTTAAGAGCAACGATATAGGTGTGAGTTCTCTTCTATTTGCATGTAGCTTCCAGATTTTAAACACAACAAAGTGGTTTTGAAGACGTCTTTGGACTAACTGAACCATGCTGGGGAGAGACAGGAAGGAGAAGTAATGGGTGTTGCTAGAGTTAGTACAGAACTGCATGGGAACTACCTGTATTATGGGTGGATATTGAAGCATAATTCAGCTGTGGGAGACTTCTGTCCATATACATTAGATATTATATTTGAACATGCCATTTATAAAATGATTGGCTAATATTTGAAAACAAAAACTGGGAAAAAATATCCTCTGAACTATTTCAAAGCTCATGATGTTTGCCATAAAGCTTTCAGGTTAAGCCCATACTGAACATATTAAATGAATGGCACTATTAGGAGCTGCAAAAGTATGACATTAGAAATATTACACTGCTAATTGGCACTGCTTTTACAGACCTTAATATTGCTACTCTAAGTTCTCATTGTTCACTTAACAGTTACATTACAAATCTCTTGATGAATAGCTTTTTATTCAGAATTGTCGGATTCAGCTTTGACAATTCATTTAATTTAATGGGTTGGCAATGCAGATAGGTTAACTCCAGAATGAAAGGGTCATGCTGAGGGGTGTCTGCAACAGAAAACAAAGTAATCCCTTGCATCTTTGACAGAATGAGTCAGAAGATTGTTCATATCTATGGATACTTGGTCAGGAAAAAACAAACTGTAGGATCCAGGTCATCTGTATTGTCCATTAAATATTGGAATAATTTGTTTAAGACAGAAGTAGCCATGGTTACACAGTAAATTGCAAGTAAATTAAAGTATGCAGTCTTTAAAAGAGAGCATGTCCAAAAAAATTGGAAATACAGGTTTAAATCTTCAGATACTTCATTAACAAACACAACATAGATGTTGTGCTCCTCACTATGTAATCCAATAAATAATCGTGAAACTAATCAGTAATCTGTCATACATTGAATGACAATTCTATATAATGTGATCCCATCATAAACTAAAGAAAGAAAAATACTCTGTCAAATCAACCTACAATAAAAAATCTCATTTTTGCTGCTTGTAAACTAACCACAGTAATGTTACTCTCCCTCCTAAAATGTAACTTTGAACAGATGTAGAATATACAAGTGGACAGGATACAGCAGTGTATTGGGAAATGACTGGGAAGAGGGTGATGCTGTGAGTACTGACCCTGTCATTGAAAAACGTAACAACAGGATGCTGGATCAGTCCCCTGTGTTGCTCCCATGTGTTGGCAGGGGGAAGTATCCCCTCTTGCTATGCTTGTGCTCCTTCTGACTGTAGAAATGCCTTTATACCCTATGATGTTTCAGAAAACCAGGTTTGCTTTATTGTGCTCGGTAAGACTGCAGGGATGGAGCACAGGGCTGCCTCATGTATCCCCAGACAGCCCTGGTCACTGTTCTCATCTGCACTCTTTATTATGTTTCTGCTTATTTTTTCACTTTTCCATCACCTTTGTATTTTCCTGTCTTTGTCCTCCTCCCAATTAACCTACCCATAATTACTTTTCCCCCCTTGATGCTAGTGAATCCATACCCAAATTTGGTGTTTCACACAGTTACCTAGGCAAGCTTGGCCTCATGGTAGCACTGTGGTGGTCTGTCTACTGTTGACCAGGGAGGGCAATTTTTTAATGTTCTCCTATGTTTCCACATGGATTATCTGTGCAGTTTGTTTCTCACAAAAGGCCTATCTATGAAGGCCAGCAATCCCTTCTGTTGTTGTCTGTAGCTTTTCTCAGCTGCTCACCCTGTGAGCTATTGCATGGGCAAATTGTCTTATGCCATGTCCAGCAACTTCTCACACCCTGCCTGTTCAGGTCTCAGCAGCAGCCCAGTCACCTGCAGGCAGCCCTGACATGATGTCTTGGCCAGTGTGACAATGTCTCCTACGTACTGTTTGATTTGATAGCATCATGAAGGATTCACTTGGTTTTTGGGTGAGGGTATGATTGATTATTATATTTACATGTGCTAGAATATCCTAGAAACAGTTTAAAAGAGATCATAGCTTTTTGTTGGCACGGCCAAAGCCCTGTGTGTGCAACAGGACCCCATCCTGCAGCAGAAGCCAGTGTGCTGTGCAGGAGCAATGTCTGCATTGTGTCACTGTTCTCTGCCTTCCTCTCCACTCCAACCTTCCTGGGGGCAATTCAGGCTTGAGTTTTGGCTCCTCTCCAGCCTGGCTCCGTGCTGTGGAGAAGTTCTCTGAAGGGGTAGAGGACCAAGTATCTGAAGGGTGAGTTCTGCTTAGACAAGAAGATAGAAAAGCCCAAAATATCAATGGTCCCCATCCCAGATTCTATTCTTGAAAGGCAACAAGCCCCTCAGCAGTGGAGTCAGTCTGATGTGGGGCTTCAGGCAGCTCACTATTTTTATCTCCAGTGCTAGGAAATGGAGTGCTAGGTTTATGACAGACTTGAGTATTTTGAGATGTCTTTGACTTTGGGAACTAAGTGTCATCTGTCAAAACCTAGGCATTGAAGTTTTTGAGAACTTCTGTGTAGGAAATGAATGTGCCTGGATGTTCCATTTCAGTAAGAGAGTTGCAATGGGCCTGGCCATACTGACATATGGTCATCTCAGAGTGAAGCCATGTGGTGATGCTGGGCCTACCATTGTTGTCTTCTTCCCTGGAATGTTATTCCTATTTGCTACTTATTTTAGAATTGTTTGTTGCTTTAAAAGAGTCTCTTGAATCCCATTTTGGGGGCATTGAATGCTCATATCTGCTTCTAAATTTTAGTCCTAAGGAAAAATAAAATTATACTTAAGAAATATTTAAAAGACAGTCTCATGCATGTGTTCAAGATTTTGAACACCAATACATGGAGTAGCAAAGGATTATTATTAATTTCAGAATAAAACTGGAGTTTGCTATAAGGTATCTCAGAAGCAATTAACTCAATGACACTCATGCTTTTGGTGTCTTTTAAATGTGTTGCCTTTGTCTTTAAGGTGTGTGTTTTTAGGTTTGAGTATGTTGCATCCCATTCTTCAGGAACAGATAATAGATACATAGGTTACAACGGATTTTGGGAACATTTGAGAATGGTAGAATTGAAATTTTAGTTGATGATCTTTAGTTTTTACTCCGTCTTCAAGAGATCTCTTATGAAGCCTGAAAAGCAATGCTGTTTCCCAGAAGTGTTGTGAGTTCAGAGTTCAGTAGGATTACAGAATCAGGTCATGATTAAAAATTGTTATACAGCATTAAGAACAGTTTTCTGGTGGTAATGTTTCTTCAGAGGTACTGAAATGTTCAGTGATTTCATCTTACTTTTGTTAACTTCATTTCAGAAGGGAAAACTTGGAAGACATTTATTTTTTAAAGTGATGACCCTTTCTGCTGTGATTGCATTTTATATATGTACACACATATATGTATGTAAATTCATTATGTATATACACAGCTTTAAGAATGTCTACTAGAAATAAGATGAAAATGAATAGGCAAGTGCATAAGAATGTCAGTGGGTGGTGAAAACATGGAAAGTAGAGGAAACAATTCTTTAGAGACTTAGATGGGAAAATGCTTCTTAATTTTTTGAAGTGTAAGAAAGTTTCCGCAGGTCCAAGCAGAGATGTTATGGTAACTTCCTGTTACCTTCTTATTCACTTGTGTTAAGATAATTTTATTTAATAGCTTTTAAAATTAGGTATATCAGAACAATTTAAAAATATCTTCCTGGTCATTTGTAACTTAAAACTAAAACAGTGACAACCGTCCGGCCCTTCCAACCCACTTATGGGGGGGGGGAATGCAGATGCTTTACATAAATTAGATGAATATTAGAATTACTGTCAAAGATAATAGAAAGAATGGGCTTTTATTCTCTGGAAATATTTGTGTGTATGCTAAAGATCAGAAATTCTGAGGGACTTACTTTTAGAAGGATGCTGGCTATGTTGCTGTTGAAACATGTCCTCCACCAGGACAGCTTACCAGTTAAAGCACATATATGAAACAAAGATAATGAAACCTGAATCCAAATGCAATAAGGATTTCTCTGCATAAAGTCTGATCATTAGAAACAAACACTTCACAATAGTCAATTATGCTTTATCTTCATTAAAGGTTCTGGAAAAAAAGGAACTGTGTAATTTGAGTGAAAAAGATGAGTGAGTTCATGATTCTACTATGGAACCCATGAAGGCTAATTCCATTTATTTATGGAAGAAAACCAGCATATTTCTTTTACAACTTTGTTGCAGCTAAGCTCTTTTTTTTGTTAAGGCATAGTGCAGTTCTATATACATAGATATATTCTTAGCTGCCTGAGAATCTAAAGTGGTACAAATTGGGGAAATCAATTTTTTGGTTTCTATTTATTATTATCTCTTGGAAAATATAAAATATAGATTTAAAGAAGCAAAATAAAAAAATGAGAACTCATGCAGAAGAGGGACCTCTTTCTTTAATCTGAGACAAAGGCCCCAGTAGAGTTAAGGATGAGAGAAGAGTAGCAGTTTAAGAAAGTAAACTTAAGGATCTGAGTCCTTTGTATATTAAAGCCAGAGAACTTAGAATTAATTCAAAATAAATGTGGAAAAAAATGAAAATATAGGAAACTAACTTTACCCTTTATTAATGCTTTATGGTAATTGCACATCTTAGCATCTCTGATCTTAGATGAGATGGATTTAAGAAAGATATAGCCCACTCTTTAAAAGATATCCCTCATGGTCTGTCTCTTTACTACATGTATTTTCCTACTGAAATGGCCTTTAGGCATTGCAGAACTGCAAATAATTAATAACTAACATTACTAAAATATGAGGCAAAGAAGTGTCTGTCATACAGTTAATTTTTTTGCAAACTATAATTACAAGATTTTAACACTGATTGTAATTACTTGAACATATGGTGAGAAATAGGTAATGAAACTGGTTTTTAATTGTGATATAATGAGTTTCTGGATGTTCCATAGTATTTCCACTGGGATACCAAAAATTTAAAAGATGAGATGAGAGAAGAGAGATAGAAAAAAAATTCCTCTAGGTTGGAATTAGCTGTATCATTGACCTGAAAGAAAACAGAATTTGAGAATAGTTCGTAGTTCTTTAAAAAAAAATCCTCAGGTCATCCTGTTATTCTTGTCTAGGTTGGGTATGTTTGGAAATTTGTTTGTTGCTCTTAATATTTTGCAAGACAAATTAGAATATTTCCTTTTATTCAGAATACATGTAAACGCAGAGACTTTCCTGCCTTGTATTTGGCTATGCAGATGAAAGGTGCTGTATTGTATTGTACACCTCAGACGGACTCTCTGTACTTGACTCTTCCCCAGACTTATTTATGCAATTTGTGCACTGTCTAAGCCCATAACTGTCCCATTGATTAGTCTCCAAAACCTTTTTATCCTCTTCTGTGCTCGACAAAGACCTGTCTACTGCAGTAAATCAGTAATAATTACCCAGTGGTGTTACTGAAGGGTTTTGATCTTATGGGCTTAGAGTTGGTTGTTCTTTGCAAGTGTTCAACATACAGGACAGAAATACATCTTATGTCTCAACATAGCTTTTATATTTTCTCTAACTTCATTTGGATGAAGTAAGATAGTTTGGTTTTTTTTAGGCAAAATATGAGGGGACATAAAGGATTCATAGACTGATGTATGTTTCTCCCCAAACTCTGAAAATGTCATGGTGGCACTTATCCAAACTCTGGGATAGAAATCATCTTTATTTTGCCTCTCCTGTGTGAATGAAATACACAATGAACAGAGTGACTGTTGTAGCTTATGATGCTCTTCAATTCCTTGCTCTGAACCTGTATTGGTTTCTCTACCCAGTCTTGCAGTGTGGGAGCTGAAATTCTGGTCAAGGGAATATTTTTCTGTTGTAGAGTTAGCAAGCCATCCCCTACTTGACTCAAGTGGCTCAAATGAATAGTTTTTCCATAAAATGACACTGTGCACTGCTCTTTCCACCCCAAATTCAGTATTACTTGCTAAGAAAAATCATTTAGTTCTAGACACGTTTTTCTACAAGACTCTATGAACCTCTTCCATCATTTTCATCTCCTTTCCTTTCCTAAAGACGAAAAGAGTTTTTTTTTACCAACCTAACTAGGAATAATATTTCTCTAAAAATAAATGTGCATTTTTAAAACAGAAAACTTTCAGCTGCCCATAACCAGCTCTTTACATTTCAAAATGGTTGTCAGCATTTCACTGCCATGCTTGTCACAGCCTCTCTAAAGCTGTTAGAGTGAGTCAGGAAGTGATTTTTCTGCCAGAGGAGCCTGGCAGTGATTACAAGCCTGGAGATACTTCTGCTGTGCAGAAAATTATTATTGATGGTGATAAGGATAAGCCTGATGAGGAAAAAGATGTTGGGCTGAGTAATGCTTGGGGGAGGGGATTGAGTTTGAGCACTGATCCTGCTCATGTCCAGTAAAAAGCTTAATACCTTTTTGTAGGACACCTGGTACTAGAATTGACAGTATTAATCCTATCCCGGTTTTCTCCTACTATTTTCAATTATTTTGTTCTAAGTAGCCTATTAATCCTGTTAGACTATATTGACAAGATGGTATCAAAAGAGAAATGTCAAACTTGTTGTATAGGGACAGGGATTTTCCCAAAGGCTGTGAAAGATAGTTTTAATATGATGTGAGAGTAAATATTTAAGATGAAAAATTCCTAATGTCTTTCCACATGCATGTAGTCCACTGACATTTTTGTTTGCACTCATTGTAGGATGTTGCTTGTTTTTAATTCCATTTCAACTACAAAGCACTCTTGGTTTCTCCTCTGTGATTATTTGCAGTGTGACCAGTTTCTCAAGTGCTAGTTTTATATTGATCTGTTTTCAGCAAAGTAGGCTCTAAAATCAGATCTGTGGCACATGTGAGAGTATGGATATGTCTGGTAGGAAATCAAAGCCCACAATCCTTGAGAGGCCCAAGTGTGTTTCTTCAAAGGACATACTTGGAAGTAGCTATTGGTGTGCTCTTAAGTGTTGGCAGTAGAATTAACCCAGTGCCTCTGGAATTACTGCTGAGTGATGTAGGAGCTTACAGTGTTTAGGTGAGACCTTAGTGTTTTTCACTCCTGTGTGACATAAAAGCCTTGATCATGCTGCATTTAAAAGCACCAGATTCAGTCCCATTGTTTTTCCTTGGTTTTGTGCCAGCCATCCCTGAACTATTTGGCATGAATTAAGCTAAATACGGAGGGAATGTAACTGGGTACTCTTTAGTTGTGTGTAGATGGGATATTTGTAGGTCTCAACATCATTCCTTGAAGACAGCTAAAATGTGGAAAAAAGTTCGTTTTTTTTTTTTTTTTTTTTTTTTTTTTTTATAAGAAGAAGGAAAAAAAAANTTCTTAAGAGAAGCAGGAAAGAAAAAAAACCCTTTTCCTTTTTCCCCCCCCCAAGCTTGCCAAAATGGAGTTTGCTCCTAGCATGCAGGTGCCAAGGATATGTCTTCATTAGCAAAAAAATGTGGTTTAAGTATAGTTTGAGCACTGGCATATGATTTGCTCATTTTTTAAAAATTTTAGGATGATCCATGGCATGATTTTGGTTCAGGCTCCATCCCTGGAGGCATTCAAGGCCAGGCTGGATGAAGCTCTGGGTAACGTGGTCTAGTGGAAAGTGTCCCTGTCCATGGCACAGCAGGGTTGGAACAAAATGATCTTTAAGGTCCTTTCCCTTACCCAAACGATTCTGTGAATCTTTTCTAGAGATCGTCTGAGCATTTCTAGGGAATGGCAGAGCCTGGGACTGTCCCAGAGCCACCATGGCTGATGTTCCTGATGTCAGGGGCCTTAATGCAGTGGACATGAGAGGTGCTGCATGTGGGGCTGGAGAGCATGGCTGTGACCCAAATGCACTTAATTTTGATCCTTTAGTGTTTCTCTTTGGGATGCTGCTCAGTAACTCTGTCTGCAGACTTTGAGCTGAAATCATAGAAAGGAGGAGTCAGAAGCAGCTCAGCTTTTAAGTTTTCAAAATAATTTTTCCTGCAGAGCAGTAATCCTTTTAACAGTGAAGGCAGAGGAAGCTTGCTGAGTGTGGGCACATCATAAATGCACTATATGTGAATTTATTTGTAACCTCTCTGCAGGGAGATTTCTGTGTTGAGCACAATGTCCCCACAGTCTGTGGGGGAGATGACACCTATGTTTTTAAATTTTATAGATGTGTGTTCCTCCATGTATAGCAAAACTTCAACCAATACTGGAAGCAAAGTGCATTTACAGCCCTTTAATTTTTTTCCCTCCCAAGAGAAACTTGGGAGGGAAAAAATATGATAGTATATTTATAATACTTACATTTACAGTATTCCAATAGTAACCTCTTTGACCATCTACCCACACTTGCCTACATACTATCTGAAAATCTCTTGAGCTGTGCCACTAACATCAGATTAGGAGGTCATATTCTGATGTAAGGTGAGATGCTGAAGGTTTTGCACCAGAAAATTATTTCCCTTTTTTGTTATAAAAAACCAAACATATGTAACAACAAAGAAACCTGAATAAAAAACATAGCTGATGAGCAGCAATGCTGGGGTGCATTATGGCAAGTCTGCTGTGGGATGAGTCTCTTCCTATCCTGTGTCCCCCCTCACTGTCTGGGCTAGCTCAGGATCTCACCATCATCCCACAAATGGCAGAAACCAAAAATAAAGACTGCCCTTGAATGCAACCTGTGCTCCTTTTCCTCTGTCCTTTTTAGCATAGAATAAACCATTTCAGTGTACCAAATGGGCAGAAAGCTAACCTAAAGGTTATGGGTTTGTGTTAGTAGTTTGGTTTTGCAAACTGAGAGAGCTCATCCCAGATAAGTGCCAGGAAGGGACAGAAAGGCAGGATTGCAGCAGTGGCTGTGAGCCTGCCTGCAGCTGCCAAGGAATCACAGCCTGGAAAAAGGCAGTTATGCCTTCCTTTTCCTGTCTTTTAGCAAATCTGGGTCTTCACACTGAGTGTTAGAAATTAAGTTATTTGTGGTAGGTTTCTCAGTCACATCTCTATATGTACACTGGGAAAATCTCAGCCCCAAATGAGAATTTCAGTGACCTGGTTCCTGTTCTTGCAGAGCATTTGTCAGTCAGTGTCAGACTTGCTAGGTGAGAATAACATGTATTTAGTTGATATACAGGTATATATGTACATACTAGACTGTCCTTTCTTGAAAGTGTAGTCTGTGGGGGACAAAGAAGAGAACTTCTTAAATAAAGTTTACTCTGCATGTCTCACAGTGATATAAACAATGTGACTGATGTGAAATAAATAAAGGTCTACTTAGGATTGCATTCATTGGAGATAATAGATAAATCTTCACTCTAAGCCCCATGATATTATTTCAGTTCCATAGTAAACATTTTCAATTTCAAAATGAACTTCACAGGGGAATCTCTTGCAGATACAGTCTCTTGACTGTCTGAAGGATCCAATCTACTAGATACTATGCCTTATTAAAAGCTGATCTACAAACTTCTTGCAAGAAGAGGAGAACATTTTTAATAATATATAAGTCAAATATTTATGAAAATTCTTTATTCCCTTATAATTTGTCTGTGCCATTACTGCATTTGTGAATAGCTAAGCACAATAAATAAGCAGCCATTTGGCTCAGTGGCATAGTTATTGCTCTGCTGTTGATACCATTTGTGTGTGTGCATAGGACAGAATAGGTGCCACAAGTGATCTAGGAAGAAATTTGTTGAAAAACCCACCTGTGAAATTGGAGTAAGTGAATCCACTTGTTGATTAACAGTCACTAATCAAGCTACAGTGCTTATGTAATATCACATCCATATGTGACAAAATATCTTATAAGTTTTTACAAGTTTATTTTTTGTGATAAATGTTATTTTAGAAGTTCAATTGTATATTTCATGCAGCAGTTGACCTTGCTCCAAATTTAGCAATATTTATTTGAGTAGGAAAAGTGACAGAGGACTTCAAAATTTAGGTATTTCTAGCTTTCCTCTGTTGTTAGTTTGCACTAGAAACCTATCAAGAACGTTCAAACATATTTAGACCTGTTTCTTTTTACCAGGTACAAAAAGTCTCTAGTAGAGTACACTATGTCATAATTATAGTATAAAATAGTTTAATATAGCTGACGAAGAATACTGGGGTTTTGATGTAAACTGAGATGAGACTCAGATTTGATTAGCTTTGATTTCATTAGGCTTCATCTGATATTAAGAAAATACTCATAAATGCTAATGTATATTAGTAAGTTATTAGCTTTAAAATTCCTCTATCTTGCCTTTTTTTTCAACATGACCTGTTAGAAAATCAAATGTTTAGCTGAAGGGTGTTCACAGGAAAAGAAATTTCTTAATTTACTGTTTCATGGGAAAGGTCTGAAGGTGGAAGACATCTCAAAACTTGTCTTCCTTTGCCCTTGCAAGTTGTCAGGAGGAAGCTGATCCATAGGGCACAGACAATTATATCAGCATTGCTGACAGGTACAGCTCAGCACCCCCAACCCGTTACAGGAGCTGGCTCTGCACCTCTCCCACTGCAGTGCAAATTTCAGAGTTTTAAGTTGCTCATGAGAGGGAGCTGGCACTGCCTCCAGGCTGGGCAAGGCACACAGTGTGCTCTTATCCACTGGCTTGTGCTGTGGGGGCAGCAACCTCTTGCAGAAGGGTGGGAAAAAGAAAAAAGGTGATAATGTCTGTCGCTAGCACAGCTAAATTTGCAAGGTGTCGGCGTTCAGCACCCTCATTGCCAAGTACATTGCCATGCATCTCATCACGGCTGTGAAACAGCAGATCCCTTTTTTTTGTATGAACAACAGGCTCCACAGGGGCAGTCAAACAGCAAACCTGGTCTTGGGGGACACTTGCACTCCTAACTTCATATTTCTAATAGGAAGGAACAACCTTGTTGCTTCTCTGAAATACTATCTGTGGTGTTCTGTCACGCAAAGTGAATGCTAACTTGAGTTGAAAAACGTTTTGCTTATTTTTGTTATAGTTTCCAAAGTACAGGATGAAAAAAGTAAACTGGGCAGAAGATGAAGTCTATTTTTCATGGTCTGGATTCCTTTATTTCAGGAAGAACAATTTCTTCCTTCGTATGTAAGTGCTTGGTGTCAGGGTGCTGAGACACAGACATCCAAAAAGGTGGATTTCCCAGAGTTTCTGGGGAAACTCTGAGTAACTTAAATTTGAAAATTAGTAATATGCTATTACTTCTTTTTGTAAGGACCTCGTAAATGTGATTCTGAAATTGTATTGCAAGTCTTACTCAAATTTAAGTTGGTATTAACTAAGTTGAAATCTTTGCATTAGCCAAAAGGAAGAGGGTATTTCAGTCTCTCTAAATATAAAAATATATTTGAAGGTAATCCTTTCAGACTGGGCAGTGGTGTATGCTGCTCCATCAGTCAGTGTTGTTTCACCCTCAATGAAAGAAAAATGAGTTGTCCTTTGAAGTACAGGTTGACTCCCTCCTGACTTATCACCAGGGTAGTTTGCTGCAAGATTCCTTCCTCTTAAAAGTTGGTCATGGAAGAAAGAACTTTTTTTTTTATATATAAAACTTTGAGGAATTTTGAGAGGTTTCACTAGGGTAAAACTAGTTTTGGACTTGGGGAAATTGAAATTGCATTCTGTTTGCAACCTGTTCATGTTTTGAAATTGTTCAAGTAAATAGATTATTCGTGATGTTTCTAAATGTTTTAGCTTAATCTTGACATTTTCTCTTCAGTGATTTCTATGCATCTTAAATATACTTCTAAATTTAACTTTAAAAAAAGGACAATCCTTTTAAATACTATCTATTCAGTGGTGGTTTTGTCTCCAGGAGTTCAAAAATGCTTTTGTCTTCAAAGAAAAATATTTTCACTTTTAAATTTCATTCTTACTTCTATGTGGATTCAAAATTTAAAATGGATCCAGGTGAAGATACCACATGATGTTTTGCTGTCTGCTGCTTTAATGTGACTTTTACTTGAAAATCAAGTGGGAAATGGCTGTTTAGGCAGCTGTGCCACAGAAATGGGTCTTGTTTTGATTCCAAAACCTGTGCATTAGGAAGTAATGGAAACACCATGCTCTTGGTGGTTGTTTAAACAGGTGGAACACATGGATGGCAGGTAACTGTTGTGCTTTTCTAGACTTAAGGCCTCAGCTGAAATATCATATTCTGCTTTGTATCATGACCTGGTAAAAAACCAAACAGCAACACCAACAAAATAACCAACCCAACAAAAAAACACCAACCAAACCAAAAAAAAAACCCAACCAAAAAACAACAAAACAAACCCCAAATGAACAACAACACAGTCCTTAATACTGCTGTTTTCCATATCAAATGTATATGGAAGTGCCTTCCAAAATTAAACAAGTGACCTAAAAAAAACCCCAAAATGCAGACATAGGTAAAGGGAACAAAAATGACACTGTCAAGATCCCACTGGAGTATTGGCAGAGGCAGATAAAGGCATAGGATGGAAATGCAGTAGGTGGTAGCAGGGGCTGAAGAAAAGACTGGTAGGGGGAGCTGATAGAGAAGAACAGCAGCAGGTAAGAGAGAGGAATGCAAATACCCAGCTTGAGGTCTGCTCAAGGTGATTTTCTGGAGACACGGGGGAAAAAAGTTTTTATTTGCCTTCTGAAACAGGCCCCAGGGAAATAGTCTGCTGGAAAGTGTTAAGAGGAATTGCTTTTTGTACAAGAGAGCTTTGCATCGTGTACTTTTTGGGTTTGGGGTTCTGAATGATTTTGATGCAAGGAAAACATTCAACCTTGAGCACTTCTCCATCCTAGGTCCTCAGGCTAAAAAAAGGAAAGATTTTCTAGAAAAGTACAGCACGATTGATTCAGCCTTGACTGGTTTGTTGAGAGAAATTTTGGAGATGTAGGCTGAAAACATTGTTCAACAAACACTTTAACAGTGAGAATAATATAAAAATGTAAGACTATTGGGAGAAACCTTGCTGCTAAATGAAGAACGTAATTTGATGATTGAAGAGTTCATAAAACTCCTCAAAGAACACTTTATAGCTCTGATTAATATAATTCATTTAATTAAAAAATATAATAGTGCAGGATGGAAAAATACCTTGAAAAGTAAACTGACTTTGAAGAGTTCTCCAAAATGTTAGCAGGAAACATGTTAAAGGTTTATAGCCTGGCAAATGAGTGTTACCAGGAGGTCTGTTCAGACTGCAGAAAATGCTGAAAATAACAGGAGGTATCATAGTGCCATGCCTGTTTTTCAGAAAAAGAAATATTCATCTAAAGTGTAGCCCAAATACCAGCCCCAGCTACTTCTGATAGCTCCTTCTAAAGCTTTCCTTCATCCCTGTTGGAGCTTTGTTTTATTCTACTTTGTAGGTGTGTGAGAATGGATTTAGAGATCCAGCATGCAATTCATATTGGGAGGAAAACAAACAAAACTTCAAGCCCAAAATACCCAAACACAAACCCTCAAAAATTCCCACCAGCAAATAAAAACCCCAGACACTCAAAGAACCTACTACCTGTGTGTTTTGTTGGTTTTCTTTTTATTTATATTTTAGCTAAGCAAGACTGAATAAGAAAAAGTGCCGTTCAAACTGTAGTAAATATAAAATGGTTTGGGTTTTAATTAAATTAATTCTTGACTCAGTAGTAGTCTTAGCATGGCACACAAGAAGAGCAGGCTGAGTTCACAAGCTGCTGTGTCTTTGCCCTTTCATGCAATAGTCTGGAAATTAGCATGTTCTCCATCTCCTACATAGGCTTCTAAAATCATCAGACTACTTGTTTCTTTTCTGAATGCTTGTAATATCCCTTTGCATAGTAAGTGAATATTCCAGCATTGGCTGGAATCCATTTTTCAGGTGACTATTCTGAAAATGCACCCTGAATGATTAGACATTCAAGAACAATTTCCTAATCCCTAATTTCCTAACACCAAAGTATCAGATGTACACTTTGCCTTCATCAAAAGTGAGACTGTGAACTGAGTTTTTTTAACACCCTGGTAAGAGCATGTAATCTGTTTTTCAACACATTAGTTCAGGCTTATCCTTGAGGAAAGGGAGCCTTGTGTTTAGATCTTCTGTGTGTTAGAGTCCAAGGCCAAGATGAGACCAGCTGAAGTTTACACTAGCCTGAATTTTACTCTTAGAGAACATGGTGCATTATTTACCCCACTGTTCCTTTACAGAACAAAGTAGTGACTTAGCTCATACCACTTGCTTTGGGAGTATGAAAGATGTGTAACTGTTGTTTATCTGCAGCTAATGCAACATTAAAGTATGCTGACAAAAATTCCCTGACTAATGGTGATTGTGGATGTTACTCTTTTCCAAAGACCCCAATGTGTCCATCTCCCTTACATGCTCGTGTAACTTAATGCATCTGAACCTTTAGACATACTGGCATAAAAATCAATAAATAAACAGTGTAATATATAGCAAGAGATGAGGCTCAAAAAATTCTTGTATCTAGACTAGAAACTGAAGATCCCTCTTTGTCATTGTAAGTTCAGGTACAGCCAAGGCAGGTCTATAACACAGATCAGTTTCTACCCAGCAGACGAAGTAAGACATATTAGCTAAAGATACACTAAAAGTAATTAATAGCTTCCTGGTGTCATAGTTGTAGAATTCCTTTTCAGCAGGCCTGAGAAACTGAAAAAGGGAGTCCTGTTCCTACCTATGCTGCTTCTTGGTGTAACTTAGGAGTTGGTACATGTCCATGTAGCGGGAGACTTGTATTATTTTCACGTTTAATATGTACCATCATTCATTTGTACTCTGAAGCTGTCTGGGTTCAGTCCATTTGCCTTGCTGTTTTGTCCACCTTCATTTAGAATTTTTTTTTTAAAAAAAGGTTCCTTTGTAATTAATGCTTATAGAACTTGTTGCCTTTTATAAGGTGCTTTGATTTTTTTTAAGTTCTTGACTGTAAAGCTAACCATATTTCCAATTCTACCCACATCAAAGGCCTCGATAGTGCCTTAGAACTTCATGGTCTACGTTTTTGGTGCAAAGTTGCACCTGTTTAGAAAAATTGTAGCGGTCCAGGAAAAAGATAAAGGTGTTCCTTGGGGAATCCTTTAATTGATAAATAACACTTTTCATGTTACACCTAAGTAAACAGATTTATTCATTCAGCTGGAATTAGCATCGTGTATGAAGGATGGGACAATGTTTTGGCAAGAAATGAGGCTTGTCATGAGATTTCCAATAAAGATTTGATATGAAACATTGTATAATCACTTAATCTTGTTAAACGTAGCACAAAACACTGAGTGTATTAGAGCGTGTGTTTAAATGATAACAAATCCTGCTGTTAGACCTAATAGAAAACCAATAGAAAACAGTCCTTTCTCCCCTCACTTGCTGCTCTTAGAAGAGATTTCTTTTCACTTAGGAGCTATTTACTCTGCCCTTTTGTTATTGACCAAGGTGTTTTAATATATACTTTAAGGTTTTTTGCTTGTAAATACTTGTATTTAAGTATATTTAAAGAAAACTCCCACAAAACTGTTTAAAGTAGAAATATATTACATAACTATACTATATAAATTATATAAAGTATTATGTAAAATGCATATAACAATTACAGAAATATATGCATTGTATATATTGTGTATGAAAAGAATATTCATATTCTGTACACATAGGTCAGAGGTAATATCATGAATGGGAGTGTTAGTGTGTTAGAAATATCCATGTCCATTACAGGAAGAATCTACATTTCTTTTGTTGTTTTCAGGGGTTGTATGGATAGAGGGGGTAGTTTGTTTTAAAGTGTTTTACAAAGTAAATCTTCTGTGGTTATAAACTTCACAGAGAACAGGTGATGGGCAGGGCTTGAAAAAGAGTTCTGAGACGATTCACAATTTTCAGGAGTTCTGTTGTTGAAAATTTTCCAGTAGCTTAGAATGAACTATACAAACCCTTTCTGTAGGATCAATAGAAGATCTGTTGTCTGATGCCTGATGTTTTTCAGCCTTTCTAACAGTGTGGAGGGTCACTGTGTCACAGTCCAGCCCTGTAGCTGTCACACCTGTCATTCCCCAGACATGCCTCTTACAGGTGTTGGAGCTTTGTGTGATGTGCCAGACCAAAAAAGTTATCCACGCTCATAATAGTACTCAGTTTCTGGGCTCACTGGTTCTGTCTGGTTATTGGTACCTGATATAAAGAAAAGGTCAGGGTAATTCAGGCTGGGCTCTAACCCAGGCCTGTACTACCAGTAGCTTTCCAAGAATTGGCAGCAGGATGCTTTCCTGCTATTGCTTATCTATGCCACTTGCCAGTATTCTGGTGTAGGAATGCAGCAAATATAAATGCTTTCCTTGACATAGAAAGAGGTAAAATTTCTTCAAGAGATACAGGACATGCATCCCTCTTCCAGGACTAGAGATTGAGGAAGTTTCAGTAAATGGGCATGGCTTCTACTTGCTGCTTAAAAAAATTACTGATTTGTTTTGGTAGAAAAGTTATCACTGAGGTGTGAATTAAAGTTGGGATCTTCTAATCTGCGTTCTTAGAATCATTGACTGATTTGGGTTGGAGGGGACCTTAAAGATCATGTAGTTCTAACACCCCTCCTATGGGCAGGGACACCTTTCACTAGACCAGGATGCTCAGAGCCCTGTCCAACCTGGCCTTGAACACTTCAGGGATGAGGAGTCCTCAGCTTTTCTGGGTAACCTGTGCCAGTGCCTCACCACCCTCACAGCAAAGAATTTCTTTATAATAGCTGATCTAAACCTAATGTCCTTCAGCTTAGGGCCATTCCTGCTTGTCCTATCACTCCATGTCCTTGTAAAAAGTCCATCTCAAATATTCTAGAATTGGATTTTAAAACTAAATTAAAAATCTAGATTTTCTAGAATTAAATACTCAAATATAAGTGTAGGGGACTGAAATAAAATTCATCTTGTATAACTGAGTATCAGACACGCTGAAATTTGATACTGAAATATTAATACAAAAATTTGGGTTTGGTCTAGGAATTGAGGGTTTTGGATAAAGGTTTCATGTATTGGCTTTGTGTGTTTATTCAACATACCACTATAACTGTAAAATATACACATTTATTAGTGGATATGATTTATTAATATTCTTTTGCTGAAGGTTCATAAAATACAGAATTACAGAAATATGCACATCCCAGCTGCTGCATATTCTCTGGAAACTATCGGTTGTCCTTGTTCCTGTCAAGTAGCTCTGCATGCACACATCATCCCTGTAATTTTCATCACATTAATGTGATTCATTAGCTGTTTAGGAGGAAGAGACATGTCGGATGCTGTCGAGTAGAAGCAGATTAACTTCGAGGTTTTATCGGAAATGGCGAATTAGTGTCCTGCAAATTCCCTGGGAAGGTGTGCCTGGAGTGTGTACAGAGTAAATACGGCTGATGGTGACTAATGGCAGACCTGCCATAGCTGGGCACACACTTCCCTTTCCCCAGCTGCAAAATAAAGTGTCTGGCAAATGATGTAAGCACCGATGTCTCTCTCACTGTTGCTGGTGTGATCGTATCCACAGCACTGAGGGGAAACTATTTTACTGGGCAACTTATTCCTAATGTGATTCCAAATGAAACTGCTTGAAGCAGTTCCTGTCCATAAGGATAGCCAAGTGTCAAGGATTTGATAGCTGTGCACAAGTAAAAATCCCAATAAAGGGAGTGCTCACATCAGCCGCCCAGTCTATGTGGTGGTGGGAGGGGAGCAGGAGAGAAAATGGGTTACAGTGTTTCATAATGTAATTACAAAAGGTGATTTGAATTTGATTGTCTGCAGGAAATGCTGATAAGGGTAAATCTCTGTGCACTTGGAGATCTGAATGCTGAGGCCAGATCAAACCTCTGCAGACTTGTGTGGGAAAGCACAGCTATTTCATGACCTCCTTCTCTCTCCCATTAGGCTCTTGCCTTGTAAAAGCAGGACACATTTTGGACTGCATATTACAAATGCAGAAATGACCAAGTACTTTTCAGTTATGGCTGAAAAAAATTAATTTACTTCTGTTCATTCTTTGGGAGAAGAGATTAAGAAAGAAAAAAAACCTAGGGAATCCAATTAATTAAAGAAAACAGTGAAAGTAAATACATCTGGCCCTTTCAATTTTTGTTCATGTAAACAACATCAAGAACAGGAAAAAGAAGGAAGAAAGTCTTAAAAAGTGAGAAAATAAGCTGTTGTCTGTAATTCTTAATTTTTCATGCCATAAACTCTGATCTTAAATCTTCAATGTATGTTGCATTTTGTCTGTAAGACCAGTTTGTGATGAATTGTGGCTTGTGAAGAGGCTTTTCTTTACTTTTTTTCTTTTTCTTGTGTTTTGTTTGTTTTTTCCTTTTACCTTGTGTGATGTTTCTGATATGTCAGCAACTACCTGAAGTTGTATAAAACCAAATTACTTCAAGGTTTTCCATACAGTCACAGTGCCTTGGGTCCTTCACTCATACCTTGAGGAATGGCATTGTTAACATATTAAACTATTTCAGCCTAAATTTGCTTCAGCTTCTTTTAAGGGTTTTTGCCTGATCTCAAGTACAAGGCAAGTACCTAGAAATCTCACTTCTCCTTTATCTTCCATATCTGTCATTAGCACCTGTAATTTCAGTTGATCTTGGTGATAGAAATATCTGGCCTGGCAGCTAAATCTCTAAACTCACGTGTCCGTGTCTTTGATTGGAAAAGGAAGGGAACAGGTTATCTTGTTGTATCTCTCTTGTGGCTCTCCAGACTCCAAAGGGAGAGCTTTCTTTTTGGTTTCTGAGTAAATATGCAAAACGGCTGAAGGGCAGTAGTAGGAGACTTGGGAGAATACATGGATTTGTTTCTGGATCAGTAATTTATATCTGTTCCTGCTAAAAGGCCAGGCTGATACTGCTCAGAACACAAAGCTATGTAGAAAGATCCTGTGCTATACATGTATTTCTGAAGGATGCCATACAAAAAGTTTTTGTAACTCTTTCAGGGAAGAGCTCTCCACTCACTAAGTAGAGGAATGAGATGTTAATGGCTGACTTGGAAGAATTTGTAAGTCAAGCCTCAGTTTATTCATAGCAACGTGCTGACTTCATTAAATTGCACATGTGGAAGATACAGTGCAGCCTCACCTATTTGTGACCACTGAAGTTACTAAGTGTAACTGTTGAGACCATTCCAATATCGTCCTTCCATTGTTCCTTTATTATTTATTTTAAGATTCCTTCTCTTTAATTTTAACCATTTCAGTTCTGTTTTCATTGCCTTCCTTTTAATAATTGCTTCCCATTTGGATTGTAGCATATCTTTGGGCTGTTTTCCTGAGTGGCTGCATGAATTTCCTCTATCTCCTGGGACTTTTAGATAAGCTAGTAAAAAACCAAACAAACAAACACCCCAAAAAATCCCCAAACCACCATTCTTCTAGTTGGTAGAGTAGTTGTGTGCAGGAGTTACTCTTTTCTTGTGAAATGCTGGTGTTCCTGATTGCTTTAGGTACGATTGCATTCTTCTCAGTAAAGAACTAGACTTTAAAAACTTCTCATCTTCTTCGCTAATTGTGTTAAACTACTTTGTATTAAAAAGTTGTAAATATTGCTGTTTATATAAAGCAAAACATAGTGTTTACAGTAAATTATATTGCATGCAGTTACACATTTAACTAAAGCACATGGTTACTCAGTATTGATATTAGAGAGACATTAGAGCAATACAACCTCTACTGCACTTTATTATTCCTGGCATTGACAACAACCATAATCAATCCCCATAAGGAAGAAATTTTCAAATTAATTTTTTTCCTGAAAAAAAATGGTTTGGAACTTAAACAATGTGTGCTACTGCATAGCAAAGCATGAGAACTTACGGAGTATAAAAATACAACCGACACTAATAACAGCCCTCAAGGAATTGTCAGTAAATCTGAGATGGAATATGGCACAAAGCTAAGGAAATGAGGTGTTCAAACAATTATTTCTTGTGCACAGGATACTGGGTAAAATATACATTTTTAGTGAAAAGTATCTCCCACAGGTACGTTCTATAATGCGGAGCCCAAGTTTATATAAAATTTTAATGTTTGTCTTGGTAATAGTTTGATACTACTAAAATCAGAAATGTAGGGAGATATGAAAAGTGAAGCAGCTATTCCAGGAACAATTTTTTTTTTTATTGGAACATGTAAAATGTGTAGCAGTTACATGAATATGTTGAACATCACTAAAATAGATCTTTCAGGGAAAAAAAAATGCTCTTTTGATGTACTAACTATGAAATTACAAAAAATAGCTAATAGATTTCATTTTAATTTGATTGCTAGTTCATGTCAAAGAAAAAATACTAAAAGTGACGGAGGTTCTTACAGTATAGTGCAACCCCTCTTTGACATACACATCACCTGAAGTTACATTTAATGAGAGAGAACCAGACCATCTTGGCATATAATTTTTGATTTTTTTTTTCTATTTTACTCTTTAACCAAATCATTAATGAGCTACACTATATTTTTTTTACCTTTAAACCTATCAATGCCTTGAACCATGTGCAAATCCTAAATATCCAAGTGAGAGGAAAGCTTAGATATGTATTCTGTGCAGACATCTTAAGGGTGTGGACTACACCAGTCACAGAAATAGTGTGGAAGGCTCAAATGGGGTTATTCAGCCAGTAACACTTTTTGTTTTGGTGGTAATCTTTCAATTCCGTTGCTTTTCTGTTGTTTGGTTTTGTTTGTGTGTGGGTTTTTATTGTTTTTTGTTGTTGTTGTTGTTTGGGGGAGAATGATTCATGGCTCAAATACACACTGAACATGTAGTTTGTCTCTTTTTATTTCAACGCTCAAGTTTTCAGGACTAGGCTAAAAAAAAAGAAGGTAAAATTAACGTGTTCAGAAATGATATGGCTTGTAGTTCCTCATAAGGATCTAAAGCTGGAACCAACTGCAGGAGATGTGGACACAGAACGTGTCACTTTGTATATCTGCTGTACACAGACAAACTTGAAGGCATGGGCAACAAAAATTAGATAAAATTAAATTAGACATGGTTACACTGTTGCAAATTATTTGGATTTTTTTCTCAAGCTTATAGTGCAACTATTTTAGAAGACTATGTCTTAGTTTAAGGTATTTTCTTAATGCGCCTCCTACATTATGATGGGTTATTTTTCAGATTCACAGGCTAATGCAACAGGGTAACCCTACAGTGAAATGCTCAGTACTTCTGATGTTCTGCAGGTAATTCACTATTGCACTTTAGCTCATTACTTCATAGGTGATAAATTTCTTTGGGGAAAAATGCTTTTAAAGAGTTTGACAAGTTTAATTAATCTATTAAAACTTTGACTCTTGGATGAATTTACAGGAAACATCATCCTGTTTCAAGGGCAGCTCAGCTGCAACCTTCTACCATCATGTCACAATGTCCCTGAGTAAGGAGCACAGGCAAGACTAGTTGGAAAAATGAAAAAGGTAGTCCTGTACCTGGACAACCAGACAATAGGCACTTATATGTTTTTTTTTCTGAGCCCACAGCAGAATAAAATGTTGTCTTTGTATTGTCCATGTAAAGTGGTGGCAGGTAATTAGCACTCAAAGAAAAGGCAATTCATGCAGTCCGATTCTATGCCTTTGCCACTGGGAATGGTATTAATATATCTCAAAAAAGGGGAAATGAATATTAATATTGTACTTAGAATGCAATTTGAGTGCTCCAAAGGCAAAGAAAGGCTTAAGGCTTCCTTAAGTGTTTGCATTCTGAAGCATTTTAAAATAGTGTATATTTTTTCTTTTATCTCAATTAAGGTACAAGATAGTCTTAAGAAACAGCTATTTGTCATCCTTAGGTTTTCTTTCTGGTTCCATATGTTCATTTCTGTTTCTAGGCTGCTGTTCAAATCCTTGTCTGAAGGTGGAATTCAAAATTTTTTATGAATTCTTTCTTTGCTACTCTATATGGTCTTTCTAATATTTGACTTAAATACAAATTTAAATAAATATTTTTTATACAACGAGGTTTTAAGTCAAAGTAGTATAATTATTGTTGGTTTAGTGCGTTGTGTGAGGCAATAAGAGTGAAAGCCAATGGACATCATTACATGGACACTTACTTTGAATCACTAAAAATGTGACTGTATCTCAATGTACTCTTCGTTGTGAAACATCCCATATGTCAGTCAGAAATCAGGTGGAATTAACACAACTTCCTGATGAGAACATTCAACAGCTGGACATCAAGGTTTTGGCCACAAAGCAAATGTAGAATTAGTGATAATTTGTACCAGTTTATTTCAGGGACTTTCGTAACTTTACACAGCAGTCTTTAATTATGATAGAATAGAACCCAGTTCTTGAGAGCATCCTTCACCTGTTTTAGCTGTAGTCATATTTTCCTTTCTTCTTTTCAATTTTATAATTTCCTTGGTTTTTTTCCTTGGGTGTTGTGTTTTGGGTTTGGGGGTTTTTTTATGGGTTTTGTGTGTGGGTTTTTTTTTTTGTTTTTTTTTTTTTTTTTTTTTTTTTTTTTTTTTTTTTTTTTTTTTTTTTTTAGCTTTTTTGGTTGTAATCATCATTCTCAACAGGAATAGCCATAATCCTTAATAGGAAGGAAGGCTGTTGGTATGTCTCTTATTGCTACGCAGCTCTAATTTATTCCAAGATGATTTTATTCCCATTGGAAAATGAATTAGCAGTTAAAAAAAAAAATCTGTAATTGTATAATTAAAGACTGTAGCATCACAAGCACAGACAAGATGTGAAGCTGCTGAAAAAAACCCCCCTCTTTTACCTCTTTGACACTTGGCTAACTCTTGTCCCATAATCAAATTGCTTTACTAGTAGTAGGCATGAAAATAACCAAAGCTGCAGAGTGGAATGGGTCCATTAATTTAAAGTATATGCTTTTCCAAACAATTTTGCCTATTTACAAATTAAAAAAAAAAAAAAAAAAAAAAAAAAAAAAAAACAAAAAACCCACACACAAAANAAAAAAAATCAGCCAAGAGCTAAACTACCTTTTTGTTTGTTTGTTTGTTTTCCTTCCCCACTTCCTGTTCCCTGCATGAATTTGGTGTGTACAGGTCAAGGTGAAATCTCTCTGTCCATTGAAATTTGTGCATCAACCTATATATTGACAGGAATGTTGAGGCTGCCATCTAAGTGGATTAAAGCATATAGGACCTTTCTGGATATTGATTGAAATGAGATACAAAATGAACAATGAACCACTTGGCAGTTGTGGCTTTCCTGATGGGTGACTGACTCTTAAAAGCTTTTCTATCAGGACACAATAATATTGACCTGGTCCTATAATGCTGAGCGTGTGGACACAAAGCATGTGCATGCAGTGGGGCCTGGCATGTAATTCACTGATTTCTTAGGAAGCATTTCTATCATCTGGGGTGCAATAGTGCCGTGAATGCAGCATCACGAGATCCATGTCCACCCCATGGTCCCCTGCTGTTCTCACTCATGAAGCAGCAGGTAGAATAGAAAGGTGCCTTTGAGGATTTCTATTTGCGAATCATAAAAGGCTATTTTCTCTAATTTGAGGAGTAAAGGGTGTTTAGTAGAACATTGGTACTTGCGTGCACCTCAAGGCAGAATATTTTCTTCTAGCCCTGGGTGTTCATTTTTAAATCTGCTGAAAGTATTTATCACTTCTTTCATAATGTGTTTCTGGATTAGCTGTGTTTTGTAAGGAAGGGTAACCCAGGCAACCCAACAGTCTAGCCCTTAGGCAACCTACAGGCAGTCAGCCTTTGCAGAATATTAATAATAATAAAAGACCCCTCACAGTGCTAGCAGTGAATTCCAGTGAATTTTTGACAGGTGAAAGTCTGTACCTCCAAGGTAAAGCAGAGGGGGAGATGGGCAGCATGACTAAGTGCTATTTCTGTTAGATTCATGACAGTGCACTTGGAGATTAATAAGACTTCAGAAGATTTTTGGAAACAGACTGTAAGCTGTGTAAGAACAGCGTCCTGAGATAAAGGGTCAGGGCAAGAACTGCAGAAGGAAGAAAATGCTGCATTCTCTGCAGCAACAGGGTGAGTTATTTATACCTGACTCTGCAGGAACTGCAGACGGCTGAGGACAACAGTCCCTTCCCACTGTGTGGCTTTGCTTAGTGGTGGGAGAGGCTGACTTGGTTGTGCAGAACCTATTTGCAGTCTTGAGCTTGTTCTCACATCCCATGAAAAAGATGCCTGCCTGGAGCAGGCTGTGAAGTAGATGAAGAGTCTCAGTAGGCTCAGGCATAGAATCCCTCCTCGGCAGGAAGATCCCACTAGTTTGGACATCAAGGCTTTTCTGGAAAAATCCATATTCAGAGACTGAAAGGTTGGAACACTGTATGATGGGTGACATCTGTTTTATCTGTTTAAATTTCTGTTACTAGTTTAAGAAATGTTTTGGCTGAATCACTAGAGAAGAGTGATTCCCCAGGAGGGAGAAAGCTGCTCTTTGCCTTGGACAGTAACTGATCTGGTGGCAGGGAAAGAGGGGATCACAGGGTGTAAAAGGCCAGGGGAGCAGGAGTGTAGTGTAAAGGGGCAGACAAAGTGCAGAGAGATTGTGAGGAGCAACCCCTCGGGCCACAGAGGAGACAGCAGGAGATTTCTACAGACCAGAGAGGCAGAGGCAGGATCTGCCAAAACTCAGAAAAGATGTTTAGAAACAAGAGCCTACCCTGGTTCAGTGAGTTCTCTCTCCTTAAAATGGTAATTATTCTAATTAATAGCCTATTAACCCCTTGTTTATTGTTTTATTTTAAAAGCATTCAGATCTGTTTTGGTTAGTTAAGTCTCTAAGAAAGATTGACTTAAAGCTTTGGTTGGCTGGGGACGTGGTCTTAGCAGGCAGCAGCATACTATACAGGGCCTGGAATTGCAGAAATGTATAGCTTAAGAAAAAAAATGTATCACTTAAAGTGATGGTTATGTTTTCATTTTGGCTGGATATGCTTTTTCCAGCATATATTGTACACAGAAGATTTGCATTTGGGGCCTTGTGGTTGCAGGATTATCTCTGTAAAATTTCTTTGTTTTTGAGAGACATGAAACTTTGCACAGGTTTTGATCTGTTGACCTTAAGTTAGAGTGATTTTGTCAGGAGCTTCCCAACTTTTGTTCACAGCTTACGATTCCTGTGTTGGGGATTATTGTTCACTTCTTCTCTTAGGTTTTCTGATGCCATACAGTAGGTCATAGAAGAATAATGTAAATTATTCCTGGCTGTCGAGATTTTTCAAATTTGTTTCGTCAGTTACCAAGTTTTAGTCATGATTTTCAGTTATTTCCTTTTTTTATGGTAGAGAGCAGAGATGATTACTTGGTAGATCAAGGTGGATCAATATGTGTGTTAGTTACCTAAACAAAAAAGAGTTGCAACTGCCCCACAACCCAAAGAGAAAAAAATCAAAAAGGTTGATAAAAATAATTTTTTTAGGTGATTGGGGCACATTACCTTGTTGGAGATAAACTTCTATATAGTATGATTTTAACATGTTGTTTGAGGCAGAGGCATTATCAGAAGGGACCTACATTGATTACTTGTTATTTGAGTTTCTATACTTGCATTTGGTTTTTTTCCCTTTTATTGACAAACCTTAAATCTACGTTACAAGAATGTTTCTATCTCCTTTATTTGGAATATTAGATCTGCATATACTGGGGGAGTTTGGTGAGTACAGTGAAACCAAACTGAAATCCCTGGTCCCCACTGCATACAGACACTTGCTATTTGATTTTATTAACCTTTTGAATTTTTTGTCCATTAAAATGTGGGACATGTTCATTTGTGTGTCCATATCACCTGCATTTTGCTGTTCTTGCTGCTTCTAGGAGGTTAAGTTTACATAAAGTCTTCAATCTGTTGGTAAGAACATTTGAAGTACAGAGACATTAGCATGAGTTTGTCACTGTGTGCATGTGCAAAGGGAAAAAAGATCTTAGGATGTAAAATGAAATTTTAAGCTTTTAGGGTGTATTCTTTCTGTGTGTAGTTGGGTAAAGGTAAGTTTTTCTAAAAGGATACTGCACAGGACTCTGGGACCATTTCTTATGGAACCTTGTAAAACGAAGAGCTCTTCAGACTCCTTTGTGGCTGTATGGGTTGTCTGTCCCAATCAGTCTTTTATTATAATTGCAGTATGTAATAGCTCAAATGAAGTTAATGAGCTGCATCAAACACATTGTGGGTTTTTTACAGTATATGTTTTTCTCTGCAAGAGATTTTTTAACTTCTTCAGCTAAATGTATAGCTGGTATAAATCTGAATAGCTGATATAAATCTATATAGCTGTAATTTGGTAGTATAACATACATTAGATGATTCTTCCTGTGGTTTTTACTGGATAAACTAAATGGATGAAATTTATATGAATGGCTTAAATGTATGTTCAGCAATGGCAGATTTTTCCACTGGTCTTTGAGCTGGTGTATATATTGAATAGCTGAGGTTTTGAAGCAACTTCAGATTCCTGATTGATAAAGATGAAATGAAGTACTAAAATAGGCATGGCAACTGATAGAGAATGGTTGAGTGGCATGAATTTCATCCCACCCCCTCCCTGTTTTAAATTGATCTACATTATGAACAAATATAAGTTATTAAAAATCTCTGTGTGAATTTGTGTGTGCATTAAAAAATAATGAACTAACAGCAACCTCAGCTGCAAATCACAGCGGATCACACACACAAAATCTACATAGAAACAGGTTTTTTTCACTTAGAAAATATTGTCATTATTTATTCTTCTTTGTCTACAAAGCTGCTTGGAAAATGTGCTTTCTTAAATAGCTATTTTAATATGCTGTGATATACACCTGTAGTTAAACAAGAGACAAAGGAAATGTTAATTTTACTGGTAAAGCTGGATTAGACTCTTTTAACTCTACTGTCTTGGTAGTTTGAGACCCTAAATTTCCTTTCTGACAATCTTTTCTGGCCATCTTTTGCAATTTTGTTCTAGCCAAGTAAGTCCTTTAGGATTACTCTTTCCAAAGGTTGAACCTAATAAAACCATATCAAGTATTCCCAGAAGTGAATATCTACTTGTTCAGAGCAAAGGAGTAGCCAAGTTCATGCAATAGAAACATATAAATGAACATAATCACATTCAGGAGCTCTATAAAGGGAAAACTGTAAGACACTGACAGGACTGTGAAATGCCTTAGTTAGTCAGTGATTTTGCAGAGTTTAAAGATATATGAAGCAAGGAGTTTCAAATGTCACTTGTCTAAAGAGTGTATTATTGTAGCAGCAGAAAAAAATGGTTTAATACTAGTCTTTAATAAAAATATTCCTTAATAAAAATACCTTAAGTGATTTTTGTCTTGTCTCTTCATTAAACTGCTGTTCTAGATAAGCATCAAAATGAGTGAAACTGTAATCCAAGTCTTCTCAAGAATATCAGCATATCCTACGCCCTCCTTATGTATGCTACTGAATAGTTAAACTGAGTGTCCATTTTGAAGAACACTGCTTTTAGCAAATCAAGTGATCATCATAATTTACTAAAGAGAGGAAAAAAAAAGAACCTTAAATATTTAAATAGCTTTGTTCCAAATTCTTGACCACTGTTCCTGAGCTTGTCACAAAACTAAAAATACCTGAAATCTTGTTTCCCTTGTCTTTTTTAAAGCAGGAAGGGTCTGAGGGACCAGAATTCAAGGCAGATGCTCCCAGGGGTCTGATGGTTACAAGTCTGAATTTTTTTCCCTAGTGAATGCTAATTAACAGGTTTATCATATCTTCCCAGACCACTGTTTTATATCAAATGGGAACATAGCAATGCACTCATGGTATTATTTCAAGCTGCTTTCCAACTTTGTGAGCAATCCTTTCCTTGCCCCTATGAGCAGGGTTTTTGTTTTCATTTTTGATTAGCTCCTCACTTTTGTTGTGCAGGCATCTAAGTAGGAACCATCACAGCCCAACAAAGAGGTAGATAAAATTTCTTCCCAGAGCTGATGATATTTTGTAGGTAAAAATTCTGTGGCTGAAACCACCTTTTATTTTGGATGCTTTCTACTCTTCTGTCAAACGCTGTGAGTAACAGAAGTTACCCAGCACTTACTGGATTCATCCCTGGCCTTCATGCCCCTAAGCATAGATACTATTTATTAGATTTCTTTATTTTTATTAACATAATTGCATGCAGACATGGCATAAACTGCTATGCCATAAATTATAAATAATCTGAAATAAATAATGCATTATTAGTAACTTATTTAAACCTAATACTTAAGAAATCTAACATATAATTGCAGAAAAAATCAAACTTATTTTGGATGTATTCACATGGACTAAGATACCAGTGCTATGATTTTAACCCCACTGTCCCCTGCAGGAAGAAATCATGATACAAACCAAATGATATATGCAGTTCCTTTGTTGTGTGTGCTGGCATGCACTGTTTTGTCTTACATGAATCGATGCCAAGAGATACCAAAAAAGAGACAAAGGGGGGTAATTAGACAAAGGGGGGGTTTGATACTCAATTATCTCAGGAAGAACACCCATCTGATAACCCCAAACTGTCTTTTCATGTGTCTATTGAGCGGGCATAGCCAGAAGTCTGCAGCGTTGTATCTTCTGTAGGTTGCATTGATTTCACATTTGCTGAGAATTTGTCTGTTCTTGATACAAAGAAGGCCTCTGATCTAGAGACAAAAAGTGGGGAGGGGGACATTTCAAAAAGAACTGTGTAAACAGGTGCCAAATTAGCTCTTGTGGGTAGAAAAGGCAGAAGTGAGAGATTAATGGTATTATTGTGCAGTCTAAATGCTGTCACTGCATTTTCAGCTGATACCTAGACAAAAGCTAGGTATGTGAACTTTCCCCAAGATATTTCACTGAAAAATATGCATAGTTGTACACAAATACTTTAAAATCGACTGAACAAAACAAATAATTTAAACATACGAATGATTGACATTTGCTTTTAATGAGGTTACATGAAATACTTGAATTTGATCTTGTGGATCAGAAATATCATTTTGCTAAAACTAAAGATGACTTTGAAATTATGAAAGTTCAGGACTGATATATAGAAGTGTTCTCAGATGATTTTTTTAGAGAGACAGTTAAAATTCTCAGTGAAATATCCTAAGGAATAAATGAGAGACTAATTACCGTTACAATTTGGTAGGGCATGGTTTGGAATCCAAACAACAGTACAGTACAGTAACTATATGAGCCTTGAAAAGGAGGGGGGTATAAATTGAAAAGTTATTTGGTAGGGCATAGATGTAGTAAGAATGCACATAAAGTAGGTAAGGACATGTTGTAAATGCGTATTTGACCTGCACTGTGGACGTTTTTAGATTGCTAGGAAAAATTGCAACTATTTCCTTCTTCAGTTCTCCTGCCTTCTTGCCTCCCCCTCCTTCATTTTGCAATAATAGAGACTAATTGCCCTATTGAGAGTTTGAAAGGCTGTATAATTTAGATTGCTGCAGACAACTTCCAAGCAGTTTGTAAGCATGAGGTGGGAGGCTTGAGAAAAAAATTACAGGTTTGAGCTGTGGTGGGTATAGTTTTATGCTTCCTTTGCATTGAGTGCTGTTGACCACTTTTGTCCTCTATGGGTATAGTCAGGTTTTCATGCTACACAGAAATCTTTCAGATAACATAAAAATGTGAATTACTTTGTTGTGTGGCAGTTAAAGATGCAGAAATGTTATCCCTAAACCCAAAACACTATCTGAAATTATTTTTCCAAGCAAAGTCCCTGTGTACCGTGTGTGTTACTGACTGTCCAAACATCCTTTTTACTGTGTTTTAATTGTCCTTTTTAGTTTCTGGAACTGTCCATGCTGTTTTCTCCCCACCACTGCCTTGCACAAAAAGAGGCAGATTTTTGGCTCTGTTTGCCATCTAACAAGAAGCACTTATGTCACTAGTGGGAAGCTTGTTCTACTGACCTCCAAACTGGCTGCTGCCTTTTGTAGAAGAGAAACTTGTCCATGGAAACTTAAACCAAAAAAACAGTGTGCTTGTCCATTAAGAAGGTAACATCTGAGGTTTTCTAACTAACCTGCAATGAATCCAATTTACCCAGGAGCAAAGCTTGAGATGTGTGCCCCTGTTTTGAAGATGTATGTGAAGAAACAAAATAATAAGACTTGTTAGGAGTGTTCTTCAGGGCATAGATACTTCATGCATTGTCTTGGCAATTTGAGAAAATGCTCTCAGCTATTCATCATAGATTCTTGTGCTTTCCTTTCAATTTTCTGAAAATATTCACTCCTGGAATCACCAGTATGAAAAAACCTCTATAAACAGGTGCCAAATTAGTATGAAAAGATAACTGGGTTTGGGGGCTTTTTTTGCTTGTTTTGTTGGTGGTTTTGTTTTGGTTTTTTTCTGTTAATTGGAGATGGTGTGGTAAAGGAGAGGAACCCTTTCAGTTTGAAATGTGCAGTGAGCTGAGGATCAGCAGCTCCATGGGCCATCAAACTGCCTCAGGGAGCTGCAGTGTGAGGATGGGCGGGGCAGAGGTGTTAGTGTGGCTCCTGTGAGCCATCAGCACAGGCTGTGAACAGAGACCTTGTCCTCCAGACAGCTTCTGTGCTTCTGGATTGAGAGGGAGACATAATCTAGGGCAAAGACCTGCTCTGTCTGAGATTTCTGTCAGTTGTAAATGTGCTCTTTGAGGACTTCCTGTAAACTTCCAGCCCATGCTCCCCAAAAAATACACCTAGTTCAGCTCTCAGACTCTCAGGCAGAAGTAATTTGAGACAGCTTGCTTGCTGCTGTGTCAGGATGCCCTTTATTCCAGGTGAGAGTCTTGCTGTTTTTCTTGACCACACCTCCAGGGATGAGGAGTCCACAACCTCTGGGCGAACTGTTCACAATAGTGTTACATAGTTGTCTCCCTGTATAAATGATCTATTAGAGGAATAATGTATCTGTATCTGTGTCTACTCTTTTATTTTGTTCTTTTTTCTTTTTATTTTTTTTCTTTATTCTTTATACCATACCTATGTAACACCTAAAATATTAGGGTCTTACATATCTCTAACTGGGAATCTTAGGAGCAGTGGGAATATGAGAATAACAGCAATCTGTCTTGTTGTCAATTTAGTTGTGTGTTTGACAGTAGCTAAAATATTTGAAATGGTAGAAGATTTTTGACAAGGATTGTCTGTTCCCAGGAAAATAGATGAATAGAAAACTGTTTCCAGAGAATAGTTATCAATGCTTCAATTTTAAATTACAAGTAGAATTCAGCTGGGTTCTTTCTTGGATCAGGTGGTATTGAGTAGTTTCACTAACAGCTTGGGTAGCTGATTGGGATATATGGTTATTAAGGGAACAAATGGAATAGGTACAGGGTGATTGTGTGTGCCATAAGACTGGGATTTAAAATAATCTTGATAAAAATGATTAAAATATCTGTTAGAGAATAAGATTCAGGTAATGAAAATGCACACAACCGTGCTCTGCTTGTCCTTCCTTTATGCTTTTGCTCAATCTGACTACTTTGTTTCAACTTCTTGCAGTTCCCTGGCCAATGCTTAACTGAAAAAGCCATGTTCCAGTTTTAGACTGTACACCTGTGTAAACTATGTATAAGACAGAATCCCAGAATGGGTCAGGTTGGAAGGGACCACAGTGGGGTCATCTGGTTCAACCTCCCTGCTCGAGCAGGGTCATCCCAGAACACATGGTACAGGATTGCATCCAGACAGTTCCTGAATGTCTGCAACAAGGGAGACTCCACACCCTCTCTGGGCAACCTGTTCAGTGCTTGGTCATTCACACAGTAAAGTTCTTCCTCATGTTCAGGTGGAACTTCCTGTGCATCAGTTCCTGCCTGTTGCCCCTTGTCCTATTGCTCATCTCCAAACAGACCCTGGTCCACCCTCTGACATTTCCCTTCAGACACTGATGAGGTCCACAAAGGAATACCAGTCTGGAAAACTGACCATAGAAAGTGCCTTTGATCTGGAGAGATGACTGATGTGGAGTTATTTAGTAGCACTTGAAGTATTCCTCCTCCTCCACCCCATGCACAAAATGGTTGCAAGAGGGGAAGAAAATAATTGTTCTTTTTTATACTGGGCAAGAGGTAAGAAGTGTAGTAGGTTTATATTGAACTCCAAAATATCAATTTTACACATCAGGAACAACAGTGTGGGGTTTTTTTTACCACAAGGCAGTGAAACGTTTGAGGATGTTGAAGTGTTTCCAGAATGTTAAGAATGTTAAGAAAATGAATGTTAAGAAAAAGTTGTGGTCACATGTTTCAGCCAGAGTTGCTGGCTTCTTAAAGCAAGGAGATCAACCAGATAATTCAACAAGTTTTTGCCTAGAATTCTTTTTCTTGATTTATGGGCTCATGTTCTGTTTTAAATTATAGAGATATAAAGTAATGTGTTAGTTGTAGTCCTTTATACTGTGTAGTTAAATTATATAATATTGCCAGTCAGTCTCCATCATGGTCAATGAGATTTTCTATTGGAAACATGTATTTTATATATATGTGTACATAAGATTTTTCATCTGCATTTCTATTATAAAGAACCACAGAAGTAGCATGAAAAGGGTGGAAACATAATTCCACCTCTTGTATTCACTAATGTAGGAAAGAGTGATATGTTTACCTAATGCTGTGCTAAAAATCTTGAACTAGCTTTATAAAAATCAGAAAACTGAGTGTTTTATTGGTATGGAATAAAAAAAAAAATCCTTCAAGAAATAAAGCAGTGTAACAATGAACTGCTCAAGAGAGAGAAAGTTTTGAGAATGTATGATTTGGCAGTGCTAAAAGGAGTTCTAAGGAGTGCTAAATGGAAAGAAAAAAATCCATGCATACTTGTTTCAGGTTTTCATAAAAAGATTGAACTTCCTGCTCATGGCAGCTAATCCCACTATGATCCAAATTTTCTGTTGCCAACAGAATTATGTTTAACTGACAATATCCTAATTTTTGATGGGAGGTTGGCAGCCTTGGCTGGGTTCTGTCAGAGACAACACTGCTTGAACACCTAATTTCCTAGTGTGACTCTTAATCAAAATGAATGGTTTGTGCATCCCTTATGTGCATACTTTGACAGGATTATGCTGGAAGTATCTCAGTCCTATTTGCAAATAAAACAGCTGCTGATTCTTTAACTCACTGTTAACATACTCCTTTAACCAACAGGTCTCCTCCTGAAATCTTAAAGTGTATGGCAAAATCATTCCCTAATTTATCCAGCTGCTTTTATCTGGGCAAAAAATATCCATATCCTTATGTCCAATGGCATGCTTTTATCTAGGTAGATTAATTAATGCCACATTCTTTTATGTCTTTGGCATGTGTTGCCTGTGATACCTTTTACTTTTTGTCATTCAGCGAGTTACTTCTATTCAGGTGGTTTGTAATTTTCTGTTCTGTTATTGTTTGTCATGGATATTATTCCCTTCTCCCAAACTCTTGGGTGGCTACAGTGACACCATTGCAGGCATCTTAGTTGGATTCTGGAACACTGGTGCATAACTGGGGATGCCAGTCAAGCCAGGGAAGTTCTAAGGAAAGGCGTAAGTTTTGTTAAAAGAGGAATATAATATATAGAAATCTATTTAAAAAAATCTATCTCTTTTACATTATAAACCCCAAGTCGCTATAATCAGAAGAAGAACTGACAAACAGGCATTGAAACTATTGACAAAAGAATATCAACCTTGTGGTACAGAATCAGCTTCTGAAGGACGTGGGGTCATATGAGAGGTGGGCCTTTAGACTGATCAGATAGTTCTTGCTTTGTGATTGTATAACTGTTTAGTTCCTTGATGAGTGTCAGCAAGAGACATTATTACATGTCTTTTAAATATGGAAATAGAATATATAATTTACTCTCCTTTTGTCTGTTTGCTCATTGACACCTTCAGAGAAATATATTTGGAAAGCATGACTTCCCTTTACAGAAGATACTTAGGCTCTTTCTTAATTATCATATCAATCTCAATTATTTTATTTAGGGCATTCCTCATCCCTGGATTTTCCCTAAAGCCATTAAAAATTGCTACATATTTGCCATAAAAGCAATTTTAAGTGATAGATTGCTGATAAAATTAGTACATTGGGTATTTTACCCCTGAGTTCTAAAAGAACTTGTGTAAATAATGATTAGTCACTGTCCAACCTGTCAGTTTGGTCTACAAGAATTTGCACTGATACTTTGATTTCAATCAGCTCCTCAAACACATTCTTTAAAAAAAAAAAAAAAAAAATATTGGCTCACAAGCAGTCTGCTTGATAAATCCAAATATGAGAAAATCCTTTAGCTTTTTTTTGCTGTGTTCTATATTCTCTGCCTATTCTTTTATTTTTCTTTTAAATATCCTCATCTGTTTGCCCTCTCTAGCAAGGCTCGGTTTCTGAGAAAAATGGTTGTTTACTGATTTTCATGTCATCTCAATCCCTTTGGGCGAGCCTAGTGCTTACATTTAAGCTGTCAACGTTTGTAATCCTCCCTATTGTTTGATTTAGGCCTAACTTCATCTTCTGTAAAATAGCCTTCTTTGTTCCAAAAACTTTCTTACCTGGCATTTTAGAGTATCTTTTATTGGCTCCATAAACCTTTTTGAATGGGTGAAATGCATTTTCATTGGGCCTCCAGTGCAGCACCTATAAATAAACTCTGTTTTGTGTCTGAATACTTTCATCTTTTAGATGGCTTTTTATCTTTTGAAGACAACTGTTTTTTCAGTAACTTTTTTTTTTTTTTCAGATGTAGTGGTATTTTATTACAGTTTATTTTCTGACTTGCTGCTCTGGTATGATGTGGACTCCGGGTATGTTATTGCCACAGGCTCTGAGTGGCTCTTCAGGTGTGCTTTGAGCCAAGTCCTTCATGCAGCTTCAAACCAGTGCCCAGAGGTGCTTCTCCTGCTGTGGTGCCCCAGATTGCTTCCTTGGGTAGTTCTCATCGACAGCAGTCAGAAATTCAGTCTCAGCATCACAGCTGAATGTGGTAATTGCACGCCCAGGTCAGGGGTGTAACCCAGGTTTCCCTTTGCTGTTGTTTTCCCGGCTTTGTTGGACCCCTTGATCTCTCACAGCACCATCACTGCCACTTTCCTGTCTGGGCTGTTGGAAAGGCTGATGTTTCCTCTGCTACAGAAGGACTTAATTGACTAGAGTATATCCACATACTGAAGATGTGTATACATACAATGTGTACATCTATATTGACATATATGTGTACACATACAGTATCAGGCACAGAAATTAATTATTACAGTGACGTTTGCTTCATATGTTATAGTGTCCTGTCATTTCTCAGACCAAAAGTGCATATCAGGTTAGTGCTGAGAATTATCAACAGGTATAACACTACTCTTGCTATGAAATTCATTTTCCTGATTTCCTGACTTGGAGGTCAGCAGTGTCCTTGCCATAATTTTAAAGTGACCTTTTATGCTTTCAAAAGTAAATAAGACAAGATCTCAAAAAAACCCACCAAAAACAAAGCCAAAAATCCCACCAAAAAACAAACCTGCTTGTGGTTTTTGTGTTTTGTATAGGTTTTTTTAAGCTTGGATCTTTAGTAATTTCCTTCACATTTATCTTATTAAGTATGCAAAAGAAGTTTTTGTTTCTCATATCACATTCCTGAAAAACTTCTTGTGTTCTATTCTTTAATATAAGAACCTCTTCTCAGATTTGGTAGAGAGAAGTTTTGTTGGTGTTTTCATTTTGGTATTAAATACATTTTGACTCCTTTGGAAACAGTTATTTGTCTCTCCAAGTTCATATTACTTTAAATGTTTGATCAGCTAATGATTTCCACGTGTTCCATTGTTCCTACCATCACTCTTGGAAGTTTTACTAGTGTTTGGAAAGTTCTTGCACGACAGGGACTGATCAAAACTCAAAGTCACGCCATAAGAAATAGCACAACAAAGTAGAAATGTGCCAAATTACCCAGAAACAATTTGGATGGCTGGCAAACAGGGCAGCCTGCTAGTTTGTGAACAGCATAGGTAATTTATCACTCAAGTCTCCCCTATTTTCTCCAATAAATTGTAGAGTACTTAGTACCCTCTTATCTGTTATCTCTTTCTCTGTATTTCTGTCACTGTCAGTGTCTGACAGTAGTTCTGCTTCATTTTGTGTGTGTCTGTCTTTCACTCTGTTTGATGGAAAACCTTTGGAAAAGATGTGTGGCATTTGGGGGGCTGGTATCCAAGAGTTCATGCATGATAGTGCATCTGTGTAGTCTAATCTAAAACACATAGTGGAAAAAGGAATAAAAAAAATCAGATGCATCTAAGATATAGTTCAGCAACTGATGAAAATAAATCAACAACAAGTTCTTATAAGGCAACTAGGAAGATTGTTCAAGTCATAATTGTACAATCAACAGTCTCATAAACAAGGTGTTAAACAATTTTTGTATTGCACAGATGTGGTTCATATTTTATAGCAGTGCTATTCTCCTTATATCAGAACTGCAGCCTTTAAACAGAAGAGCAGTAGTTTGGGGTTTTTTGATTTTTGAGGAAAGGAGAATAGAAATTAATAACATGGTGGGTAAGTTAGAGGAAGAAAGGAAGGAGAAATCCTTGGTTGTTTTTTCTTTTCCAGTTTATGTTCATGCTTGTGTGACTCTTTCCCACTGCTTTTTTGTTGGCCTTGTCTCAGTACAGCGTGGACCTCCTTGCAAAAAAGACTGACACTGCTGCTATACTCAGGCTCCTGAAAGTGAAGGATGTTCCTAGAAGAACAGATTATTTTGGCTAGACATTTTGAAGTTAAAGGCTTTCTCGTTCTGTGAAGAGTGAAACAAATCTGTTCTTAGGGTATTTGAAAGTACTGATGCAAAGTCTGAACAGAATTTTCGGTATTGGATTCTTATTAGCTATTAGTTACTTTTTGTTGTCTGTCAGATGGCTGATATGTGCATTTATAATTTTTATTTCTCTAACATTTTTAAAAAATACAGTGGTATGTAACAGGAATATTTTGCTGTGAATACACTAAAATTGTAGTTTTAAGTTACAATTGATTGATCACTCATATAAAGTAAACTGAGTTAATATGACTTCATGTTTTACAATACCTTGAGTTTTTTGGGAATATTTCTTTGCTATTCTATCTATAGAATTGGAGTGAAAGGGAGTGCTACCTTTTTTTCCTTAACCACTTCTCACATCCAGTAAATGTTGCGGTGTTAGAAACAAGAAATTTGTGTGAGAAACTTAGCTGCTTGACTGGGAATAAGCCGTACCATTTGATGTGAAGTAAGCAGCTGAGGAATTAAAGGTCCTCAAAACACATGTTAAAATAATAGTAAAAACCCTTCAAAATAGTAAAAAAAAAAAAAGTAAAAAAAATTTACATGTTCTTTCTGTCCAGAAAATTAATGTGTAAAGTATTACTTTATTCAAATAGGAATATATAGTAAATACACGTATGTTGGAAATGCACTAAAAAATGACCTTACAACAGGAAAATTACCACTTGACATAAATTTAATTCCAAGAAAGGTAGAAAGTAGCTTAGACTATGACAAAATCATATGTGATACAAGATAGAAAATAGCACATCCTCAAATGAGGGGTTCTGCAGTAAGAGGAAAGGTTTGAGGAATCATAAAAGGGATCTGAGTATTACTTTTAGAAAATTTCTCTGTTGTGATTTGGTTATAAAAACAGTGTTGTGACCACCTGATGTGATAACTGTCTCAAACAAGGAGACAAGGATGGAAAAATAAAACATCCTGTATTAAGGGTTATTTCCTTAAGGTGATTGGGGCATGGGGGTCTGTTGAGGGTTGCAAATAGGTCCACAAATAGGGATTTTCTGTTCTGATTTTTTGTCTTTCTGGGCTCAGTGCTGTGGACTCATGAGGGAGTGTTTGGAAGTGACTGTAGGTGTGTATGCTTTCCCCATCTGCTGGTGCCTGTAGGGTTGTGAGAACAGGCAGTGTTTGCCAGGTAGGGCACTGAGCTCGGGAGAGCTGACAGGCTTCTCTGGAATTCCCTGATGTCAGGTCCACTGTGAGGTTTGGGTGTTTTCCTCTTGTTTGTTCCAGTGTCTGAACTGGATGGAATCCCCCTGATAGGATGCCTTTCAGAGGGCTGTACACAAATGTCAGTGTTTCCTTCTGTCATTCTCTACCTGTGTCATGTATTAAATAAAACCACTGCCAGGACAAGGGGTGTCTGGCACCCTGTACCTCCTCAGCCTGTCAGAATCCATGGCTCAGCCAGTCCAGCTCCTGAGAGTGGACACAGCTCTGGAGGGTTGGGACAGCTTTGGCAGGAGGAGGCATGTCCTTGTCTGCAGGAGGTGGAAGTAGGCAGGGGCAGGTGTCCCTAGGGAGTGCACAGCATTGGGGGGTCGTGGGGGAAGAGGACAGGATGTCACTGCAAGGCCACTTTTGGTTGTCCCTGAAAGGTTGCAGTGATCAGAAGAGGTTTCTGAGGACTGGAAGGTGGACTCCAAGTTAATTGTGAGCCAACAACATGGTCTTGTGGCAAAGGAACTCAACACCCTCCTGAGCTGTGTTGGGAGCAGCGCTGGCAGCAGGTTGAGAGAGGTGATGCTTTTCCTCTCTTCAGCCCTGGTGAGGTGCACCTGGAGTGCTGGGTCCAATGCTGGGGTCCCAGTACAAGAGACCGGGACATACTGGACAAGTCCAGGGAAGGGCCACAAAGATGACTGGGAGACTGGAACTTCTGTCCTACAAGGAGAGGCTGAGAGAGTTGGGACTGTCCAGCCTGGAGCAGAGAAGGCTCAGGGGATCTGATCCATGTGTATAAAAGCCTGCTGGGGAAAATAAAGAAGAGGCAGTGGTGCTTAGTGACAGAACAAGAGGTGTTGGGCATTGGGAATTAAAGGAAATGATCTTGATGATCTTGGAGGTCTTCTCCAAGTTAAATGATTCTGTGCTTCACTTGGCCATAAGAAAGTGCTTTTCTCCTGTGAATGGGGTGAGACACTGGCAGAGGTTGCTCAGGGAACCTCCATCCTTTCTGATACCCAAAACCAAACTGGCTGTGGCTGACCAAGTTCTGAACAGGGAGGACTGGACCAGATGATTTCCTGCCTGTAATTCTGCATATGAAAAACAAGTTTCATGCAGTTACATGAGGACTTGTTGTCTGTAAGTTATGAATAATAGTGTCTGTGAGATTTTTCCACCTGATTCATTCTGGCTGATGTGGTGGACACATAGGCAAAGTTAGAAAGGGGGCTGTCTTGAGGCTATTACTGGTTACAACAGTAGCTCATAAGTCATGGTCAGAAGAACAAAGATAAAACAGATATACAAAAGCTACATTGCAGTTTCAGCCTTTCAGGGACCTACAAGGGCTTTAGGTCTTCAAACCACCTGTAAAAAGAATTGTATTTCTACAGCGTTGTACAGGAAAACCTGTATTAGCCCTGCTGACACAAAGCTAAAAATGTCATTGCAACAGCAGGCATGTCAAACTGTACAGGCACTAGGATATTCTTTAATGCTCTTACAGCTTTACAGACCAGGAATACAGTGTAACTTTACACTGTCACATTGCTTGCAATGTGAACTTGGAATTTGTAGCTGGCACTTGATGTGTTATCAAGCTGCACTTGCATAGACATCAGCAAGTGCAAAAGCTGCAGGACAACACTTGTCCATGGGGACACGCTGCACGTGTGCGGGATGACTCTGTGGTGCATTGCACCCAGCAGCCAGGGTTTACAAAGCATACAGAAACTTTGCAGATCATAATTCCATGTGGGAAGGTGTCAGTGTCCAGAACGATGCAGTGTTCTTTTAGACCCTGCAAATCCTGCCTGGATTCAACAGCCTGGTTGCTGCTTTGCTAAATACACTGATGTTACTAGGAAATCCATATGACCATAAATATTTGTGTTCCCTATGCTGTCCTCCATTTTCAGTGACATATAAAACTGGAGAAGATGTTATTGTCATATTGTTAGGTGGGGTTTTTGTACTTGCTTTTAGATAACAGACAGCAAGTCATTAGTGAAAAGACTATCACAGGATAATTAGAAATATTTTTCTCTTTCAAACTCTGTCTCTGCTTCCCTTTGGCATTTCTGTAAGTAAGAGACCATTGTCTCATTGCAGCATCCTGTCTCATTGCTGGGCTCTCCTAATGAAACTGGAATTTCTGCAGGAATCCAGGCTATGACTAACAAGAGATTCACTATGCAATAAGGTTTCCAATTTCTGAGTTCTGGACACTTCTTAAAGGATTCTCTTGACAACTGTAAACTTCTTTAAATAAATATTGACATGCCAGTTTGAAAAGTAAGGAGGTCTCTTTTCCTGCAATATGGAGCAGTAAAAAAGATGTGTGGGGTTTTTTCGGTTGCTTTAATGGCTGAAATTAAAGCTGAAACAATAGGTAGTTTGGTTATACAAGAATGTTAAAATGTATTACTTGGATATTATTGGCAACCTGGAATCTAGGTTTGCAATTATCTAGAGCTGTAAATTATCTAAAATCAATATGTCGATACTTTGAATGATATGTGTTTAATATAGGGCTAGACATTTATTTATGCTAATAACTCATTTTTATTGGTCTAGTAAATGTAGCTATTTAGAAGATATTTCCAGATGATCATAATTTTAATAGCACATGGATATTACTGAAAATTATAGATGGCAGCAGCCCAGCATTCCTTCTGTTTCTTAAATCTTATAGATGTTATATGTTGCAAAAGACCTGAATGGATTCTACTGTAGGATCACATGTAGTCTCCCTCTGGTATGCAAAAGTGTTTTGGGTTTTTCTTTTTAGAAATTGAGTTTAAAAATGGCATAGCAAATATATGAATGTGCTTACTTGCAAACCTTGGAGTACTGTTCTCAATACAGAAGGATACTTAAAAATTTGGATTATTGTCCTTAAAACACTTTTGAAAATAATTTTCTCTTTAAAAGAAAATTTTGACCATTTTAGGTGTATCATCTGAAATATAGATGTCCAGATGTTTTGAACAGATTTTTAATTTAATTGAAAAGTTGTTTTTGCACTGAAAAAATAGAACCAATGAGAAATTGCAGGCCAATAACTTTCCTACTCTTTTCTTTTGTAATTTTATAGCATGTTGCTACAGTTACAGTACTGGACTTACAGTTGAATTGATAGGTATCCTCATAAAGCTCTTGCTTTATGAGGAGAGGAAATACTGGATAATAATGTGATTATTTTCTACACTGTTTTTAGTAAAGTAGTATCCTAACACCGACAGTGTTAGGATATTAGCTATGCCACTCTGTGACAAAACATTTCCTTTACAACAGTTGCACAATTCCTGATTTTGCTTTTATTTTAATTCCAGAAGAGCAGAGGAGAGTGCTCTCCTACAAGTCTGACAGCAGTGTGTTCTTGTGCTCTTCTTCTTACAGGAGGCCTTCTCATTATTGCTTCACATGGTTGCTTTTAGTGAGGCTACTCAGATCTGGTTTTATTCTTCCTCAAGTAAAATAAAATTTCAAATAACTTTTCAAACAGTTTCAAAGAAATGAAACTTCTTATCGAACCATCTTTCTCTGTGTGACTTGACCTTTCTTGTCCTAGTCTAGAAACGTGTTTATTTAAAGTGATGGAGAAATATTGAGCTGGGAATAATTTACAAATTAAGATTTTATCCAATAAATTTGAAGAACAACCTACTGGTTGGTTCCTACTTTTTGCAGGAATCTTTGTATTAAATAAAAGTCCTTTCAGCATTTTATTACATAGTGAGTTCAGGACCTCATCCTTAAAGCTTGAATGCTCTATTTATTGTAGACAGTAAAAACACAGCCAGGAATATATGGGTTGGAAAAGTAGAAATTTCTCTTTTTTCTTAATAGTAATTGAAAAATATTTGAATATTTTTCACATGGAAATAAGTTCTTTTTTCTATTTCTCATTCTTGATTGTGCATGTGTTCTTAGGTTGACAAAGGTATTCTAGGATGTAGTGGTGGCTTTTTCTACTTTTAAATGAAAGTAATTTTGGAAAATAAGTACATTGGTATATGTCTTGATATAGGAATTTTGTGTATAATCAACACCGTTATGGTTTCTGTTTAAAAAAGGAAATTTTCCCAAACTCTCTATTTCATCAAGGAATGTGTTTTTAATAGTGAATTCTGATGTGATTCCATCAAATTTCTATGTAAGGACCAGAAAATCAACAGGAATTGCATAGATGTGAGCCACTGCATGCTTAAACTTCTAAATATTGCATTACTATAAACATAAAAGCTAGGTACACAAACCTACACTTAGGTTTGAAACTGTGAGAATGAGAATTTCACCTCATCATTTAAAAGTCAGTTGACTTTAAAACCTTAAAAGGTCGTTTGCCTTAAAAATTGGTGTTGTTATTGTTCACTTTAAATCCTCACTTGCATTCTAGTCATTTAGGAGTGTGATGCTATGGAAGCACGTTAACTTCAGCAGCCAATATTGACTTCTAGAGGGAACAACACAATGTGCAGCAGAGAGGGCCAGGGTGAGGGTAACTGGGTTGGAAGATCCGTGTCTCGAGAGACAGGCAGCACTTCTTTTGATCTTACAGGAATATACTGTATCTTTTCTATCCTACTGCATCAAAACTGCCTGGTGGCAGAAGTAGGAAGTGTGTTGGCAGCAGTAATTTCCCCAAAAGAAAAGAAAAGAAAAAAAAAAAAGGGGGTGGGGGAGTAGAACAGAACTTTAACGGAAGGCCATAATTCCCACATTCTAGTCCAAACTCAGAGAACAGGATAAATGGTTCAGCTGTGTAGTATAGAAAAGAAAAAACGGTAGATTTGTTTTTCTTGTCAGTAGTTTTGCAGTTGCACTAGTGCAGCTACTTCTGGTGGTAGAGGAGGTGTTGGACTCCAGCAGCAGGCACTGACCAACCTGGAGACCCCACCGCCATTCTATCCAACAGTAAATGCACAAATTTTGGATGTTTACAGAGTTTCAAATAATGAAAAAATAAAATAAAATTGCAAGATGAGGCTTTTTTCTTGTTCAAACAGTTCATGTTTCTAAATGTAGGAATTGAGTGTGTATTCACCTCCCTACAGGCCATTGAAACGCAGATGGGCAGCTTCAGTGCTGGCTTGAAACCAGGCTCGTGCTCTGAACAGTCACCCCAAAATCTGCCTTGTAATTCTTTTGACTTTTCAAAATGGGATCACATCAATATTCAGCTCATAACTCTCCTAAGTATACGGCTTTTTCATTAAACTGGATTTTTCTACCGAGGTACAATACAGTCCATTTCACTTTAGATTTCCTCCAAGCAGAGCGTACAGAATATGACATGGGATGGTTTTATGATCAGCACATTGAGAGCAATTAACATTGGAATTGAATCTACATCAAGATAACAACAGGTGATTATACTATTTAACAACTGTTAAATGGTGTTAATGGCTAAGTGTGGACCACAAGCCCAACAGATTAGGACACAGTGAAATTCAGTAGGCATGTAAATTAAGAAAAACCAAATGGATCATTTAGAAATATATTTGCCACAGAAAAACTGCAAATTATTTTAGAAAACACTAATTACCGATTTATTTTTTTTGTAAGTGAAAACACTACTAGGGTAAGGAAGGTCATTTTACTGAAGGTTTTATAAATTAAAAAAAAAAAACCAATTTGATTAAAGTGTATTTGAAAGTGCTCTTTAGATGTAGCATGTTCCTACTATTTTTCTGAGTTGTTAACTGCAATTTTTGATGTTACACAGAACTTAGAGACTTAACTGGATTCAGGAACCTAGAGGACAACAGTAGGCAGTCAAGCACCCAAATGCTAATTCAATCCTGGAATAGAAGCAATTTGAAGTTCACAGTATCTTGGAAATAAAATACTTTGGTTCAGTTTAACAAACTAAAAATGCAATTTTTAAGTTGACCTAGCTCCATACAGTAAGTTGTATTTCTATTCTCCTGATAGGAAATAATCTAAAATACATCTAAAACTTTCAAATTTTAAATTTTCTCTGTAGTCATTTTCACTCTCTAATGACTACTGTGAACACAATTTTAGGATAGTATTCAAGTTTACTTTGATTTCTACCTATTCTGTCAGCTGCTCTAATTTGTTTAGCATTTACCTCAGTGTTCAGAAAAGGCAAATCAATACTTCCCCCCAAACTCCTTTCTAAAGGGAACTTTTCTGAAGGCACTCTGGTTTGCCCTTTGGGAATAGGAAAAATTGAACTGGTTGGTTGGGCTTCAGCTACACAGATGTGAGGGATGTGGTCCCAGTCTCTCAGCTGTCACCCTGAGGAAGAGATCCCACGTGGGTCCAGTGGGACTGGCCATGCTTCTCCTGCCACTGACCTATACTGTGTACAGGCTGTTCCTGTCATCCCAGTCCCGTTCTCCTTGTGTGCCCACCACACACAGCTCTAATCCTTAAAACTCTTTTTTTGAGAGTTGAGGACTTGGTGTCATGGAAGGAGTGACAGGTGCGGAAGAAAACACTGAAGCCACTTTTATTTCAGTAAGAATGTCTGCTTGTAGTTTTTCTTACAATGTTGACAGGTTTGAAGTTTTTTCTTTTGGAAATATGGTTGCAACATACTGATATGTGGAAGCTATTTAACATTTTTTTTTGTCGACACATACACACCCACCCCCAATTTTGAGCTCCTGCTAAAATCTTGTGCAATTAGTTTTAGAATTTGTCCATAGGGAATTTGCTGGAATTGCCTATTTAAGGTAACATTCTCAATAGTTAAGTATCCATTTAGTATGGGCCAAATCCTAAAAGATCTTCAATTGCCTTTGAATGGCAAGTCCCTTAAGAAGCAAATGAACAATGATGGGTTATCAGTCCAGATAGATGAGAACAGAATAATGGAGGATGTGAATAATTCATTAAAAATACCACTTTTTATGTTATCTTGACGCATACAGTAACCTGCTCAGTCTAGGCCTCACTTTCCATCTGTTAATTCTGTGTTATTAAGGTTTTGATTTCTCGAAAACAGATGGCTATCAACTACAACAGGTGTTCACATTGCACTTTTTAAAGTTTAAATGCTGCACAGGTATAACTTGAAGTTTGCTTTGGTACAAAGGGAATTAGTACTTTGAAAGATGTGTGAGTAGAGAATAATTTGGGGGGAGGAGGGTCAAGTAATTCACTAGAAATACACCCACATACAATTAGTTATGGACCTTTTGCCATTATAGCATCCAAGGAGAGATGACAGCATAAAGATTTAAAGGAACACAGTTTCTCCTGAACCCATGTCCTGTATCTCTTGGTGAGAATATACACCATGAAAACGTGACCTAAATGTATTGCAATAGGTGAAAGAGCATGCTGTAGGAAAGCATTTGCTATTCAGATTTTTATTTGGGGTGGATCAGCACAATGCCACCTTGTTAGAACACGAAAACACAGGACTAGACTTGTTCTGCATAAAATGAAGCCTAATTCAAATTTTGTAATTTATTGTTCCAGTAAGCAATTGTAAAAATTTGTCACGTTCTGAAAAAAAAAAGTTTTATAAAATGAGGTGAGTTATGTCTAATTTTATTTGATGATAGAATGGCATGGCATTACCTATGAAATTTAAGGTCTGCACTGTTTTCCAGTCTGATTTTGCAGCCAGTTCTGCACTGACAAAAAGTATGGGTAAATAATGCAGCAGGGTTGGGCTGTTCTCACATGCATACAATTTTCTTTCTACACTTCTCATCAAAGATTCAAGAAGCCCCTGTTCTAGTAAGATCTCATGGAGAGGACCCTATTTTTATGCTATATATTTCTGCATATATACTAGCATTCAGTAAGCAGGTAAATAATTTAACTTATGCTGATACAATGAACAATGTGGACTTCTATCAGGCAAAATCTTTGCTTGTTTTTCTTCATTTATTAATTAGCAAATAGATGCATCTACCTGCAAATTCCAAAATATAGGGTATAATAGCCCCCTGATTTACTTTCTCCTGTATATGTTCTGCCACCTTGTGACAATCAGCAAGAGAAAAAGATCACTAGGCTACAAAATCTCTGCCCCCTCTTTCTTTTCATGTTGATGTGCTTTGAATGATTGAGAGGAGAGAGTAATTGAACAAAACCTTGACTTTCCTTTTAGAAGCACTTCCAGAGTAGAGGGTGACAGTGCTCCCTACCTTCTGTGACCATCTGTATTTTCCCTCCAGAGCAGAGTGAGGCAGAGTAGTGACAAGGATATTATTTATCCATAAATACATGAGGCAGAGCCATACAGTGAGGTGCTAAGGATTGCCCATTTCTAATCTGCTTCCAGGCTGTAAGAATGGGATGCTCTTGAGCTAAGTGAGGAGTGTCTCAGCTGTGAATGGAGTTGCAGCTCTGGCTGGTGGTAGCCTGAATGTGCACACGTTTATCAACCTACTGCATGAAGAATAATGGCTGGTTAGCTAAGGCACTGGTAAACTTGGAACAGGGAGAAGTTATTTACAATGTACAAAATCTTTTTTACCTTATGCTTGAATGTGCATAGCTAATAGTAAAGAAATATCAAGTGTTAGCTTATTACTATTATCCTATTAGCTATTGAATATTTGTAGGCTTGATCTACTATTAATAATTCTTTTCTAGACTTTAACGTTATAACTAGACTTTAGTCCTTTCATTAGTTCATGAAGAATGTGTCTACACTAGCAGTTTGGTTTGCTGAAGGGTGCAGGTTGGTTTTGTACCTGACCCTGGAGCCTTGCAACCTCAGCTGAGCACACTCTGATAGCAGGAGCAGTTTGCAGATGGTGTAGAATTAGTTTCCAAAAAAGACCAAAAGCAGGCCTGTGATCTTGGAATCATGGCACAATGGAGGAAGATGAAGCTCTCTCCTTCCCCCTTTATATCAAAGCATAGATGTACTGTCACATGCCAACAGAGTTGCACTAGGAAATGGGCTCAGTTCTGAGGGGAGAGTTCCAAAATTATGCATAGGAGAAAAATATAAAATGGCATATAAAATCCAAAAAACTCCCTCTCCTCCCTCAAAAAATTCCCTTAGTCTGTTGATGAGGCTACAGAGAAATGCATTAGAGCCAAGGAACTAGAAAAGACTGCCATGGAAGTCTTTGGAAAATTTTGTATGCAATTGTATGAATTCCATAGTTTGCATATGGATTTTGTCACTGTAGATGGAGTTTTTTGGGGATATGCATGCTTGTTTTCTTTTGCTTGAAGAAGTGGAATAAATGGTAGTTTAATATTGTAGATATTTCTATGTAGTAAAAAGATAGAGCTAAGGGAAAACAGAGGGTTTGGGCATTATTATGCTCTACTTCTTTTCAAAATGAGTTGTTTTCTTGTGAGCTACCATAATAGTTAGGTACTAGAGGAAGGAAATGTAAAAAATCTATTACCCATCTAGACAACTGAACAATGGGATTATGTACACAGGAGCAAATGCCTTTCAATTGTCGAGTAATGGAGTTGATGTTTCCTATTGAGAATAAAAAACCTTAGACTAAGAGACCAATGCACTTTTTGATAGGTCAAAGGAGATTTCCCTTAGCAGAATCAAAGCAAAACTCTATTTTAAAAGGACTTAAGGAGTCATGATAAAAAAAGCACTCGTTGATATAAACCAAGAATTTTTGTCTTAGTTGACCAGCAACAGGGAGTGGGAGGGTTAATTCTGTACCTGCTGAGTCAGATCTCCAGTTGGCAGAAGTCAGGGCATCTGTGCTGACACAGTGCCTCCCTGCTGACCCTCGGTGCTCAAGGATTTCTGTGCTGGAAAGGCTCTCTTCCCTTCTGCTGTCTGGGTTCTACTGCACTAGCGTGGCTTCAAATGAATTCCAGACGTGTTTTTAATCTGCCAGAGTGCTGAAGAATGGGAAAGATGGTTTTTACTCTATAATTTTTTTAGTGATTGAGCCAAACATGTATTTATGTGGACTGCTTAGTATTTGATACTGTATTTTTATTGGGGCACTAATGAGCACAATGAGGTGTGTGTTAGTAAGCAGCTAACAGATGTTTTGGGGCTGATTGTTTCTTGAATAAAAAAGTATAATATTCAATTGATAAGATTATATTTAGCTCTTATGCTGTCCCTCAAGCATCATGCTTATGACAGCTGCCATTACACATAATGCCAGGCACAGAACTACCTAAATCAGATGAGTATTTGTGATTTCTGTCACCCACTGCTCTTGCTGCTCCCCCTCAGTGGATCCAGGGTGAGGAGGAACACCCCAGGTGGGACATGGAGCTGGCTGAGCAGGCTGCCCTGGCAGGAATCTGGATCCCAGTCTCCTTTGGCACAGCAGGCACGAGCATCATGACCTCTGTGGCTGCTGGTCTTGCTGCTCTGTGCTTGCTTTCTCTCTTTTCAGGAATTTAAGCATTTATTTGCATTCTCCCCCCCTCCCAGTTTTCTGTGCTTTGCTTCAGCAGTTGCTGATAATTGCAGAACTGAGCCAGAAATAGGTATCGATTTGCTTTTTCGGGTGTTTAGGGGGTTTATTAGGGATGGTACTGAAACTAATCCTAGCTAAAATCTTGAAGGAATGGGGCTAAATCCAGTTCTTGGCATAACGTTGTCACTCTGTATTCAAACTGAAGTGTGTTTACGTGACTCAAGGCCACAGTTCTGCAATACAGTGACAGGAAAGTGAGGAGGAGAAGAGGAAGTTAGAAGGAATTGAGAGCAGCCCTAAGGCCAGTTCGGTGCCCTAAACAACCACTGTGCTTCACTCACACTAATAGAAATACAGTTAAATTTCACACCATATCCCAATTTTACTCTCATCTAAAATACTTTTTACAGTTTAGGGCTATGATTCCCCTTTGATGTTACTGAGAAAAGTGTATGTGTAAGAAGCATGTACAAGAAATCTCTGCTCTAAATATTAAAGATGGTCTGTAATTAACATAATTCATTTGACAGCTTCACAGTATGCCTGTCTTAAAAATATATTGATGATTTTTATTTTTTTATATTTAATATTCATTCTGTTCCACTTAAGTTACATGTCAAATTGACGGAAAGGAAGGTGCCTTTACATTAGACATTTTCCTATTTGTTATGTACTGGGGTAAATCCCTTGCACTACAAATCTGAAACAGGATCAGGAATTGCGGGGGGAAGGGGACCAGGGACACTTTCCCTTTTTCCTCAGAAACAGTGATGAAATAAGGTGACTGACACAGAGAAATTGCATATTGGAATGTCGAATCAAAGCAGTGTAAACACAGAAATGTCCTTGTTAATTTGTGTGAGCGGCTTCGGGGAAGTAGATGATCACAGATTTTTTACATTTGTAGTACCAGAGCTCAACTTTATTGGAATAATTCCATATATATATAATCAAATGTATTGCTTCTACATGGAAGTGATCTTATGAATCCTTGAATAATGTTTTGTCTCTTTTTTTTTTTTTTAATAAAATAAAACAGGGATTTAGTTTAGATGGTAAAGATAATGAATTGCCTTAAATAAATTGCCTTCATGCTAGGGGAAGTAGTGGATTGGGGCTCTGACTATAAAAATGTAATATAGGTCAATTAATATGAGATTTTTTCCCCCCCTACTGGACTTATGATTCATTCTTAAAGTAGAGTTTAGGAAGAAAAGAGTAAAATTTTTATTTCATCTCTTCTGCTTTCAGTTATTGTAACAAGCCAGTTCAGGTTTTTTTTTTCCCTACCTCTTGGAAACTAAATAATGATTTGCATTTTCACTTCCTTATATTTAATTAACTTCATAAAACATTTTGTGATAACTACATGATAAAATAATTAGAAATAGGTATTAACTTATTTTGTGTCATTTCAAGTTTTAGTGCTTCTCTAGATTAAGGAAACGGAAATCATACCCAAGGCTCATATAATGAGTCAAAGGCTAAGGATAATGGGAAAATGATAGAAGTATTTTTCTTAGAGCTATAGCTTCTTCAGCATATATTGGAATACTTAAGATGGTAAAAGATATATCAATTCTAAAAAAATGCTTTAAAATATAAAGTTAAATAGTAACTTTTGTCTATAATTAATTATACAGCATTTAAAGATTGATAGTTTAAAACTAACACATGTTCCTAAACTCTCATGATACACTTCGGAAAGCTAGACATATTCAAAGGTTATCTAAATGAATGGGTACATTTCTTCAAGTCTGTATTTGAATGTGGAAGTGATTCTGAAATGCGATGCTTAACAAATTATTCACATTTTTAGAAAAGCAGTGTGAAAACATCCCTTATAAACACTAAAGATATGAACATTCTTAAAAAGTGGAAGGAAGCAGTGCCCTCTGATTTTTACAGGTAATGGAAATAGTAAATCTTGGACCTTCCAGACCAGATCTATGTTTTTAAGCACATACAGAATGTCACAAATTGTTAGTGACTCTGATTATCTCAAAAGCTGGTAGAAGATGAGATAATACAAACCTGTGCAAAGACATGAACAGATATTTAATTTCAGACATTGTGACTACTCCCCTGAGAGCCACTGAGACCGTTTTATGTTTAATTGTAAGCTATAATGTGAGTACATCGTAGGTATGAAGAGGCCTAGCACTGCAAGATAAATCATAGGGTAAATCCTCTCCAAATGTAAGTGATGCTTGTGCTCTCTTTAAATAATTGCTTCAGGCCTGGTGAAATAATTACATTCATATTTTTTTTGAAACATGAAACATTGTGTCAAATTTTGTCAAAGTCTATCAAGATGTGATGCAGGATGCCGGATGGTTTCTTATTCTTTAGTGGGAAATAATGCAAAATGAGAATGATGCATCAAATCAGGCAGTTGACAGCTGTTCTTCTTTGGCAAGCACTGTATGTCTGTAGATCTGTCAATAAAAATAAAATTGTCTTTGGTAATCCATGGTGTGGAAGAAAGGCAAATGTTACGATGACATAACTGATAAAGTAATATTTGAGACTTTTTCTGAAGATACAGATCTTGGGAATAATACACCTATTCCAACTTTATTGGAGGTATGTGGAATTCCATGATCTGTTCAAAAGTCCTGACCACTATGGTCGATCAGAAAAGACATTCACTCCATTAGAAATACAAGTTAATCGAATTTTCCTCCATATCGAGTTCACAAGCAAGTCTTTGATAGCAAAACTGGTTTTTGAGAAGAATCTCACTAGTTGTAGACCCTGACTCTTGCTGGGGACCCAATTAGTGACACTACAGAGCTGAATTAGTATTGACTCCTCCTAAACCAGCACTGCAGCCCAGGAAGTCTGTCCATAAAGCCTCTGTGATGTGCTAAACTGTCATTTGCTGAGATGCCATGACAGACTGACTCCAAAAGGTATCAATTTGAAATCATGACATTTTGATGTGAAGGCAAGAGAAAGAAGCTACAAAGCAGGAAAAATAGTAAAACTGTGTTAATAGTAAACAACTGAGAACTTGTACTATGAGTAGTAAATATTTACATAAATTCAGGCTATGATGTGTTTAAAATTACCCAAAGAAACCCCAACTCTGTTATTTGCACAACTGGTCCCTTGATTTAAACATAATTAGTTAGTAAAACAATAACAACAAAAAAATCTGCCTAAACAAAACAAAGTCAGTTACAATTCTCACTAATTTCCTGAGAGAATAAAATGTCTAGCTTGGTCCTCTGAGTTATTAACTACATACTTTCTGAAGATAAAATAAATATTTCCTATCTAAACTTATCATACTTGGCAAGATAAGTGACAAAAACATGACAATACAAGATCTTAGACCTATCCATCATAATTCCTCCTTAGCAAACTGACAATAGATGCAAGAAATGGTGATGATGTATGTACTCTTTTCATTCTTTAGATCCAATAGTGAATATAAACCAAACTTTTGCACTAAAATCTTTCCTATTGAAGCACTTACTATACCTGTGAGAGCACTCTTATTAATGACTTTTTTGACCAGCTGTGTAACACTGCAATATCACATAACTTTAATCACTGGATAACGTGGTACCATTTTCAGTGAGATAGATTTTAACTCTTAGAAATTGATCCCTAGGGGAGTATTTTAAAAAAGTAGCACACATTTTTCTGATCAGTGCTGAACAAATAGGAAGTCTACAAGCAATGAATATGCAAAGTCACAGCGAATATTTAAGTCTTTAAAAACAAACAAATAAAATCCAGAACAAACAAAACACAAAACCAAAGAACCAAAACCTGCACATCTCCCCCCCATCCCCCAAAAAAAAACCCACAAAAAATCCCTTGAAAAACACAACCCTGGAACTTTTTTGGTAAAGTAGGGTGAAAAGCCTACAGTTTCATATAACAGTGCTTACAGATGAACTTTCATTGAAGTTGAATATTTTTAAAAAAATCTTTTAATTACTTGTTTTATGCTTTGTCTGTGCTTTTTTAACACGTATGTTCTAAAGCACCTATACTTCGAAAGAAGTGATTGTACTTTTAAAATAAGAAAATCCTTTGTAATTTTTGTTTTTTCACCTTTATTCAAAAATAAAGTGATAGTTATATGTGTTATATTAAAGATTAGAATTATGGTTACTTAGTAAAGCTAAAATATGTTAGTAATTTAATTATATTAACAAGCTGCTGAGCATCTTCTTCCTCCTTTTTATTTCCCCATAAAAATGGCAACTTAAGAAAAAACAACTGATGTGAAAGGAACTGTGATTCATTGCCCCAGCTTCAAGAAACTTTTGCACTACACTAATTAGAATGAAGTGACTTCTGTTATCTTATGCTTAACTCTACAGTTTAACAATCTACATTCAAACTTCCACTTTAATTAGACCAGAATAGGACTTTCAGGAACATTATAAATGTTTAGGAAAAAAAAAATCATAATTTTACCATTTTTTAACACAGACACAAAAAGCCAAAATCAGAATGGCAATGGTATAGATATACCAATGAATTACCATTAGAAGAGTTTACCACTTAGCTAACCAATGCTAGCAATCAAATAACTTCACTCTTCCACCTTATATATGGACTCACACCACAGAAACTCATTTAACTACATTGTTTTCTAGACATGACTACAATCAATGGTTGACTTTATAAATATAATACTGTTGCTTGTGATGCATTAACTGGAAATGAGGGACAAAACATCAAAATTATGATGAAATTACGTGAGATTTTGTGTTGCTCCACTGGTAACAATGGAAACTCTTGAAAGCCAATCCTTACAGATGATTCTGCAAGGACTCAGCACTGGATTAGCTCATCAACTCTGTCCTTGTTTGAATGATACATTTGGACTACTCAGTTACTTGCCTTAGTCTTAAGAATAATTCCTGTGGTACATGGCTGTGTTTATTAGCTCAGCAGAAATACAAAAACCAGGGAAGCTGGTGAGTTTGATTCTGAAGAGCACTGGAATCATTGTTGAAAATATTGAGTGACTGGATGGGGGGAAAACCCCAAACCTCTCAGGATGCACCAACATGGCCACTTTGTGTTACTTCTTCTGTAAGGGGCAGTGAAAAATATTGGCACTTTCTAGGATAATCTTTCTGCAGAAATTTCCCATGCAGCCTTTCTTGCAGCCCTTTTGGCAGAGTTTTTCCTTCCTGGTGTTTTATGGTGTTTCACAGCTGTCTCCCAAAGGCCCTTGGAACTTTTGGCAGTGAGGTGACCTAAGTTTACAATATACATAGAGCATATAGTCTGATCCACAACAAGCTCAAACAATGTGTTTAATGCCCATGTTCATCCTCTTAAGCATCTCAAGGGGTAGGAAAGCAAATATTTGTATATTTTTGTAAGTGAAGATGTAGATGAAAGGCCTAATGAAATAGGGTAAAAGGCATGCTTCATGAAGGAGATTGCCAAACATTTAGAAAATATTATGCATGGTCAAGTGGATGTTATTTTGCAATTTAAAGGTTTATTCATGATTCACTTCATGTTTAAAAATAACATACTGTAAAATTAAATTTACATGTAAAATGGGAGTCCTTAAAAAAAAAAATCCCTAGTCTTTTAGCTTTTGCTGTAGAGGGTTAACTTAAATGTTTTGCTGCTGTAATATTGTCCCAAAAGGCATTTACCCTGTTAACAATTGTGTAGACTTATTAATATTGTTAATGAATTGATCTTACTGTTAAGATGCTGAATGCAACCTGCAAATAACATCCTGAATGTTTAATCAACCATTGATCTCAGTCAGCAGATCCAAACATCAGTCAGTCATATCAGATCAATCTTCATAGTTTCTTTGCATGTTATCAGTTACTTGTTGAATTAAAGATATCTTGCCACTTCCATAAATCACAGACTTAGGCAGGAGGAAGAATTCCCAGCTCCCCTCTTTGACACCACTGACATCCACATCTGCCTGTTCTTGTTTTAGTTGCTTTCAATATTCTTTTCCTCTCTGAAGAGAAAGGAGCTGAGGGCTCAGTTTTACAGACTTCCAGATTTTCCTGGCACAATGTTGCTAGTCCAGCTACACCTGTAGTACAGGCTCCATCAGAGGCTTGACTTCAGAATTACTCCTTCTGATAGCTCAACAGCTCTGCCGACGGCGAAGCAAATGAATTCTGACATTCACTCCATCAGTCTGCTACACATTTTTTATCTTCCAGTCCAGAACACATACATTATACCCTGCAAGAGATGAGCTTTTTCACAGAATGCATTATCTGCTTGCTGCCTGATGGCAATGTTAATGACTTTGCTGATCCTTTGAATTTGGAGACCTGGAAGGCCAGGATCCCTTCAGATCCAGGCATTGCAACACTGGCCTTCTGTTCTTTAAGGACCCTTTTTTTTTATGTCTTACAGTTATAACTATTTCAAAAGGAAAAAAACCCCTGTTTTGTACCACATCCTACAAGTATATAGTAGTAAAGTAGTAGCAAAAAAACAGTATCACCCCATTCATGAATAAGAGATCGTGGATAGCCAGACTTCAACCCGTTTGAATGCGATGCTCCTGCTCTTTTCTGAAAGTAGCAGAATGTCATGAAATTTTTAACAAAACAAGAGAAAACAAAATTCTGTACCTCACAGTATTCCTTGGAAAAATCTTTAAAACATTAAAAGAGGTGCTTGCTGAGGTGAGTTCCTAAGGTCCCATAGATTTTAACTTGCAATACTCTTTGGAAAATGAACATGTAAAAAGTGAGGAAAAAACTACACAGAGTCTAGTGGTCAAGCTCACTGAATATGAGGCTTTTTCATAAAATACAACGGGAGGGCTACTTAGGAACTCATCATTGCACCAGGGTGTTACATGACTGAACACCACAGATGATGGTGGTCAGTACCACTGCTCACCTGAGACATGGGCAATTTTGTTCTAAGCTGTTACTCTGAAGTGGACAGAAACAGAATTTGATTCGCTCCCCATATTTTTTATTTTGTGAGTAGCAAAGTACAGTGTTAGAGGGTCTTGTTGGCCTTTTTGTAAATAGCCCTCCAGAGTCCTTGTGCCTACCGAGTGAATTCATCCTAGAAATTCTTGAACACTGTTGATATTTTTCTTCTGCTTCTGTTCATCTGAATGACTTAGAAAATTTAATTGAAGGGTACTCTTTTTTTAGGAAATCAAATAGTTTTAAAGGTGTGGTGAAGAACTGGTGAAAGGTCTTTTCTCACAATGAAAGTATTGTTGACTTCTATCTTAGCAGGGTTCTATTAAACCCAGAAATTTAGTTTTGAGCTTTAAATGAAGTTACTTTACTGTTGGATTCACTACAATTTAAATGCTATTATCCAAAAAGTAACAATTCTTGAATATTAAATGCAACCAGTGAAACTTAAAAGAGTGGTATTCAAGATTTTGAGAGAAGCAGTTTTCCTGACAGATGCTCAATAGTGCTGTGCTAATAAATATGTTAATTTTATTGTATTTTTAGCTCACATTACTGCTTAACTTTCTTTACAGTATAAATTTAGTAGGTACTGCTTTCTGAGACTTCATAAATTTAAGAATACAGCCTGTTCTAAAAATAAAGTACAGAAACTTCAGTTTTCTAATAAAGGCACTTCTTTCATGATACTTTTTTTTTTGCCTTTGTTTCTTTATCTCCCTGGAATTGAATGGGATATACTGAAAAAAAAAAAAGCGAGGAACTTTTCCACTGAAGGCCTGTGTATGCCTTTCTCTCAGAAGGTCATTAAACATCTTCAAACCACTGGATTTCTGAAAGCTGATCCACTGCAAATAGATAACAAAACTATATTAGTAACAATACTCTCTGCAAGGTGACTGAGAAACTTGGCTCTAAATGAGGACAGAGATTTGTCCTGTAAACCTTCCAGTGTGTTCCACTGAATAAGAAGTCAAATAGCAAGGCTTACAATTGGCTATTCAACATTGAAAAGCCATGCTCCATTTAGGGGGGAATAAAGTCTGACTTTTGCTTATATTCATGGATATATCTGGAACTGGAGTTTTTTCAGTGAAATGAAAATGTTTGGGTTCCATTTAAAATTTTAAAGCAAGCCTTTTAAAAAGTGCTTTAGGGACACAGATATCTCTTCCTTTACTTTATTCATTTATTAATGTAATGTGTCCCCAGTAATTGTTTTTACCAGGAGACAGATCTGATACAGCCCTTAAAAGTTAGTAAAAAGAAGAAATTTGTTATTGATCTCCTTTAACGACGCACAGATTGAGCATAAAATCAGCTTGAGTATTTTATGTAGATGCAAATATAAGAATTGAACCAAGTAATTTAATATTTAGTTTATTCTCAACAATATTGAATTAAACTTAAAAATTAAAGCAAGAAAATGTTTGACCATTCATACAGTAATTGGGCTTTTTTGAAGTTATATTGCTCTTTAGTTAGAAGGTCTTTAAAATATAATACTTTGGGACTTTCCTTTGAGTTTTCTGTTGTTTTTTACCTTGCATATAGCTTTTGTATTTTTACTTTTCACAGACCAAAATTGGTGCTGAATAAGCACAATGGACACTGGATGGTCATATTAGAAAATGGAAGGATTTTCCAAGTTACTTCAACATAATGATAGGATTTTTTTTCATAGTCATCTTTCTGCTGTCATTCCAAATGTTTTGAAGTATATTTGAGTGTTTTCTTCAGGAAGGGTGCAGAATTCTACTTTTCTTGCAAAATACAAGGCTGCAATTTGTCTGACCTTCTTTCTGTTTTCCATCTGCATACATTAAATGAATGACTCTCCATTTTGCAGCTGAGGGAAGCACAACTTTGAATGAAAAATGTTGCCATTAAAAAAGAGGGAACAAATTGCATAAATTATAAATGACCTGTAGAAGCTGAAATGTGCTACCACATTACCCTGATTATACATGCATGGGTTTTTTTGTCATTAATCCAACAAAATAGCGTGGCAACCTATGGAACTCATGCAGATACAGATCTTTTGGTAAAGAAACAGAACTACACATGGATTTAAATTTGCAGCATTTGCATTATGCTTTGCAAGGAGCAAAAAAAAAGGGTTGGCTAAATTCATGAGTTTATACTGTTAATTTTACACATCTGCATGTGTGTGTTTTGCTTTATACTATCTAAAAGTTTGGAGTTTTATTGAAATATAAGGAAAAAATTATGTTTCTGTTGATCTCTGATGAGCACTTCAGTTTACATTAGGTCATAAACAGATTTTTTTTCCTATGGTAATTCTTATTGCAGCTTCACTGTGTAAAAAACTTGGCTAATCTTAAGCTTAAGAGTTTTTCAATGGTTTCTTGCATGCTTAGGCTTTTCACAACTTCACATTGCTGAATATTTATGCAACAATAAATCTCATGAATAAATTAACCCACAGTTATTAAGTGTGTTTCATTTAAGAGTGTTGTTAGTATTATTATAAGGACACAGAATACTAGGTCAGACCACAGACTGATGTCTGCCACATTGTCCTGTTTCTAGTATTCTCTAATAGGAGCAGGTATAAAAATATCTTTCCAGAATTTTCTCACAGTCTCTGTCAATTTACAGCTCAAGGACTTAAATACTCATCTTTTGATGCATTGTTCTTCTATGAACATCTTCAGCTAAATTTTTAAACTTATGTAAAATGCAGTAATACTGGTTAGCTAGCCAGGGCCCAGATGAAGTATCCAGTGTGCAAAGAACTCTATCTTTGGGTTTCAACTTGTTTTTTTCATAGATTCATCTAATGCCTCTTATTCTTGTGTTGAAGGATGGGCTCAACAATTTTTGTCCTCCTCCTCGCTGTTCATGACTTGACTGCTATCAACTCTGTATTTCACAATCTATTTTCCAGGCTTTCCAGGGATACTTGCCATTCTTCACACTGTAGTTGTTCAATCCATAAGGATTGACTTTTATCACAGTTATTGCCTTTTCCATATGTTTTCTGTACATGCATTCTCTTAAGATGTAGAGAGATGTGGCTGTGTACTGTCTCATGTATATGGGCACAGCAGCAGCAGCTCCTCTTTGTCCTCTGTGCTTTGCTTACAAATCCCAACACTGGAAGTGCTTTCTTTCATCAAAGACTGATCAAATAAATGCACAAACTCAGGCTCCTGCACTGCTGAATGTATTTCCTAAGTGCCTGACTAAAGCTGTGCGTTCATCTGCAGTGATTATCCTCTGCTACATTAATGCTGAATTATCCAGAAATTATCAGAAAGGGGAAACTTTCTTTTATGCTTTGTAGGTAGCCTTTGATTGTACTGACACTAAGTATAATTAATTAGCCAGAGCTAACTTTGTAATCTCACTTTTGCCCTGTTTTCCAGGTAATTTTGGAACTTTTTCAACAGCAGTTCAGCAGGCTTGTGTGTGCAGTTCAGGGAATGTTACTGAGTGGTATTTTCATAGAAAATAATGTCTTTTCACACTAAGTTCTGAAAGGAGAAGCACCTCGCATTCTGTAAGTGATGGGTACTTAATGTTATTTCAGGTCTGTTTCTCAAAAATAAATTACTCCATCATGATGCTTTTAACCAGCAGCATTTTTGACACACTTCTGATGTACTTTTTTTGGGAATGTCTCTCTGAATACTTAAAAGTTGGACCAAAAAAAAAAAAAAATCTCTTTACCTTCTAAAATAATATTGCCAAGACTCTTAAACTAGGATATTTTTCACACACCCCCAAGCTCTTTGTCAGATGAGGATTCAAGAGTGACTTAAAATGACATTTGTTCACATGTGTTCTTGGAGTGTTGGGGGTCTTGCTGTGCTAAGGAGTGCAATTAGCCACCACTGCTGGAGCTGCTGGTCTAGTACACTGCCAGATCTTTCCCAGTTTTAGTGATTTCTCAGCTGTTTTCAAGCTTCAGGAGCAAGACATTTCTGATTCTCATTGACAGAGCTGGAGCTGTGCAGCTCAAGAGTAACTGAACGATAGCAGGATTTTTCATATGAGTTAGGCGGATGAATTTAATGTGTTTATAGGCATGGAAAAAGCTTTCATTTTCAAGTGGTAGGTGTCTTATAACTTAAAGTGCTTACATTTACACTACAACTTCTGTAGAACCAATGCTACATCCTATTCTGACATGTCAGTAAATTGGCAAATGGTGGCCTCATGGTAGGGGATATAAAGAAAACCCGAAGTTTTTAATATGTCTGCATAACAGGAATCCTTGTTAGGTTTTTTTTTTTTCCAGTCCCTTTCTCATATTGGAAGGAAACAAAGGTATGTCGGGAAGAGGCAAATCATGGAGCATGAAATCTGAGTTGCTAATGAAAATTGAAGGATATGAAATGTACTCCTGTGTTCATGGACAATTTTAATGCGTTCATTAAAAGTGAAGTCAGGTTCATCCAAGTGAACATGATTAATTTTTACTTGGTGTACATATGCAAGTGAGTTTTAATCCACCCTCACCCCCCCATCCATTCCTTTCTAAGAAAAAGAACCCTTGAAAAAATTAACCAGAATCCACCCAAACTTTAAACTAGTAAATAGTGTCTGCTATTAATTAATGGTATTAATATTGGGTGCATTGAGTCCACATATCTCTTGGCAAATATAAGAGGAGAGCTAAAATACTGTGTTCATCACACGAAAGAAATCCTGAGATTACATCTCTATCCTTTTAAACCTAATACTATGTCATTTTTCTTAAACTTGATTCAGGTAACATTTATAAAATAACATTATAACATTTCCACTTCAAACCATTTCAAAGATAATGGTGGATTTTAATGAATTTTCTTAATTAAAGGAATGGTTAATTTTGCCTGTTTTCAGTAAATTAATTAAACTTTTAGTCATTAAGCAAAAAGTTGATTTATTATTGAAGGATATAGGAAGTATAAAAAATCTGGCATTTGAGATGGTTTCTGTAATCTATTACTGATATTCTGGAATTACATGTTTGAAAAGGTTCTCAATAGGAGAAAATATTGTAGAAAGTGCCTGGTGACTAACCAGGAGTATTTAAAGAATTTCAGTTTGAGTCATCATGTCTGATATGAGAATCTTATAATTGGTTTTAGAAAAATGAGTTATTTTCCATGTGAAATGTTAGTGGGCAATTTCTTCAAAAGAAAAAGTGAAAATCACATTCTCATTTAATGATCACTGATTCAGGATGCCAAGTTTCTGTTACTATCAGGAAGAAAACATCAGAGCGTTAGCACTATATAAAGACCATTTTTTTTGAACTACACAAATGAGTAACTTGATTTTATTTCTCTGCTGGACTTTCTTTGCCTCATATCCTGTTTTGACCTACGGTTGCTCTGTTTCTCTTAGTGTAGCTCAGTACAAAACACCTTTGTCTGGGCTTCTAAAAATGAAATACAGGGTGAATCTCAGAGAAATCCTCTACCCAATGTCCTACTCTTTTCAGAGAGAGAGGCAAGAGTTTCACATACTCTTCATATTAACAATCAGTAGAGCAGATCTTAATTGATGTTCTTGTTGCACCAAAGTTCTTACAGTGTTGTATAAAAAATTGAAATTGTTAGAGGTACCTCAGTGTGACCATTGGCATTCTGTGCCTTATTTTGCTGCATGAGAGAAGCACCCATAGAGGGAAGCAGTGTGGCTGTTACCATGGGGAGTATGGGCAGCCTTGGCTGGTGGTTACAGCACCCAGCTGGAACCTTTCCTCTTGCTCCTGCTCCTTGTTGCTGCAGGTGTTTGACTACTAGAACGGGGCATGAGGAAGGAAGGCTTCACTCCTGTTTTCTGGCCTGACCGCTGGAGTGTCACAGTTTGGCCATTGCAGTTTCAGAGTGTGTGTCAGGAGAGGAAATGCATTTCAGCTTTGTCTGGTTTACATTAGGAATAGCATTACTTATTTGGGATTTTTTTTTTATGATGGACAATTTGTTTCAGAAAACTGATGCAAATCTACTTGCTGCATAGAATTAAAATTCCTTTTTTATTTCCTGGAAATGTCTCTTCTTTGTATTTGCATAACATAATGAAAAAAGGTGTTTTGTCCTTAGCTGCAGGAAAGTGGAGTGTGACAACATAGAATCATAGAATTAAATGAGTTGGAAAGGACCTCTGAGATCATCAAGTCCAACCCTTGATCCACTACCACTGCAGTTACTAAACCATGGCACTAAGTGCCACATCCAGTCTCTTCTTGAACACCTCCAAGGACGGAGAATCCACCACCTCCCTGGGCAGCCCATTCCAGTGCCTGATTACCCTCACTGTAAAGAATTTCTTGACAGTACAAACCCTGCCCCCACTATCAGTGTTGTAACATCTGCAAATACTGATGTGAAAGAACACGTAAACACATATGAATGTGCACGTGTACAGTTATCTTTGTTGATGTAACCTTCTTCCCCTATTGGCTATCAGTCATGTTCATGTAATGCTTCACATTGGCTTTGATCAGGATATGAAAGTTGTTATCAAAACCTCATAATCCAATTTATTGCTGTATTTTGCTTAAAGTGGCTGTGTTGGTCAAAATATCACTTCTAAGGAGCGGAGGTTAGGTTTGAAATAAAACTGGAGGTTTCTGTAGCCATTGCTTTCTCTATCTTCTGCAATTCAGATAAATATTGTGGGATGTTCATCAAAGAGTAACTTTAAAAAGTGGATTCTATCATAAAATCCAGCTCTCCAAACAGACCAGATTCTAAATTGCCTGTTAATATGTTTTCTGTGGCAGCAGATCTTCATAAGGTTGGATGTTTACATGATCAGTTCCAATTTCAACCTCTCCATTTTTAACTGTGTGATTCTACAGGATGTGGCTGCTTTCTGTTCAGTGTCAGATAGCTGTAGAAATTTAAAATAATGATTAAACATCTCAGAGGGAAAAAAAAATGGTTGCCTGAATACCCATCTTATAAAATTTAATGGGTTTTTCTTTTGCAATATTATATTATTGGCTGTAGTAGATTAGGACAACTTTGGTGGAAGAATCACACATAATTAAATTTTCATGTGTGATTCAAAGTGCAAAAAGATTAGAAGGCTATTTAAAAGGTGGTGGAACTGTCACAGCATATCAGTAAAGTCTGTGAGATAGAGCACAAAAGTACTGATTTAGTGCAACATGTCACATTATTATAGTAATAACTACAAGTAAGATTCCATGGATGGGTGGATGCCTATGCATATGAATACTTGTAAAGATATTGTAGAATCAATCCATATTTTATCTTCAAATGGATAGGAAAATGGATCTAGAGGATGCATTCAGAAGTTGTAATTCAATAATCTGTTTATTCTGATAGCATGGTAAGGAACTTTTACATTACCTTTCTTTTCTCTCGGCTTATTAATAGTTCTGTGTCATGGACATTTATAAAATATTAATATACTTTAGCAAATTTTACACTGGCGAGTTCTGACATATTCGTCAATTCAGAGATGAGGGGCAGGAGTCTGTGCAACTCCAAAAGTGCAGGGTCATACCTGCCAGTTCCAGACCAGGGCTGGCTGACAGTGGTTCAACTCACAAGATCAAAGGTGGGCACATATTATGGCAACTGTTTTTCCAGCACACACAGCCTGTATTTCCCTTGCAGAGATAAGCTGATGTTTATAGATGGAACCTTGCTATGAATCCACTGAAAATTGCTTTCTATTTTTTGGGGGGCGGAAAAAAAAGTCTTGTGATTCAGCTAAGAAAAAATCCTTGAAAAGAGTTACCAACTGTTTTCATTTTGTGAAAAGTTGGATTGGATCCAAGTGATAAGAAAGCAGAGCCTCTAAATATATTTTAGTAATAACCTAGGTATGTTGGCATCATCTGCAGCCAATAATGGGCAGATAGGATCTTTCCAAAAGGCACTAGTGAGATTTGGCTGTCCCCCTCATGTTTCAGATCAGAGGCACACCTTCTAACAGCTGCGAAGCAGCAAATGAAATATTGACCATGTTATTGTGTCATTTAATTTGTAACGATCTCAAATACTTTTGAAACAGTGGACAAGATGTGGCAAAATTTGATTGTGTCACTCCTTGTAATCTTAGGAAATAAGACAGATCACAATGTAATGAGAATATAAAAGGTTAATGTAGTTTTCCAAAACTAATGAACAAGCACATATTGTGCAATAAGAATCTTCTCACACTCTGGTGGATTTTGTGGGGGGTTTTATGTGTGGGTGGAACCAATATATATGTCCAGTATTAAATAATGTATGAGACTTTTATTACATTTCACTTTTGTAGGATAGGTTAAACTTTATTTCAGAAACACATATCAAGTTATTAAAAATAAAAAAAATCCAAACCAACTTCCAGGTGTTTCTCCAAGTACGTAAAAGATGGGGGTTAAAGATCATGCTTTGGAATTTCATTTTCTTGGTCACAAATGCAAGTAGAAAGAGTAATCTTGTTGCACCAGTCAGCTCCTAGTGAAACCAGTAGGAATTTTTCTTGGAAACTTTAAGGGAATGGAAACAGGACTTGGAAACGTATCTAAATCAGAGAAGCATAAATAAGAGTGGGATTCACTCCTCCATATACCCAGCCTTTCTTGAAAGAAGGTTTTTTCATTTTGCATGAAACAAAATACTTGCCTGTGTTTCACTTCTTGAAATGCGGAGCAAACAATTCTGTTAGACTAGCCAGTGTAACACTTCTCTCTTTTTATTTTTTTTTAATCTTCTTTTTGGCTTTTATACCAGGAAAACAGCAAAAGGCAATTCTGACTGAGTAATTATAGTATCAGGAGTAGAACCAAAATGTAAAAAAGTAAAAAGCATTGAAGTTAAAGTTGTAGGTTTGGGATTTATGGGATTTTTGGAAGTTTGTTGTTTGTTGCTTGTACTCTAGAAGTAAATAAAAGATCGTTATGATCATGACCCTGAAGTAATTCCCAAAAAGGGAAAAGTGGAGGTTTATAATATTAGTAATAACTTACAGGTCCACTTAAATTTATTTTTTGGAAGTGCTTTTGGTGCAGGGTTTCCTACCAATAAATACAACTGGATGTTGATGTCCTTCTAGGCTTACACTATCCCAGTTTCTTCTTCCCCTCTCATTACCCCAAATGATGGAGATATCATTATTTTATGTGACTGCTGTATATGAGGTCACCGCCATGATCACACACAGTCACTCTGCTTACCACAGGAATCTTAGAATCATGGAGCTGACATGGTTAGAAAAGGTCTTTAAGATCATCAAGTCCAACTGTCAACCCAGCACCACCATTAAACTATGTCTTCAAATCCCATATCCAGACATTTTTTGGACACTTCCAGGGATGGTGACTCCACAGCCTCCCTGGGCAGCCTGTTCTAATGTTTTACAGTCCTTTCTGTGGGGGAAAAAAACCCCAAAACCACATAATATTGAATCTAAACCTCCCCTGGAGCAACTTAGGGCTATTTCCTCTCATCCTGTTGCTTGCTACCTGGGAAAAGAGACTGACACTCACCTCACAGCAACCTCCCCCCTGAGCCTTCTGTTCTTTCTCCTTTCTATATGTGGATCTTCTGTCTTGATCCCCTCCAAGCATCTTCAGTGTGTCTAGTTTGTCATGCTTAGAAAAATTCAGATAGAATAGAAAGTTACTGTTTCTCCTATATTGGTTTGCAATCTGACACTTTAGTTTATTAAGTCATAGTTTATATCATTTAGGTTCTGTTTGCAATTTGAAAATATAGTCTGTGTATTTGTTTATAAATAATTAGGACAAAAAGTGCTCCTGTCCATACTTTTTCATGCTTGTAATAAATTGCAAAAGAAATTAAAACTTGGCAACAATCTTGAAATTGAACCAAAGCTAATTCCATCTTTCCTTTTCTTGAACCTAGGCAAGCAACAACAACAACAAAAATTGTTTTACCAGTTTAAAAGCCTGCAAAAGAAGCATTCACCCCCATTCTTCCGGTTCATCTCTTTTTCTTAAGATATATAGCTTCCCTTTCTTCTCTTTCCCCAGAAAGAAAAGGCTTTTAAGAGACCTTTTTTTTTTAATGGGGCAGATACCTTTTTGCTGCAGCCTAATCTCCCACTCTGGTTGCCAAGTAAGGGACAGTAAGTGGAACCAGGACTTACCTGCTCACTTGCTCACTATAGAGAACATTCTTTGTCGGGTTTTTTTGGGCTTGCAACCCCTCTGAGAGTGGGAATCATAGTTACCTTTCTGCCACCTGAACAATGGCTTGTGGGGCAGTCATGGCTTTCATTGCCTCTCTTACCACTGCTGTTTAACTAAAAACTTTCAGTCAACAAGACCTGTGTTTGATTGTTGGTTGTAAATGTAGGGGTTTTCTTCCCTTTGAACTCTGCTGCTCATCAAGGAGCTCACCAGACGGGCGTCCTCTTTGCATTACAGCTGCTATGAACTTTGAATAGTAAGAGTAAATATGAACAACCCTCAGTACTAGAAACTGCTGCAACTGAGTGTAAGACTGTACTCTCCTATTATTTTTTCAATTACTTTACGTTTCTAGATGCAGTAATTAGTGGTGCATCCAGCCTGACCTTTGGTTCTGATGGCTTTTATGTAATAATGCTATGCTACTCCAGCCTCAGACTTGGAGTAACAGTAAAACGTTTTGCATTATGGTTTGTTGCGTTGTTTGTGGGGTTTTTATTAGTGAGATTTTTTTTAATTTACTGCAGTTTGAGCCTTTGACACAAGAATAGTGGCATACTATTGCAGAAGTGATTCTCTTATTCCTTGGCAATGTGTCTCCAGAACATTACACTTCCATAGGGAAAAAATTGTGAGGCATTTTTACAGCTTTTTGCAATGGCTGGATATTATGGCAACTAGTCTACCAATTCTAAGAATCCCCCAATATCCATTATATTTTAGGCATATTTCCTGATCACTTTGGGGTATTTCTGTGATGTGACAAGAAATCTTTATTCTCATTCATTAACCTTCATAGAGAAATTACATTTAGCTCAGTCCTGTTTTTTGGATTGTAAAGGATGTACCTACATTGAACAGCTCCACTGTATTTATATAAGTCCACAATAAGTCCGCATTGCTATAAATCCAAAATAAGTCTGAGAATTGATATTCTTTGCACTTTGGGTTGCTTCTTAAGTGGATTCATTCAGTGCATTATTATTGTTGTTACTGCTGTTGTTGTATTGGCTCCTAGGCTGGTTTTTGTATCCCTGTAGCCAGGCAGGCAGCCCTCTACTTTTCTGGACCTGTATCTATGATCTGTGTGAGGGAAAGAGCATCTAACCAGTGAGGAGAGCATGTGGCTGCCAGCAGCCAGCCAGCAGAGAGAGGTCCGTGGTCCCTGGTAGAGAAGAATGAGGGTAATTTTCTGAGACCACAGTCAGCGCACTTGGTGGAGGAAAGAAGCCATGAGATAACGAGGCAGGAGGCCAAAAGCAGCAGGTTGAAAGCTGTTTAGGGAGGGATGATTGATTAGGAACAAGCTGCCAAAAGGTGATCACATGGCCCTTGTCGCTGATGATGCTATGACAGTAGCTGTAATATGAAGCACATGTAAAGCAGCGATGTCTGGTCAGCACCATCACCTGTCGGGGCAGAGCTGGTTCTCTGCTGGGTGAACTCTGCCCTGGCTGATACAGAGTGGTAGCAAAACAACACAGTTTTCTCAGGAGAGGAATGTGTATGTGTGGAATTACAAGGACACAGCAAGGGTAGGAACCACAGAGTGCCTCCAGCATCAGCTGTGTTCCCTCCTAAATCTGTGTGGCGGTGCATTGCCAGAGGGCTCAGAGGTGGCAGCAGACAGGCCATAACAGACGTTGCTCCTAATCTCCTCTACCCTGGCCCAGCTTCTCTAACTCAAACAGCTGAAGTTTCGGATTTCAGAAATTGAGCGCTGATCTTCTTCCAAAAAAAATTAATTTTGAAATTGAGGGTGCAATATGTATGCTGCTGACCTGAACATATGTTACAACCTGATAGTAACAGAATCATCGCTCAGCATCACTTCACAAATGAGTGTACTGCTTAATCTGTCTGTACCAAATCATGGCTTCTTTAGGACTGCCTTATCACTCTGAGGCATTGCCTCTTCCTCTATTGCCATTAAGTGTCCTGGGTGATTACATTCCCAGAAAAACAGCTATAGATTCATGCAGGTGAGATGCTGAAAGTGGATGTACAGGGGATTTGAATGGCCACATGTATTGCCACTTTTCCAGAGTAAATTTAAAGTAAATTTGACATACTCCTCTCCAAGAGTCCTTCATGCAATGGCATTCCATTAAGAAAGTAAAAGAATAAAATAATATCAATCACAGTTGTTTTTCCTATGGATGGAGTTGAATGAAATAGGGAGATTCTTATTATAATTTCATCTGCAAATGTTCATCAGGCACCTGGATGTCAGTCACTCACGAAAGAGCACAAGGAAGGTGTAATTCACATAATTTTAACTGCAGGAGTGGACAATCATCTCATTCTGGTTTTGTGACATTTTCTATGATATGTTAGTGACATTTATAAAAGCTATATGATAGCTGAACTTTTAGATTGGTTTCTGATGCAAAAGCTTTACATTTTAAGGTAAAATAATGTTGCTCCAGTACAAATCATTGTCAGCAAAATCTGCACAGTGAGGTACAAAGGCACAGCATTAGCAGGGCAGGAAAATTCCCTTTGTGTTGTGGGAATAGGCCACCAGCCAGAGGCCCAAGCCCTTTATAGCTGTTGCCTCAACGTGTCTATAGGGATGGTGACTAGGATCTAATCTAGAGCTCATCTCATTTGGACCCTTGTGCAGGAGCAGCAAGTGTCTTGCACAGAACTGCCTGGCATCAGGGTTTGTCATGTAGGTCTAATGGAATTCATCCTGGGTTTTTTTCCTGCAGAGTTCCACTGCCAGTATACCAAGGGAAGTAACATAGCTTGTAATGGAGTCGAAGCTGCAGTCACAGCAGCGATGGCAGCATGTTTTAGAGATATACAAAGTTAACTGTAAATTAGCTATCTCAGGTATAAATAGTGGCAAGACAGCACTCAGGGCAGAAAAATGTTCCTAGTTCTTGGGCCAGAAGCAAATGGTTTTTTTAATATGGTGATTATTATCATACTGAATACAGTTTTTACCCCTAACAAAATGGGACTTACTTGTTCATTTCCCATGAACTTGCACGCAGCTTTTTACTCTGGCCAAGTATCAGCCATTTTACTGGATGATTCATAGCTTATGATGTGGGATACTATTCCAAGTTAAATTAAGATGTATTTTCAAGGCTTCAATTTGAGAATATGTTAATTTACAAGTGTGGATTTTTGTGAGAGAAAAAATCCTGGGTTTTGACTGATCTGTTGGTGACTTAAATCTCTCAAACCACTAAGCCCTGCATAATCTTAAGAGCAATAGCTTTGCATTCAATTTGCTACTTCACAAGTCAGCATCTTCTCTGAGTATTTGAGAAGGAATTATTTTAATGTCAACTAACATGGAATTGCTGCATGTGTAATCCCCAATCAGTAAAACTCACACATCTACACACGCATGCACAGCATACATTCATTAGAACAGATCACAATGGCTGTGAAGTTCACAAGATTTTTCAGCACTACCTAACAGGTTGTCTATTCTCACAATATCCATTAGATTGCCAAGCGCTCACCTTGTGATGCTCTATTAGTCAAAACATCTCTTTGCCCATATATTCAAATGAACTGTAGAGGTTATTAACTTGCCCTTGGCAAAAAGATTTAGCTTTCTAGGGCAAATGCTTTTATAAATTCTGTGTGTGACAGTTTTATTACATATTGTAAATAGAATACCCTGCCAGATTTTTATGACAGCCATCACTAAGTCATTCAGACCTTATTACTTTTCAACCCTTCACATACCTGGAATATATTTTAATTTATATATTTTTTAGATCTTTAACAGGCCTTGCTTTGGTCAGTTTACTTTTCTTACTTCCATCGTCAATTTTATTTACTAACATGGCTGTTTAAAACATTTTGTGATAAGCCAAACATTTTATCTTGCAAAAAATCAAGGCTCTATTTTAATTTGGCTCAGACACAAATTAATTTGCACATTCTGCATTTATAGTAATAGACTCATTTGGGCTTGTACAGTCTCTGCTAGCAGTTAATATAATAGTTTCTGTGCTCAGCTGCATACCTATCCTGGGTCTCACTATCTCTGCCTGAATGAGTTTTCTGCTAAAGGACTGCTGTTATTGCCTTCCTCTTACATTTTGTATTTCAAAACAACTTATGTGTTGTGAAAAGAAAAACACATAAGCCATGCTGATGCTAAGGCCTACTCAGACATACCTAGTTATTGCATGTTTTATCAGTTAATTTCTCTGATCTGAAGGATGTTGTCAGAGAATTAAAAAGAGTTGTTGAAGAGATTTTGTTTAGACATGTAGATTGTTAGCAGGAGAAATCTCATGTGTGATAGGCTTTGTGTGCACAGGCAGTAAAAACAACAGTTCCTGCTTTAGTTTTGTTTCCTATTGAGAACACAAACATAACAGGAGGAGGAATGAGGCTCACTTTGATAAAGGTACAGTATAAGTGAAGAGTAACGATTGTCAAAAGGGTGTAAGGGACACAGAAGACTAAGTTACCAAAGTTTATAATCCTTTCGATATTCTGACACCTTTGAAATGTTGCTTTCAATAGTAATTTCAAATACAGGAAAGCTCAGTTGCTGGAGATTCTGCTGGCAAGGGGCTGAGCTGCCTGGACAAGGACATTTCATTGCTGGGGGAAGCAGCTGAGCCTCCCCTTGCTCCCCTCCAGCTTTAGGCCTTGGGACAAGCTGCTTATCTTGTGCCTTGATAAAACAAGCCTTAACTCTCCCTGTGGATGTCATATGAGGACAGACTGAAGGTGCAGCTCATACACTCGTTAATTAGGCAAAACCAAACGCACTGGTGGAGCTTACACTTCCTGAAGGTGATGTGAAGTTGGTGTGGTGGGTTGTGAAAGCTGAAGGGATCCAAGTCCCTTCAGGTTTTATGCTGCTGTCAGATAGGGCATGTCCTCTTACAACCTCCAGTTCTGATGAATCGGAAAAAAAAATATTCCTTTTAATAGAGAATTTTGAATTGGCTATAATGAAGCCTCATTTAGAAATTCACTGTATGTCGCTCCTCTCTCTTTATGTTTCTGTAAGCGTCTCAACTCAGATTCTTATAAAGGAAAGAATCAGGTGATTTGCAGCTTTAGAGTTGTATATTTCGCTGTCTTGGCAACTTACAGTAGTTAGGTCACATTATGATAATTAGCCTATTTATAAGTTAGCTAACGGAGTTCTTTGTTTTAAGCGCTATAAATTCTAAAATTAGTGAATAAAGCTAGAAGCCCGTTTTCAGATCCATTTAGATGAAAGGTGCTATATAATTTTAAAGCTATTATAAATGATTGAAAGATGTTTTCACAACTGCTGCTAGATTGCATGGGAATGTGGAATAGCATTTCAAAAGATTTCAAAATTAATGTGGCTGTGGATGCGCTCTGGAGAACTGCTGAACCTTCACTACAGCTTCCTTTCTGCCTGCTGCTGACTATCAGTGTTTCAGTAATCAGGTACTCATTTTCATGCTAACTTCCTTCACTTTCAGTCCCAAATCCAGACCCTCTAAAAAGGCATTGCATTTTTTTTTTAAATATATATTTTCCCCCACACCCCCTTTAATAATAATAGATTCTAAAGTGTCTGTGTGATCAGGGGTGGGGAACCAGGTGGATCTTAGTTTCCATTGTGTGTAAGGTCTCCAGAAGAACAGTATTATAAAACTGCTCTTGAAAGCAAAACCAGACTTCTGTATTATTGCATGTTAGGATATGCTAGTTATATTGTCATGGTAAAGATTGTTTTCCACTGAATCAAAAGCAATGATTCAGGCTCCTTATTTATGTATGAACTGTACCGCACGTTCTTACGATAATGATGATATTTGATTTAAAAGAAAAAAAATTGTTAAGGATGCATTTGCTGCTGATTCTCTTAATTATATTGACCTAACATTTACTTTTAAATAAGCACTTTAAGAGATTTTGCCATCTGTCAGGCTTTTATTTTAGTTGTTTTGGAAATGTTTTACTGGTGGTAAGAGATGCAGGTTCTCTAATGTCTCCTCATGCTTAAAGCTAATGGAAATCTCACATTTTTGCTTAACATAAAGTACTGTGTTTAAATAATTAACTCACTTTAGAGGTTGTGGAGGTGATAGAAATCGGTCTCTTCTGCCTAAAAAATTGCTTCAAAGTTTCTATAGAAGGAAAATAAAAAGAAACTTTTGAAACATGTTCTAAGATAGGGAACAGATTTCAATAAGAATTCTCCCTGTAAGAATCCAGGAGTCTCATTTGTCAAAGAAATAATATTTTTTAAAAAACAACTCTTAAAATCAGTAATTAGCATCAAACTCTTAGATTTTCAAAAAGTATCTTGTGCTTAATCCTTTGGTTCTCGTTGACTTTTTTTTTTTTAATGGTTTTGTCTCTCCTTGTCTTGGGTCTCTCTGCATCATTCTTATGCCAAGGTAAGAACTGGAGAATGAGATCAAAGAATAAGAAGCAAGAAACTAAATTAGTCATGTAACCTATACTTTGAAAACTGATTAACTGAAAGATTTTTTTATAAGTTTTATTTCTTTAACTCTTCCGCTGAGTGTATTTTTATTTCTTTTACATTTCTAGCATTGTGATACCTCGGGGTGAAAGTAATAGAATTGTTACATCGTTTAATATAATAGGATGTGACATGATGCAACTTGATATAGTGCCTGAAAATAACAAGGTAAAATGCATTGTAGAAAGCATTTGAAAATTCTGAGCACTGGAGGTAGAAAATGGCCAATTTGAAATCTAGCACGTGCATATCTTCATTTTTGCTCTCTAATTATGCTATAAACAAACCTAATTCGCTATAGCACTTTGAAGTAGTTGGCAATTATTCTTTTCAGACTAAAGCATTACCTTAGGCAGCAAGAACTTCACTTCTTCATACATCAACATGTTACTGTGCTAATGTGCCTATTATTGTACCATTTTGATTGACAATGCTAATTATGATTGTTCTTGAACCTAATGTGATTTTCTGGCTGACAGTGACCATTTAAATAAATGGGGACAAGAGCTATAAACATTTAGAAAGGAACTTGTGCTTCTTTTTCATAGAATCCAAGCATTACTGCTCTGGAACAAAGTCTTACCTCATCATACCTTTAATACCATTCTAGAGGTTATTGTCAAATAATCACAGTGGTGGGGAATTAAAGGCAGTTTGTTCAAAAAATACGCAGGAAAATTGAAAAGTTCTTAAATAACAAGTCAAGGGACACAGTTAAAGCTCTTTCTTTGGAATCTGTTAATTTGAATGTAGAAAAAAACCCAGTTGTTTTTCACTTGCAGTAAGGTTGTATGTCTGAAAGTTGGGATAATTAATGCATAATTAAATCTTTTTATTCTGCTGAATAAAACTATTCAACATTTCCAAGAAAATAAGAGAGTAGTTGATAATTCAACTTCTCTGGAAGCAAAACTAGTGTCTGTGTAGAATCTGTGTAGACAAGTAATATTTTTGCAAGAGAAAGATTTAGATGTGTGAACTGATTTGTTGCTGCTATTCATAAAGCTGAATTTGTGCTTAGCCCATTGTTGAGAAATTCGTCATTAATGTTTGTATTAATTATTTTGCTATGGCAGATTAAATTATGGCATTTGACCTCTGTGAGGGTGGGAAGGGTCCTCTGGAGTTACGTTGTGCTCTTTGAAATCCGAGAGATACTGCCCTAATTAAACAAGCAGGAAGTATCTTTCCAATCTCATTTTGCATTATTATTTCAGTGTCCCCCTTAACCCACAGCATAATTAATTAGCATTAGGAGCCATATGCTCATATTGTTCGTTCAGTCCTCTGAACAATGCCTGTGCTTTTTTGTAGGGCTTAGAAGCATTCTATTATATCCAGGTCTCTGCTGTGCCTCTCTTCTGTGGAGAGCTGTGCCACCCCTCCAAAAATCTGTGACTCTGTGGGGGGATATGGTGGGGATACCTGTCAGAGGGGGGTGCACCTTTCTGCTGAGGGTAAATTAGTTTGGGGTAAACAGTTGTAATGAGAAATGCAGTTATTTGTAAATAAGAAAACTTAGCAGATTCTGTCCCTCTACTCAGCTCTGGTGAGACCACACCTGGAGTAAGGTGAGCAAATGTGGGGTCCCAGTGGAGGAAGGACATGGACCTCTTGGAGCAAGTCCAGAGAAGGCCACCAAGATGATCAGAGGGATGGAACACCTTTCCTAAGAGGAAAGGCTGAAAGAGCTGGGATTGCTCAGCCCAGAAGAGAGGGATTCAGAATGACCTAATTGCAGCCTTCCACTTTCTGAGGGGAACCTACAGGAAAATGGAGATAGAATTTTTAGACTATTTCCTGGAGTTACAGGACAAGGGGGAATGGCTTCAAACTGACAGAGAGTAGGTTTAGATTAGCTATTAGGAAGAAATTCTATACTGTGAGGGTGGTGAGGTACTGGAATATGTTGCTCAGAGAAGGGCTGGCTGCCCCATTTCTGAAGTGTTCAAGGCCAGGTTGGATGGGGCTTTGAGCAACCTGGTCTAGTGGAAGGTGTCCATGGCTGGAGGCTTGGAACTTTGAAGTCTTTTCCAACCCAGGACATTTCATGATTAGCAGGGTAGAGGAAGGAGAAATGGTAAAAACAGCTGAAATATTTTATGTGTCCTAGTCTGACTCACATTGTTCTTCCAGTGGAAAGGCAGTGCTGAGCAAGGAGTTTTCTGGTCAGAAATGATTGCTGTAAGGTTAACCAGAGTTTGGGGACAGGAGGAAATGGTGTGAGTGTAGAGAATTAAAAAAGCCTGCTGTCCTGCTAAAAAGTAGTAGAGAAGCTGCAGCCTCATGATCACAAAGACTTGCACAGGACAGTTCAGCCTGCTGGAGATCTGAGTAGTGCCCCAGCGGGGTCCTGCTCTCAGCCTTGATTACAAAAGGAAATCTGGGCTGCCAGGGTCCTAATTTAGACCTCTCATGCAAATGGTGAAAATTGCCAGGGTTTTGGGGTGGAGTCTTGCTATTTCTGGTTTCACTGCTTCTTTGTGCAATATAGCACCAGTCTGGGTTGCTAAAATGTGATTACTGTTGTAAGTATAAATTATAATAATGGTTCCTGCTGTTATTTAAAATATATAGCAAACAATCTAACAGTTTCAGTTTTTCCTTGATAGGAAAATGTGCACCATAAAGTAATTTCCTGTATAGGAATTGAAAAGCAAACATTTTAAAAAAATAAATGAATCCATGTTTAAATTATGCTGTACCCCAGCAAATTTTTGATAACTGCAGAAGCAAGATATTTGGACACTTGTGGGATATTTTTGGTTTTTCTTCATTACAAATTTTCAGTTTAATAATGGCTATCAGCACTACATAAACACAGTGCCATTAGGTCTTGAGTATATTCATTATTAGCTGCATTTATTGCCACTGCTTTTTTCAGATTTGATTGTGAGTACCTCCTGGGACAGATGGCTTGTTGGTATCAACTTGCTCTGACTCCAGCGGAATTAAGGATTTCCAGGCCTAACCTGATGAAAACCTTTGCTTTGGCTTGCTTAAATTCCCTGCTCATGTTTTTTTTGCCCGGGATCCTTGTTGTGAGCGAGTGCTTGGATCAGCAGGCACATCTCTCCCTCAGCACCTCCTCCCGTGGCCCCTGTGCTGTCACATTGGGTTGTTCTCTGCTGTTGCTGCCCACGAGCACAGCCCTGGTCGGGTCATCCCGGAGCACATCCGAGCCTGGTACGGCTTGTTGCCCTCGGCGCTGCTTGGCTGGGAGGGAAGGGATGGGGCAGGACAGCTGCTGGCTTCATGGGGTCACAGCACACCCCTGAACCATCAAAGATCATAAAACATACTTGCTTTTCTTACCTTTTAATGTGGAAGATTAGCAATACATTGGTTGAGGCTTGGCGTCCTTGTGGGCTTTTAAGGAATATTCACTTAAATGTGCATTCATTTTCAGACCTATAGTGAGGTCAAATATCCTGTGTATCACTATATCCTGAGTGCATTATGTTTATCAGTTGTCAAAATACTTGCATTTTAGGATATTGCAAATGCTTTTTCCTCTACAAGAATTTAATTCCTCTCCTTCCCTCAGGAAAGGAAAGAAAGGGAAAGATAATAAAAATAGATAATAAAAATAAAAATTCTAGGCAAAAATGTGTAGGATTACTCTGTGTGTGGGATGTTGTTGTTATTATATGGTAAATTTGATCTTCGATACATTTTAATACCACAAACATTCTTTAATTACCCAGTAAGTAAACATGTCTTCATATATAAATGTTTTTATACATACATATATATGATTCTATCCTAAATGCAGGATGTAGCTTTTGATCTGTTATGATTAAAATTTAGAAATGTCTTTTGAAATACCTCTAAATTGGAATAAAAGCCCTCTTAATTTGTTAGAACAGTTGGCCAATACTTAACAATAGTTTATCTGATCTCTCATACATATTTGCTCCAAAATTCACCTTATGATATTTTAGTCGTGGACTATTATTTAAAGGTCTCCAGGGAGATAGAGTCCATGCACTGTGTTGTGATTTCCTTCTTTGGTTTTCTACAGGTCCATCAGCAGCCATGGACTGCTGTTTTGGAAGAGGTGGTGGAAAACATTGATTTATTAGGGAGGGGAGATGTAGGAAAACCCACACATGCACAGTAATCCATGCCACAGGTGACTCTGATGGAATTACTCTACCATCCTCATAATTTCCCTCTCACTGTAAATTGCCATCATATCCAGTTACAGACAATAAAATGGTACTGTGCACTTGATCAGCTGGTTGCCAAAGTTAAGATCATGGATGAAAGACGGAAGTAGTACCTACAATACAGCTGTCTGCAGTCTCACTCTGCTATGCAGCACTGCATGTAGATACATGGTCAGAATGTACCACCCTGATTGCATGTCTGCATTGGCTTTGTGTGTTCTGTCATATTGAAAGCCAAAAAAAGAGACTGGCCTTAATAAACTTTCACACCACAGTGAAAGTGCTTGACTCCAAGACCCCAGCTTTGCCAGCTCAGCTGAACACTTTTTAATCTAAAGAAGGGTTTTAGAGTGCTCTTTGATCTAGACCAGAGGCAACTCAGGTCTTTGTCCGACAGCAGCTATAAAAGTAGAACAATTCTGAAATTAATAAATGCAATAAAGCATTTAAGAGTAATACTAGGCATTAGTCAAGAACGAATAACACAAAAACCCATGATATTTTAAATATTTACTTTTTAAGTTACACTTGAGTATTTCTTTGCTCTTAGACATCCTCATGCTCTTTGCTGGACTAATTCTTATGAAAATCATAGAATGGTTTGGGTTGGAAGGGACCTTAAAGATCATCCTGTTTCGACCCTCTCTGACTTGAGCAGGGAAACCTTACACTAGATCAGGTTGCTCAGAGCCCCATCCCACCTGACCTTGAACACTTCCAGGGATGGGGCATTCACAGGTTCCCTGGGCAACCTGTTCCAGTGCCTCACTGCCCCCACAGTAAATGCTTCCTTCCTAATACATAATCCAAAAACCTACTCTTTTTCAGTTTGAAGCCATTCCCCCTTGCCCTGTCACTACAATAGGAAGTAAGACAGCACTATTTTACAAATGAAGATCTAAGACCTTAGATTACTTTTTCTTCCATGAGAAAAGTTTGGTTCATAGTTAGAAGGATGGGGAGTTTGATCCAGCGTGAAAGGAAGTGTGTGCTGCCATGTACCATTGCAATCCTCTCCAACTAAACCTTAACCCACTACTTATGTAAAGGAGTGTTTGCTGAAGTTCCTAAAAAGCAGGGACTTTCTGAGCTCTGGGATGTGGTGAACCATAAAGTATTGAACTCAAACGTGGCCATTTGAGCAGGGCAGGGCAAGACCCTCAGAAGAAGACCTGCCCTTTCCTTTCAGTAGCCTGAGAAGTGATGTTTGCACCCCCTTACTCTGTCCTGCTGCTCCTTCTCACGGGTCTGGAGGGGTTTTGGGGAGAAGCCCTGATGCTGCACAATGAACTGAAGTAGCTGTGTTGTGAGTGTTTCTGTGAGAAGACACAGTGACAGAAACTAAGTCTTTACTTCCTTTGCCCTCCTGGTATACCTGTGACCGTGAGATTTTTTTTTTTTTTTTATGTATTGTCATTTTAAATTTTTGATTTTACACAAAAGCAAACCCTTAAATAGAAAAATCTCTTAACTACCTCTAAAAATCAATATTTGTACATTATTTTCTTGGAAACAGTAGTACTGGCACCAGTTATGTCCTTTCTCATAAGGCTGGTATTTCAAATGAGCATCTACTCATAAGGAACCACAAGTGCTACAAGGGATAATTCTAAAAGTCTTTTTCTACCTTAATATCTGTTCATTGAAATAATCAGCATATAGGCCCTTATAAGCCTGTAGGATTGCTGCAGTAATTTGCATATATAAAAATGCTGATAATATGTACTGGAGTATGAAGATACCAAACACTTTGGATTAATCATTTTAAAAGGTTTTGCATTGTTTGACAATGAAAGCTTCTCTAAGTATTCCTGAAATTAGGGCACTCTGCTGTGTAGGATAAGGTGGCAACATCATTATATCTTGGGCTCTGGGCTGAACTAAAGCACATGTCCTAAAACAGGTCACCTCCAACAGTGAATATAAACTAACTCTTAAATTGTTCATTATGGAGCTGACAGTCTGATTTGCGTTTATCATGTACTTGTTAATCTGTGTCCTTAAATGAAAGCCGTGTATGGCTTTGAGTAAAATGCTTTGCAGCTAATAAGGTGGATTGATTTCTAAAAGTCCTCCTCTAAATCATGGGTTGAGCTATAAACTGCCCAACTCTTAAGCTCAGTTTGCATTTCACATGCTTGTTTGTAAACTGCCCAGTTTTCTTTCACGTGTTGTGAGAATGAAACCTTAAGGGATAAGAAATTGTGCAGGTACTTCGATGATAAAAGTTATAGAAGTATGTAGATAGATTAACATATGGAGGAAAATGACATCTGCTCTGACAGTGATAGGAGCTAAGAGCCAAAATCTGACAAGGTTTTTGTGCTTATTAAAGTATTTCTACCATTATCTTAATACAAGCCTACAAGAAACATCTGCTTACAGTTTTACTCACCCTACATAATTTGCTTTTCTGAAGCAACCACATGGTAGTGTTATTTTATTTACATATAGGTTATCCAGACATTGGAAGTCTTATAGGTACAGCATAAGAGTTTGTTCATTATTATCTCAGACTGGTATGCAGTCTGCTCTACAGTATGATGTGTGAGTTTGGGGGTTTTTTGGTGGTTTCATCCCCCCCTGCCCCCCGCCCTGACCCCCTAGAAAGTGCTTGCCATTATTTTGAAAACTCAGCCATTTCACAGCGCTGTCTGTACTGTGATGTACAATAATAATCTCTTGTAAAGAATTATGGTTAATGCTGACAAATTATCAGAATGCCATATTGTAACTATAAATTCTGGTTTGCAGGGATATTGATCCAAGGTTTCTGCTAATTTCGCTTGTGCTTACTTTGGAAAGGAAAGCCTAGGGACTTAGCTAAAATTGCCTAACTGTTGCCTCATATTTGATCAGCAAAATGCTCTTCCTCACAAAAAAAATAGGAGTCTTAATATTTTGTTATTCGTCACTAGGAGCACTGGAACAGAGACTAAAATCTCTTGTGTACAGTATGTTGGTCTCACAGTCAAAGTAGATATTTCACAGGTCCCACCCATGGACCAAGCCATGGCTCTGACGACTGCTGCAAGGGAACATGCATCTTTCCTGTCCTCAGTGTAAGGCCAACACTTGAATTACACTCCTACACACAAACCTGAATTAGAAGTCCTTCCCTTGCTTCTCTGCCCAGCAAACAGGTGCTGTGGCAGTAGGAGCTCTCTCACCACATCTGGACTTCAGGTTCTGTGAAGACTCATCACTGAGGAAGTTTAACATGATGCTAAAAGCACTGCATCAAGGAGTGTGTTGTGATCTGCTCATGAATAGTCTGTGGACTGGATAAAGCCCAGTTATCTGTTGCAGTTAGTTTTCTGAACTCTATTAATCATAAACTTAATTTTGGCTTATAATTTAATGATCTGATTTGCTCCAGATTATTAGGGTTTGAAGGTCAGGCCAGACGTCATTTGAAAGTAGTTTCCCTTGATTTGCAATTGGATTTCTAAATTGACCTGCAACCTTGCTGACATAAAATGTTAATGAACCACACATGGTTTGCATATAGAAAAATGCAATCATAGAGGTTTTTACAATTTTGCTAGAATCAGTATTATCATCTTTAACTCTTTTTGACATTTAATTTTGACAGATCTTGCATGCATATACCTTTGGGAAAAATTACATCTCTAAGTTTATAAATATCTCTAATCATGGAACATCTCTCATTTGAGAAACTGATAAAATATCAGAGGAATAAGTGAGCAACTGAACCAATGCAGTACTAAGAAATGTGTTACCTATATTTTCTTAGCACTGTGCCAGCTGTTTGGGGTAGATGGCATTGGGTCTCTGTCATTTGATGTCATTATAGTAAAGAAAAGTATTTTAGTGAAACACAGTGGAATACTGAAAACATTTAAGTACTCCGCCTACTTCATAGAAATGCATTTAATAAAAAGTTGCTTTAAAAAACATAAAAATCAGTGTCCTTCATGGATATCACAGGATAAATTGTAAAACCAAATCATCAACCAACGAGCTAGAAAAACAACAGAGGTTATTGAGGGGCACTATCAGAATGCATGTAATCACAATGTATATGTGAATTCTCCAAGTCTATATGAGGAGTTATTGGCAAATCTAATAATTGTTTCCTATAGTTCTTAAACTCTATTTTTGTACTTTTTCAAATTACTTAAAGTTGCAGAAGATGTATTTAAAAAAACCCACCCTCTGCCAGCTGCACAAAGAGGTCAGAAATAGTATATAATTATTGCTGAACTAATTGCTGGGTGCTAACATACATACAGACATACAGTATTCAACTCAGACATTATGACAATAGTGGACAATTAGGGCAAATTCAGTGACAGATAAAATGCAAATAGAATTTTTAAGCCTAGTACTCTATTGGCTTTTTAATTTTTTTTATAATCTTAGAATAATTGTCACTTCTATCTTTAGCCTTACAGATGTAATCTAAGAGAGTAGCTAAATCAGAATAACAGTTGCAAATTCATTTTGAAAGACTATGCTTAAATTCAAAACTACTTATTGAAGTAGAGGTTGTATTTGCTTTCTAGTGTTTCTGAATATATAAAATGAAAACTAGATCCACAAGAAATACATATTATATAAATAAAATAATGTGTAGTGTAGATATAACGTATTTCTTGATATCAGCCTGATTTAGCCCCCATTGAATTTAATAAAAATTAATACACTTCCATTTTTTCATAAGAGTTTTTAGATACACATAAATGTGGTTTTCCTACTGTTTGGATTTTTTTTTTTTGGTGAAACATAGAGGTGAGGCTTGGAAAGCAGAAGTTTTCTTTGGAGAATGTGTTTCATTTCAAACTACCTTCCTGAAATACCAATTTTGGTAAAATATGGAATTCTTTAATAAAAATTGTCTTTTTATACTTAGTAGAAGGAAGATTCATATCAGAATTTATTTTTATATTCAAATATTTTAAGCTGTAGGGAGGGTATATGAGAAGATAACATAATTAGAAGAAATCTATGGCAACAGGCTCTGCACTTCATGAAGCTTAAGGATATGATGTCCCTTCTCAAAGTTTTAAAAATGTACTATACCAACACAGCAATGGTTTGAAGTGGTAATAGTCTGACTACGTTTTTTTGTTTATGAACATTTTTAAAGAAATGTCAATGAGGATGGAAAAATAATTCTCTCTGTGTATGTATTTAGTTATGATGTTCTCATGTTTCAAAGGAGCAAGAACACGGAGTCACAGCTTCAGGGTTTTGATGCAGGAGGTTCATGGGCCAGTTATTCTTAAGATTAAAAGACATTACTGCTCCACAGATATATTCCATTTGGGGATTAATTACACATCGTGGAGTTTCCTTAGAGCTTTAAAAGTCGAAGAACTCACAGGCAGCTAAAATCACTCCAAAATTATTTTCATGGTATGTATATTAAGGAGTAAGAAATAATCTTAATTTTCATTTGTGGAGAAGAAATAAAAAAGTGAGAAAAATAGAAGTTGAGGTTATATTTAAAAGTTAAAGATAGGTAAGGACAGACTTTACTTCCTCAGGGCACATCTCTACATGAATTAAAGCAAAAAAAATTTAGAGGACTCTATTTAAGGAGACATTTGATGGCATATGAAAACCCCAATCTCTTCCTAACACTTGATTCCCTCTTGGTTTACAAATTGAAGCAATGCCTCTTAAAAGTCTTCTACAAACTTCTGGTTGTTTTTTCAAAGTTTATGATTTATTTTTCACTCAATACAGTGGATGTGATTTATTGCCTGTTTCACAGAGAGAATGAGACTTTAAATTGCTAAAGGCAGATGTGGGCAAAGCTGGGAAGTAAGCATATGACAATTGATTTCAGGGATATAGGGAAGTTTTATGAGGGCCTTATCTGATAAGACTAACTCTACTTGGACAAGAAAAACCTCTTCTTTTCAATATGAGCTCATATGGATGGACTTTGAATTGTTCAATTAGCAGTGAAAATGACACTGAGTTTTAAGCTGAAGGTTGTAAGATTGATCTAAATTTCATGGAAGTCAGTGAGTGTTCGCCACTTGCTTTTACAGATTTCATGTGATTTTCGAGGCTGTCAGCCAGGACAATGATTTGGGCCTCCTGGTAGAGGGGGAGAGAGAAGTTGGTGAAACAGAATAAATAGGCAAAAATTGCCCAGCCTCTCAGAGGAAGAGCAGGGCCTGCCTCTGCTTGAATCTGAGATTAGATCAATGGCCCCTATGACTGTTCCCATTAAATGCCCACACAGGTATGACCTGGTGATTTTGCCTGATGAGAAATTGCAGGCCAGTGTTTCTGGCTTCTTACCACAGTTCATAACACAACATCAAAGGGGGAGGTGTGCTGATATGGTATTGTAGGGACCAGTGCTGAGTTACAGAATCCCTCACATCCCGTTGTACATCATACAGATGTCAGGATTCAGCTCACTACATAAAAACACCCCAATTCACCTTGATGTGTGTGCAATGGAAGGTCTGCTTGTGTCAGCACCCATGTGTTTGTGGGGGCTTTGGCTGGTGGCTCTCAGGACTGCAGAAGGCACAGGCTTTTGGTTTTAGCCTTGGCATTGTACCTTTGAGAGACCTCTGGTGCTCAGGAGCAGGTCTGTAGTGAAAGCTCACCTCTCAGGTACAAGAATGATGCTTCTGGCCATTTGCACTGCATATGTCAGGGCACTGCATCCTTCACCTTAAGGCAGTTTATTCCTGTTGGATGTATCTCTAGTGCACCATTTGAAGCCGGAGCAAGGAGTTCTGTGCCGGGCAGAATTTTCTGTGCTGAGGGAAAGAGCAGAATTATTAGCTGTTAGACATCTAGGCAATGACCTTATTAAAATCAGTGTATCAGCAAAAGGTACTGAAGTGCATTGTGTTATTCACATAATTTAGGTGGCTTAAAAAAATATGTACATTTTTTTATATGTATGCAAATTCCCAGTTGTTCCATTCAACCTCTGAGCGAGGTGTGTTCAGCAGAGGTTTGGCACACGCTGCTGTATGTGTGTGCAAATGCCTGCACACTTGTTTGAACACCTGGGCCTTGGAGATGAACTTTCCTGGGTGGTGGTCTGCTGCTCTGCTGGCTTGTCTTGGGAAGCTGCTCTGCCTTGCAGTGCCATGATAAATTATAGCCCTTGCTGATTATCCACTGTCATCTGGCCCCCGGTCACTGAAGTGAAACCAATGAAAGATCACATTTCTTCCTACTGTGTTGCTATAACACATCCTTACGACGCTGCAGGCAGAAGCCTTATTATAAATTGTTTTATTCAGTCATGCTTATAATGCCACCTTTACTGAGTCTGCAGCACAGGACATCCAGGTAGGGAGGAATAACCCAACTCTTAATTTTGCTCCACATATTTGACCCTCTAACAGCAACAAATTTTTTTGCCTCCTTGTTTGATTTTTTTTTGTTTGTTTTTTTGTTTAATCGGTCACTGATTTTGTATGACTTGTCTGAAAGCCGCTTTCAGTCAAAGGTTCATGTAGTTGTTTAGTAATGTTAATTGTTTAAAGAGAAAATCATTCTTATGAATGAGTGGAAGACAGTTATCTATAAAGACAAAAGCTATCCTAGGAAGAGATTATGCTTTTTATTACAAAACTATGCTTGAAGTGTGGCCTCAGACTGAAGTGGGATACTCTGACAATGGTGTGGCAGGGTGGGGTTGGGGATAAGCTTATCTCTGAAGGACTTACATATTAATTTTTCTCAATTCATGAATAATAAGTTGTGTTTTCTAACATTAGACAGAACAGACTGAGGCTAGGATTATAGCCTTGCTAAAATCTTTTGCCTTGTGAATCAGCACTGTTAATAAATACTGCTGTGGAACTGCCCTCACTTACACCTGTGCAACTCCACTGTGTGTACCCTCTGGCCTTGGTTATAGGCCAGTGGGGTTGGCCCTGGCATTGGAGTAGAATTATCAAATAGTGCCTGATGGATGAGCTACACTCAAAAGCAGTCAGTCTGGTTTGTTTTGCTGGTGTGAGCTCTGCAGTGCTAATAAAAAGTAAAAAAAAAAAAAAAAGACTGACTGAACTCAGGATTGTCAGTTATGGTTGTGGCAGGTGAGGTGTCTTGTGGTAGCTCTGTCAATGTTTCATTTATGAGCATCTGATCCAGTTCTGGTGCAGAATGTCCCTGTATGATGGGCTGTCTCCCAACTAAAGCAAGATGGGCCTAACACAAACAGGTACCATGGATTGTCAGGCAGTTCGGATCTGTCTTATACTGTAACACAGCTGGGCAGATAAAGCCTGTGATTACTGAAGTGTAAATATTTTACAACAGCAACACATTGTAAAACAGACTAATTTTTTTGGCCTTATTTTACAGAATAGATACAGATATATTTCTCAATATTTGTACCTGTAATAAAAATGGAAAAAGAATGAATGCAGAACTTGAACATATCCTTAATCAGCAACTGATTTTGCACTGTTGTAAACAAAAACAGTTTGAATAAATTGCAATTAAATCCAAACACATTTTAAATGCAACAGCAGATACTTGCTTAGCAGGAGTCTATGTAGTGTTTGTCTCAGTATGTCAGACAAATGCTGATTATACAATTCTTGCTGTCTCTCAAAGACACTCATAGATCCATAGAGTTAGAGAAATTCACTTTTTCCTTTATATTCAGAAAATATAAGAAAGGATGGAGGCAGGTACGTCACAGGGATTTTTGTGTGTCATGTGGTGACCAAACAACCCAACCAAAACAGCCAAACCAAACTTTCTTTTGCAAGTGGATTGCAAACCTGGGGCTCTTCAGAAAAATTACTCCAAGGTTTAAAGCTGCAGGTGTATGAGCAGTGTGGTACTTTGGCATGGCTTTCGGAGTGATACATTGCACCCTTGTGTGGTAATTGTTGGTATGTTTGATTTGTACCTGGAATTCCAGCTGACAAATGAGCTTCTTCGCTTGAGGACTTCAGAAGTGAAAGACAGAACTGTGGAGTCCCCTTTACATCTTTTGTCTTGAATGTGTCCTTAGGGAACCTTCAATACCTCATAAAAGGAAAAGCAAGCTAATATCTTTAATAACCGCAATTAGTCAGAGTTTCATTGTTTCAAGTCACCTGAAACGTGACACCTTCAACAACACTGGAGGCATCCTCAATGTAAAACCGACCGGATCAATATGTGTTCAGAGAAAGCAGATGTATCTCTTGCCACCAGCAGTGTTTCCTGAATGATCTCTGTTACACTTTGGTCCTCCTTTCTTTCTGATCTAAAATTTCAGGTCCTTTTTCATTCCATTTTCCAATAGAACTTGTCTTCCCACATCTTTATTTGACACAGATATGAAATAGTCTGTGATTTAGCTTGTCTTTCCCATGTTTAATTTCTGTAGATTACACCCGGAGATATTTGATTGATTGATGTTATTCGATTCTTCCTAATGGGGCTACTGGGTATTGCAGTGCCAAAGAGCTTCAAAAATTAATTGGGAGCGGGAGGAGAGGACCAGATCAGTACTTTGTGGCTTCAAAGTTTGTGCATAGAAAAATTTAAACTGATTAGGTCTAAAATAATCCCAAAGAAATCAGTAAACTGGAAAATACACAAAATGCTTTGAGACTTTCCGATTTAAAGATCTATTTTAGAAATGAAATGTGATCTGGACGTATTTTTTTCCTGTGAATGATAACTAGAATTTTTTTATTAGAAAATTAAAGCTTTTGAGTGTCATGGAAGGTGGGTCAGGACTCCCCCCTTGTCAAAACCAGAAATGCATTTTCAGTGTGTAGTACAAAACCCAGTAAAGTGTCCCATTAGTGGTTATGCCTCTTGTTGTGATTTATGACTCATAGTATTTTTCTTACCAAAGCAGTTTCTTGGAGAACAGCACACGTATTTGCTTAACAGTTTGTGTTATTGTTAAATAAATAATAATTATTATATATTAACACATAATTAGATATATTTTAATGTGTTATATTTTGACTGCATGTATTGTTTATGCTACACATAGCAATAAATTTATTAGGTAGATGCAGCTTAGCATTTACATTTCAAAGTAACAGTATAGCATATTGTCAGTGCTAAAAGAGTTTAGAATCTTTGTGTTTAATAAAGTGGATAAGATTTTCCAAATAATTTTATTAAAAATATTGAAAAAGCTACAAGTTGACTTTTTGTCAACGTTTACTAACTATTAAAGCAGTTTGTGGTTGCCTACAAACTCTATCAAGCAAATTTATACTTTTTGAACTGAAACAACACGTAACTAAGACTGGAATGATTGCTAAATTCAAAGTGAACTATTATCATTTTTATTATACTTAAATATAAACCTTAGATAAATCCTGATTGACAAGTACAAAATAATAACTTTCATGTATTTCTTCATTCTACATAATATAATTTGAAGACTATTGGAAAGATCCTAGGCCTCTAAGCATAACCAAGAAAAAATCCTTGGTGTAGCAATGTGAATCTTGGACTTTTTTTCCTTGTTTTATTGATGTGTTGCTTCTACTGCACTAAAATCCTGTTGTCTTATGCAAGAACTAGAACCACTAGTTAGTTATGGAGAAGAGAGACCCTTTTGTGGGTCTTTATTACCAGCAAAAGCTGAAATGAACACAGTATTTTGGGACTGGCATGAAGTGGTTGTCAGAACTTCATTGTATTTTGTTATATTCATGAAGGGGGAATAAAAGCGGTTTTTTGGAATACCTGCAGTGGTATTTTAGATTGTGCCCTGGGCAAGCACTGGTTCCTTAATCCTCAGAAATCACATGAACTGGAAGGAATTTCAAATATATTTTTGATTTAAGAAGTCTCTATATTTATTTGGCATTGTATTATGTTACAAGTACCCAAATATGTTGCTTCCATTGGTGTCTGTGGCTAACAGAAATCCCCAGGAGGTTTCTACAGATATTTAGAATGCCTTAAGCCGAAAGTATTTAAAATCAAAACAATTTTCATGCCTAAAAAGAACTGAATTAATTATGGCTTACGGCAACGTGGGCCTCTGTATATGGTGAGGGAGACAGAGGAAAGATATCCTTCATGCCTACAATGAAGGGATGTGATATTTCCATCTTGTAGTGTTTAGTGTTGATTATATTCCTTTTGCAAAGTTCATTTAGTTATGGGCATTTTCATGCTGCCAAATGCTGACTGTGTGGGATCTTTAGGAGAATCAAACAGGAGAGAGGTGGTAGTACAAAATAAAATATTTGCTACTTTTTGGGGGAGGGGGTGAGCATTTAATCTTCTGTTTGCAGTTCCTCTCTTCCTAGTAATGACTCTCTAAACAGTCATTTACTTTGTCTTTTCTCTTTAATTCTCCAATCTCTTTAATTTTTTATTTTGATAGTCAGTGTTCTGAAACGGGAAAAGTGAAGGCTGCAATTCTTCCTGAGCTTCTCCAAAGGTTAAGACAATGCTACAGGTACAAAGCGCCAGGAAGTGCAATGAATAATGCTGGGTTTGGTCACAGTGTTACTGAGGGATCCTGAGGAAGGCCATAACCTTCCCCATAGTGAAATGGAATCTAGATGGCAAATGCAAAGGGCCAGAAAGCACACCAGCAAGCAAACTGTCGAGGTTTCTGTCTATCCCTTCTGTAGTCTGAAAGCCACAGACCTCTCCAAGATATCACCCTTAAAAGACCGTGTTGCTCAGGGGCTCTGATGTTCAGGCTTCTGTGAAGTTGTTGCTATTTATTTAAGCTTGAGGATTTTAACCAAGTACTTATACCAGTAATCTCTTGTGCCAGATAGCAATTAGTAAAAAGAGGGAAAATATGGAAAGGAAAGGGGACCAAATAACCGGTTACATCAACTGCAGACTAAACTAACTTGGGCATATTTTTTTCCAGAGTATCTCACTGGTAGTTTTTTGTTTAGGTTGCTGAAGTATGCTGCCCCTGAGGAAACATTCTAAAATTCTGTTAATTAAAAAGAACCCTCATTAATGTTGTAGGCATTTATAAATATACTTCCAGCTTAGTCGTAGCTGCTACCTTTCATGAGTGGAATAAGGGAGAGAGTATGCAACTGGTATTTCATCTTGAAAAATGCAGGCTTTTCTTTTGGCTTCATCTCATAAACACTAAGTTGAAACTGGATATACTTTAGATGAAGTCAGCAAGGGCAGTTGTGAGTATGGAACATCTTTAATCTGAGAAAAGACTAGGATAGGACTTTTCTTACTGGAAAAAATTATATGACATATATGTTGAAAAACCTCAATATGAGGAAAGGTGAACAGGATTTTTTTTCTCATTTTAATTAGGAAAAACCTAAATTATCTCAATAAGCTGATCAAATACATTTTTCAAAGAAACAACAGGAATTTTGTTTTTCAGGCTGCAAGTAATTAAATATTGGAACTTATGGCAGAGGGCCTATGGACATTGAGAAAAACATAAAGGAATCAAAAAAGGAGCTAGACAAAGTCAAGAAGTATAGGTCTGTCCCTCTCTAATCAAACTTAATAGCTGTGACATAGAATCTCTAGTTAAGAAGTTTCAAAACCTTTCACAAGCAACAGTTGGTAAATGGAAAGCTCCACTAACACTTTGTTATCATTCTTGTGCTTTTCTCATAAGCATCTGAGATTGACCACTACTGAGGGTGTGATGCTAGACAAGATCAATATTTGGTCTGTCATGATATACAAGTTCTTTTGTGCTTAGAAAGTATTAAATAGTCTCATACTCACGACTGTCATGGAGGACCCTGGAGGGTGTAAGAGACCCCGACAAGGACTGGTTTGATGTCAGAGACATTTAGCTAAAATGGTATTGGTTTGCCTCTTGTAGCTCTCAGAGGAGTTTTTATTGTAATAGTTACAGACATAAAGGTAGACTTTAGATTGCTTACTCTTCTCCCTGTTTCTGGTACTGCACCTTCAAAGCATGAAATAGAATTACAAAACAGTTCCTTTACATCTCTAAAACACGATGTTGACTTAAAAATCACGATACTTGAAAGAAAAATAAATGTTGGGTTTCTTTTATTTGTCTTTCTGATGTTTCACCCTGTGAAGTTTGTATAATCTTTCTTGAAACTATATCTTTTCTCTGGAGGCATTTCAACTCTGCAAAATTGAAATACTTATGAACCTAGAAATGAGGACATTAAAAAACCACTAAATTTCATAAGTGACAACACTTTTTCTATGTTTCCCTGAAGGTCTGCCTGCTCACTCCTAATAGGATCCTAAATGGGTTTAATAATTTACCTTTTGTAAAATAACCCAGAAAACCATTAGCAGAGTGGAAGTCTGGGTGCTTCAGGCATTAGACTGAACCAAGCATGCCCATGACCAGCAGCTCTTGTGGTTTTCTTTATGTTCCTCTATTGGGTGGTCCTTCCTTCTGCCATATCGCTTGAGCTGCTACTCAGGCTGTACCTGATTGTGTTGAGGCAGCTGGAGGCACATGTCAGAGCTGGCAGAAAGCTGACAGAAACTTTTAACTTACTGAATTTGCATAGTGGCACTTGAGGAGGGTGTGGCTGGTAGTTTTTTTTAGTTTAAAGTCATCTAATTATCTGGACATTAAAAGGTTGAGACTTTGAAGTTTTTTTGATTCTTCAACATGTTGGTATGGTGGTAGTTTCAGAGGAGTGTTACAGAGGCATTCAAAATGAACACAAGTGTCTGCCAGCCTCATCTCCGTAGCAGTTGGGAGAGAAATAGAAGCAATGGTGTTTTAATTATTAGCAATGAGAATGGTGATTAAGAATGTCTTGATGGAGAAATTTAACATAAGAAGCTGCAGCTTAGTGACTCTACATGATAGATGCTGACCTAATTTTTGGCAACTAAGAGCCATAAACATCATCCTTGATGTATCAGACTCAGCATCTGGTAAGCTGTCTTATGACTTTTAAAAATTAATGCACAGAGGGATGAAAAACTACTGTACATCAGCATGTGTTTGTTTTTTGTCTAAATGCAAATGTTACATCCTCTTACAAGTCCATAAATATATTGTAGAACTTAAAAATGAAAGAAAAGATTTTTTTATAGTTGATGTGGTGCAAGTGAAATCCCAATATTTCCTGTTTGTGATGTTATATGCTGTTTACTTAAAAAAAATCTCTGAACATATATTAGATGTTCATGGTTGTCTCCACCAGTCAAAATATCATTCTTTATTCAGACGAATAAGCAAGGCTTCAGATTTATTAATATCATCTTTTTAATGTTGTGCTGAAAAGGGCATCATGTCTGTGGTTGCAAATGTGATAACTTCAGGGAATTTGTGACCATCGTTGCTTTGTCATTCCAAAGACATTGATTTTTTTATTTGTATAAATCTACAGCACAAGGTTTGTGGCTCATTGATTTGAGTACTGCATGCTTATATGGAAGCAACTAAATGCCAAACTGGAGATGAATTCAAGCTTTTGGGCATACTTAAGTAAGCACTGGGCATCTCAAGACTGAGCAGTCTGAATGTCAGGAATCTTTCTTGGAGCACCCTTTTGAAAATACAAATTTTTCCACAGAAAGTCTTGTGTTTACTGATCCATCTTCAGCATTTTGGATACAGACATCTGTAGACATAGGTAGCTATATTATTTCTGTGGCAGTAACACCTATTAAATGAAAAATTAACTAAAATCTGTTATTTTGAAAATGTGTATTTCTGAATGTCCCCTCTCTCTTTCCTTCTCTCTCCACCCCCTACCCCCACCTCCCTGGATTTGGGAGATCCTAAGGACAGACGGTGTGAAAATATAAAGTGCATAGCTGCTCTGTGCAGCAAAAAGATTGCTGCTACTGCTAAGGATTTGTTCTTTCTGTTTGCTACTTTAAAAAAAAAAAAAAAAAGACAAGCATGCAGGATTTTTTTCCCATGCAGTAATTCAGAAATGCTGCAAGTGATCAGTGTGTTGAAGCTTGCATTTTAGTTTAAAATATGAAATAGAGCCTTAAGAAAATGCAGTCAAAAGTCCTGAGCAGTGGCACACTGTAAAGCAGGAAATCTCCTGCACACAATAGAGATTAAATGCTCCCTGTGCATACTGTATTCTGCTCAGCCCTCTGCGTTCGGAGCTGGGACCGTGGCAGTCGTTATCTCTAGCAGGTTCCTTGGTGATTTTCAAGCCCTGCACTACCTACCCAAGTGGCAGTGACACCAGCTTTCACTGAAGCCTTATTACTCTTAAAAGAGCAATTTGGTTGGTTGCACAGCTATTAGGATCAGACAGACAGGCTTAAAGCTGTCAGTACAACTGCTTCTCATCTTTTTTCACAATCCTGACATCTTTCCTCTTTTCTGCTGGACACAAGCATTACTGTTTTTATCATTTTCAATCAAGCTCACGCTGCAAGCTGAGGAATATATTCCCACAGAAACCAAAGTGAGGAGCAGAAATTATTTTATAGCTACTGTAGTAGCAGCGGTGCTGGCTGCATGTTGTGTGGGAGAAACCGGATCAGTGAGAAATGTGGCTTTCCTCAGGGCTACATCATTGAGATATTACTTCAACATCTGAGGAGAGCAAAGCTACTCCTTGCTCTAATTTTTCAATGATTAATCACTCCTTCTTGAGCAAATAGAAAGTGGGAGAGAAGATGTAAGATTTTTTTAATTTTTTTTTTAAAATATATTTTTTTAAAATAACTTGTGGAAATGTTATCATCAGTGAAAAGGGGGAAAATCACTATGCTTGAACTTCTTTTCATTTTGATGTTGCTCTTCTCTGGACCAACCCTGAGCAAGCTTAGCAGGACCAAAGGCAAACACTGGAAGGGGGGTAAGTGGAAAGGAAAAGTTTTTGTGATGGATGTCTGGGTAAGGTTCTAAAAAAGCTGTATTAAAGGTAATCTAAGGAGAATACCTATGCTGTTTTGAGTGACTCAGATTTAAGGTTGCTGTGTGGGCTTGCTATAGGATGCTAAAAAGAGAGCATGGAGTTTAATTTGTTTTCTTGTTAGTTTGCTTGACTGATTCTGTAAGGCACATATTCCTTGCAGGAATTTTACTTTGCATTGCATCATTAGCAGTATAACATTTAAGGCCTTTGCAGAAATAAATGTATGATATCTGGAAACCGGGGTTTTTTTGGATTGTGAGTGTTCAGGTTGTTCTTTTCATTATGGAGCCTCTGGGACGCTTGTGGCTTTGTTGGAAGGGTTGTTACCCCAGTCATAGGGGGTCACAGTGTTGCAGAAATAGAGAGAAAGCAACCAGCCTGTCTTGAGTCCAGAATTGTTAGTGTATGTGGTAAAAATGACTAGACAGACATTTTTTTTTTTTCGAGTACATGAATGTTGTGAAATGCACTGCCAGCAGCACTAATTGGCTGACTGGCTATGTCAGTGTTGATGTGTTAATAAAGACAAATTGCATTAACTTTATCGAAAAAAAATGCTATGTTGAGAAAACACTTATGATTTTTGAAGGCAGCAATCCATTTTCCTCTTCTGTTAAAAACTGCTGAGAAGATTTACCCTCTGTGTGCTGTGAACAGTTCACTAAATGTGCCTTTTCATAAAGTTCACTTTGTTTTGCTTCCTTGCGTGACATTTGTTTATGGAAAACATGGGTTATTGAGGTCTCATAATCAAATATAGCTCAGTGAGCATAAATGGTATCTCATGAATATTGGGACTGGAGGACTGTGGACTGCAGATAGCTTGATATTTTCTCCCTGGTTGTTTGTTGATGTTGCTGATTGGAGGCACCCCCAGGATTTTTTTCCCTTTTTTTTCTTTTTACCCTTACAAGTGTTGCCACAGCATGGTGTGTTTATCACAGCTTTAATAGCACTTCCAGTTTGTCTCTGCTGTCAGTATTGTGATCTGAGGTTAAAGAGTAGCATCAACATTAAAAAGAAGTTTTAATAATTTATCACAACATCTCAGCAGGAGACTCCTCCCTCCCCCTCCCCATATTTCCTTTTGTTGCATTTAATCTTCCAACTACTGTACCTTCAAGGGAAAAAGTTGCAGCACACATTTAACCTGGACTGTTAATGCAGCACAATATATCTGAAAATTATTTCCTGATCCTGTAAATCACATTATCACATGTATCTCACAGTGCTGCTGCTGGGTATCCTCGTTGCAAATTACAAGCTGTTATTTACTCTGGGCAGCGTGACCTCTTCTCAGAGGTATGTGGGTTAGGAATATATGTCACTGTCAAGTTCCTGGGATTTAAAAAATGCTGTTAACTTTTTTCCCCTTTCTCCCATTTTCAATTAAATCTGGTAAATGAGGGCTGTATTGCTTTGGTCTCGTACCTACTCCCTGACAGAGAGGCAAAGAGCTGCACTTAGAAATTTTTATCATGGGTAGAAAATAATCCATGAATCTGACTGCAGAAAAAAAAAAATCTTAATACAGGTTTTTGCTTTTCTTGGAAGTGTTTTTTGCAGCTGAAACAAACTGTAAGGAACATACCTGTTTCAAGGAGGCTAAGAAGCAATTTGTCTTGTTTACTTGAAGCTCTGAATCAGCAAAAAACCTAGACATACCTGCTCTACAGTAGTTTGCTTCCTACGTAGATATTACAGTGAGAGTTGTGTGACTTGAAGATGATGCCTGGTTAGTGGTGAAAGTTTCAATTTCAGGATCTGTCAGAAGACAGGTGTTATAATGTCTGAGTGTTTCTGACCTCCAAAACGTAACATATGCACCTCCCCTTTCCATTAACCATTAAGGATCAGCTTTTGCTGATGTGAGTTTTTGATTGGTGTGCACATGGAATTTCTGTTGTCGCTTGGTGAAATTTCAGCATGCAAACTTCTCCACTGGAAAGCCCATCCCAAAATGGAAACAGATTTATTTTCTTTATTTAATTATTTTCATTTTTAAGAGGTTCAGGAGAACCAGAGACCTGAATACCAACTTCCAGCTGTATTATTCAGAGGGGATGGGTGAAGCTGGATACATGCAGCTGGAAATGCATTGTATGACTCATAATACTATCTATGCTGAAGTCAGTTTCCATGGTGGGCAGTATGATGATTTAGACCATCCTCTAAAGTTTTTATGTACCACATTTTGTTTCAACAGTGCTGCAAAGTATAGGTATCTTTGGAAAGTGTTGGTCTTCTGTGACTGGGTTGGACCTGATCGCACACAGTACAAGTACAGGCTAATGAATCTGGAAATTTTTCTGGTATGTTTGATGAAAAACATCACTGCTGAAGTTACATGCCCTGAGAAGAAATTTACTGTGGCCTTGCTGTGTAGTTCTCCATGTATGACAAACCCAGATCTATTCACATGTATTTTTCTCCCTGGAATTCACTCAAATAGGAAAAAAAAAAAAAAAATCCACATACCACTACAAGAAAATGGAATTATGGGTAGAAACCACCTCCTGATTTAGTTTCAGTGTCTACTGTTAGGGAGTAAAATGAGTCCTATATGTGGGCCTGGAGAAACATAAAGATACTATTTTCCTCTCTAGCTGTTTTTAAGTCTCCACTCCAGAAAACCTCTCAGAATAATTCATTGGAATGCAGTCTCTACAAGTGCTTTAAACCAGGATTTATAAACTAATGATCAAGATAAACTGGAGTCTGAAATCAGGACCTGAAAGTACAAATCAACTGGATTTTCTTTTTCCTTTTGAGCCAAAATAATGCATTGCGGTTCAAGCTTATAAGAAAGATTTATAATAAGGAAATGAAAAAAAATAGAAAAAGGAGATTAAGTACTGTTTTGAGTTTACCTTAAATCAGAAAGTAGATTTCAAGCACTGCTAATGCCTATCCCCTTCTGAATTTGTTTCCAGTGTTTTCACTCTGTCTTATATCATAGTGGGGGGGGGAAAGTAAGTTTTGTGTTCATCCAGCCATATGCACGTGGATATGCTTTGTGCGTGTCCAGTGGCACCTGGAAGCATTTGTAGACTGGGAATAAGCCATCCGTTTGTGTCGTGCTTGGAACCCTCCCAATACTTCACCCATACCAGCAACATAGTAGCAGGAAATTCTGACTAAGGACAACTGGGGCAGTGGTGGGAATTCACAGATCTCCTGGCAACAGCAGATGTCTACTGGGTGTGTCCACGATGTGTCATGCTGGATAAGCACCACAGGCCAAAATGAGTGGGAGAAAGTGGTTGTGTCCACCCTGTTGCTGCAGTGTGGCTGAGGGGCTGGCCAGGGCAGCACCCATCCTGTGCTCTGTGTGGTAGGTGTTATCTTGGCTGGCAAACAGCAGAATGCAACGGGGGAAGAAAATCACACATGATGCTTACCAGCTGGTAGATATCAGTGTATTTTATAACTTTGTGGAAGGCTGTGCGACAGGAAACGTTCTAGGAAAGAGTCAGACCGTTGGGACAACCCCTCTTGGAGGACATAAACCCTCTACTCACCTTGGAAACAACTCCCGTGTTCCGTCTGGGGCATAACTGTGCCCACTCAGACTGTTGGGCACCTCTGAAGAGCCTCACTCTTTACATGGTGGTCTCCATATAACAGCACCTGGTCCATCTTCCAGGTAGCACCCACCCCAGCTGGAATGACTGAGGCACTGTGGGATGGTCCTTGGGTATGATGTGAACCCCAGTCAGGGAGCACAGGAACCATGGCATAAGAACAATCTAACAGCAATGATGGTAGCACCCCCCAAGGGAAGAAAAGACCTTCAGGATGGGGGAGAGGAATNGAACCCAGTCAGGGAGCACAGGGAGACTCTGTGCACATCCTAGGGTGCCATGGCATAAGAACAATCTGACAGCAATGATGGCAGCACCCCCCAAGGAAAGGAAATACCTTCAGGATGGGGGAGAGGAATTTGAGGTGAAAAAACTTCAGAGGGAAGGGTCCAGATCTGGAGCTGGGAAATGCAGATTAGGTATGCTTTCTCCCAAAAGGTCTGTTTGCTCATTTTTACCTTGCACTTCTCCAAAAGAATTTCCATTTTCAGAACTTATAGTGTGATTTGATTTACTTGTGATAAAACTGGAGGAATAAAAATAAAATGCAACCACAGGGCATCACCCCACAGAACTAGATGAGAGTGGTGCCTGTCTTTACTGTCTACACAGAAGTGAAGCAATAATCTCTTTAATGACTAAATCAAACTTTATTATGCAAGTGATCCAGTCTTATATTTCAGTTCCAATTTCAGCTCTATGGCAGTTTAATCATTTTTATGGCAAAAGGTACCAATGTGAGAAATCTTAAGTGTCACTGGCTAGGTATTACTGGTAAGGGTAATACAAAGCTCTGTGTGAGATTGTCTCCCTATAGATTGAACAGCACATGTATTATTTAAGATGCATGTAATCCATCAACGTTAGTTTAAATGTTTTTAAAAGCCTAACTCAAAGGTTAGTGAAGAAGAGAGAATTTCTATAAAGCTCCTTCTATACATAGACACCCCTTATATCTTGCAAATTTGGAGGTAAAGTATTAGATTATCAGAGTAATGATTAGAGTATTAGAGTTGGAAGGCTGTTACCAGGCTGCTGCTGGCTGCCTGGTAGCTCTGGACACCCAGATATTTCATGTACATGGATATTTGCATGCAGAACAACTCTGTGGTGCATACACACTGAGTTTGGTGAAAACAGGGCCTTGAGACTTCGTGCATTTTGTAATGAAGTGCCTCTGCACAGTCACAAAGTCCCACACATCACAAGCACCATGAATTGTTATAGACATTTCGATGTCTTCTTGGCAGCCTCTCAGCAATTCTGTTCACTTCCCCCACGGGGAAACTTACAGAGCTTTTATTTTTTTCATCGGGAGGTATTTATTCTCTTTTCCCTCACATCTGCAGGGTTGTGAGGATAAAGGGATGGAGGCTGGGACCTTTGAAGAAGGAAAAGTAGAAAGGAGGCTATTTTGTGGATCCAGGTAGCCTGGGTTTCAGTGGGAGTTCTTGTGAGGGATGATGGGTCTGGATGGGCATGCTAAAGTGGAGCTTTTGATGTGGTGGTTGAGTTGCAGCACTTGGAAAGCACAGTCGGGTGTCCTGGTATGATTCACTATGTACTTTATGAGATTTTCAGGGCAACACTTTATATTGTTTGTCATTTATCTAATTTAAGTAATTTTATGTCATTTCAAGTATAAAGTGCATCAACTACTTTTTAATACATTATCATGTTGTATGACTAACAGTATTTCTTAAATGTAGGATATTAAATATGTTGATACACACTTGTACATTGGAAAAGCTTATGAAATGCTGACCAAAAGTTTCAGACTTAGGGGTCCTAAAATTATTTCCTTGTGTTTAGTAAAGGCAACCCGATTTCAAGTAGTAAAAAAATTCACAATTTTTTTAACTTCAGAGGAAGCTCAATATATTTGAGGAGGTGGTTTATGCATAGCTAAGGATCTAAAAATCTAATTTTAGAAACTGAGTACTGTAAATGTGGATCTGCAGTTTTAGTTTGACTGCAAGAACATAAAGTATGTGACTACACACACTATGTGATTTGATGTACCAAAGATGTTCTAATAGTTTTGCTTTGAATTTACTTAAAAGAAAAAAGCATATTTCTTTGGATGCCGAGTGACTTCTGTTTTCTTTGAGGTCTAGATTTAGGCCCTGTCCCATGATAACAAACAAATTTTTGCACCTTCTTTTACACCACCTTTTTCAGAGTCAAATTTGAATTCTAAAGGACTGTGGTGATACGTGAAGCTTCCTGTGGATATTCTTGCGCTGAAATATATACTTGTCTATTTTTCATCTCTTTGAAGACATTTGAAATACTTTATAGAAGTCTGGTGACCTGTATTCAATCTCATACCAGCAGAGATGATGGAGATGGGAGCAAGGAAAACCAAGCTTGTGAGAGTTTCCTTCTCAGCTGGAAGGGAGGAAAAGTGATGGGGCTATTCCAGTCACAAGAGAAGAAATGCGGGGAAGATGTAACATTTACTTGAGAACAGACCAATGTTTGCGTAAAACTAAACTGTAACAAAAAAACATTGGCTGGAAGACTGTTTCATTGAGAAGGGGCTGCCATCCTTCCTCAGATGAAGTAGCCTGAGCCAGATTTTCAGTCTCCTTCAACTTCCAACAGTCCTGTCTACAGGATCTCCCTCCACCTTCTCCACTGGTGATAGTACACATCTGCTGGCACCTCTGCCCAGGGAGCTGATCCAGTTAGCCATTAGCCATATAAAAGAGAGGATAACAATCTGGCTGATGTGATCCCTTCATTTGTACACTCTCAGGTCATGGGGGAACTTAGCACACAAAAGGGCTACGGCCACGAGGGAAGAGAAGCGATTGTGATCATGGCTCGATTTAGGCTGGTTCAAGTTTATACAGAACTTAACCCTGCAGCTCCAGATTATCCATAAGAGGGGAAAAAAAGAGAAGATTTAATAAGGTGGTGGCTTCCTTTGAATCCTATGTCCACATCTTGTGCTTGGAGCTGTGCTTGAAATGTTTGCTATCATATTAAAAAGCGTTTTGATCAAATAGTTTTAAAACAGGAGGAATACTTAAATAATGCTTTATCCCCCATGCATACACATTCCTCTCCTTTGGTTATTTGCATGTTATTATTTTTTTGGTGTAAAACGGGTTTTGGAACTGCCATAAAGCATCATTGACACTGGAAAACTAGCAAGCACAAGCAAATGCTCTTTACTTTTGTCTACAAATAAAATGAACACGTGTAACTTGCCTTGAGGTGTTGAAAGAGCACAGATCAGATGTTTCAAAACAGGCTTAAACACATACCAGAGTGTTTGGGAAAAAGCTATTTTGGCTTTCCCTTTCTACCAATTTTGAAGGACAATGTTGTTCATCAGTTAAACACTATTGATTTTTGACTTCAAAGCATGATCTAAAGAGTACTAAGAGTATACGAATTCTTTCAAGAGCCATTACTAAATAACCTCATGGAAACTTCTTCGCTTAATACATTCAAAATTGGGGGGGCATGGACATACTGTGTTTTTACAGATTATTTAGTTTTGTTAAATGACACTTGAAATGCCAACAGTGGAGAGCTTGTGATGCTTTAGGTCTGCAGTTCAGTAATGACAGCACCTCCAATAGAAATTACTTTTTCAATCTTTTATGTCTGAATCCTAAACTCTTATTCTTGGCCATATTGTGTCCTGTTAGCTCTCATCCTGCCACTGTTTCATCCTATTGGATTTGAAACTTTATCCTCTTACACTAGCTGAATAATGAAACAAATTCATGGTTGCATATGTGTATTGTGCAGAGAAGTGCAGTAATTCAGAAACATCAAAAAGTTTTTCTCTTTCCTAAGGTTTTCCCTTAAAACCAGTGTTTTTTTCATTACTGTGTTTCCTAGCATAAGGAATCTCGAATTAATGGGGAAAACAAACAAACAGACGAGAGAGATAAAATCCTATTTTGTTTCCAGAGATGCTGGTCACTCAGCAGAAGCTGCCAGAGATAAGGATTCTCAGCCCTTACAAAAATCAAAGTTTTGATATGACTAAGTATATAGCTCCTCTTTTCTCTGGGCTCCTATATGCTCTGAATACCAACACCCTTCACAGCCTCCCTGTTTCCTTTCATCCTTGGGGACAACCCTGTGGTTTCTGTGCTCATGTAATTTGTGATGAGACTTCAGCAGTGAAATTCTACTGTGGTTCCAAGCATGGATGTGTTTGTGGAAGTACAAAGGAGCAGCAAACTCTTATCCTTCACTGTCTTTCCCATGGAGGATGCTGGATAAGTGCTCACATTGACACTGCACATTGTTTTAGTTAACCATTAACTTTCCACCAGTTGGACTTTGTGTGTTCATTAGAAGTGTATTTGGTAATTTTGGAATGTTTAGAAAGGGAAAAGTCACCAGCTTATCCTGCTACCTGAAATTAATGTCTTTGGTCTGGCAATTTAAGCTTGTTTATAGGTCAATTATATTGTCAGTGGAAAAACAGATGATAGGGATCCTTAGCTCTGTAAATATAAGTAAAGGAGCAAACCGTTTGCCCACTGCTTAGAACCAAACTGAGAGAAAAAATGGAAGTGTGTGTAATATTTGACATATAAAAATTGAAGGAAACAAAAAAAACCAACATAAAATTTTTCTGAAATTTAGAGAAAATGTTTTTGAGAGATTGGAGGAATTTAGTATGTTTGGTGATGGAACATTTGAGAGACAGCTTTCATGGAATTTAAATCACTAAATTTCTTCTCTTGTAAAGTTAAAGGTTCCTTAAAACTGTTAGAGAAAGCTGCTGCAGGAATGGATGAGTGAAAGAAAGTGGCAGACATCCAAATAAAAACAATATCAAGTTGTTGTGTATTTCAAAAAGCATTCTTCAATTACATTTTTAAACCTTACTGATATACTGGCGATTTGAATTCCATTGCCATAATTCGTTTAATTAGTGCTTACTTTGAGAAACCACAGATAGTGTTCTGAATTTCTTTTATCTCCCAAAAAGATGCAGGGACAGCCCATTCTTCACTCACCCTTATGGAAAGCAATTGGGATACCAAATCTGCTTTAGCATGCTATACAGAATATAGCCCTTTTGAAATGCCATTGATTAAGCATCTTCTGCAAATATAAGACTGTGGTTTTATTTCTTGTTATTGCTTGAGAAGAACTGATGGGTCGTGCTGGATATTGGGGTGTGTATCCAGAATGCACTCAGCATCCTTCTTATACTTGTTCTGGGAGTAATTCCACTGAAACTTCTAGAATTATGCCACTTTAAATGAGAGGAAAATCTACTTTTGAGCCTTAGCTGTGATATCAGCTATTTGATAATGAAGCACAGCAGTTCTTACTGGGTAATGCTTGTCTAATAACAGATCAAGGCAGCTGGGGAGAGACTGATCTGAAGATGAGAGCAAGAAAAAGTCCTAAGGGTGATGAAGACAGAGGAAAAATTGTGACACTGATGCAGTTCCTACTGCTGTAGAGTATTTCCCACTAGTCAAGGTGGTTTCATACTGTTAGTGATAGTGGTAAGGCTCGGGAATTCATCTACACTCCTTATTTGCTATGCATTGTATTGCAGCAGGTCTGACTGAGCTGTTTATAATCATGTCTGTTCAAACAGCCATGGACTTGGTAGGGGTTTGTACACTCCAAGAAAACATGTAGTAATGGCTTAATGTCTGCTTGGTGTCAAGAAACAATTCAATACTTTTCAATTTATGTGTAAAGTCATTTTGAAGATATCATAAAACTTAGTAATACATGTCTAATAATAAAAAGAGCAAATGCATACTTAATTTAAGGTTACAGAGCATGGTGAAGGGTAAAAAGTTCATTAAAAATCTGGACAACAGTTGATTTTTTACATTTTCAATTACTTTTTTTCCCACCATGCTAGACTTTTTGGCTTCTGCTTTAAAAAAAAAAGTGACAATCTTGAAATCTGAGTAATGTTCTAGCTGTTGTTAGTCACTGTGGGGAAAAATGAAGAATGACTGTGCTTTGCTGAAATTCTATTTCGGGGTTTTTTTTAAAAAGTTGCAAACTTCTGCTTTTGAATGTTGAAGATTTGCAGAAGGGAAATAGGAGAAATACAGAAGTCAATCTCAGCTAATTCCTTCATGCTGTTGAAGGAATTATATTCTAAAGGTGAGAGTTGTGGCAGTTGAAGAATGGAGTTGCAATAGAGTTATGAAGGTAACTTCTCTCAGGTTGGTGATGGACTCTCCTGGCACAGTGTGTGAAGACAGATTCTCTGCAGTGCATCACAGCAAAGACATGGTGTTTTGTATTCTGAGATATAAACCTCTTGGATAATAATTACATAGAACTTGACTCAGCCTCTCTGTTTGGGGAGGAACATAGACTCTTTCTACTTCCTTTTTTTCCCCCTAATTAATTTGTTAATGCATTGGTTTTATTTTTGTGAGAAGGAGAATTTCTCTTCTGACTTTACTCTTTCTACAGCAGCCTGGCATAAGATCTATTTCAAAAGCCAAGATGAATGGAATTTCACTCCTTGAGCTGTCTTAAGAGCTTGTTCTGCTTTACAGCACCTGGGCACCATTTTTATATCTGCATGTTGGTTATGTCGTGTCTCATCTCCTCCTTTCAGTGCACAGTTTCTTCTGCTTGTCAATTATCTTCTAATTTTTAAAAGATCATTTACATTGCAGAGGTTATTTATCAGAGAGTTATTAATTTGTTTCAATCACTTTTAGTAGTTTTTTAAATGTATTTAAATAGAAAAACATTATTAATAAGAAATGTTACCTTGAATTGTTCCTATAGAGAGAGTTAGAGGCAATATTGCAGATCATGAGGAATGTGTTAGATACGTTTTTGTTTGTGACAATATGCTTTGCTTAATTTATATTCTTGGAAAAATATGGCTCAGCATCTTGACTAATTTTCTTTCTGGTGTCCTTTGATGGTAAATTATTGTTCTTTAATCTGACAGGAACACAATAATTGGTAAGAGGTGTTGTACCATTCAAATTACAGAGGATGCATTGTCTTTTATGTATTCCCTGGCATTTATAGCTATTTTATAAACTTGCTTAAAGCCAAGTTTAAACAAAAGCTGTGTTACAAAAGCTTGCATGTGCTCTCAGAAAGTACACCTCATGTAGGGAAAGTGAGATGTGTTGAGAACACAGGATAATATAATGTATTAGGCATGTAAATTTACTTGATCTATATTGGTCTTTTCAATTCCCTCTCCAAACAACGAACACGGTAATTTCGTTTTACAGATAATGTAGTTTGAGACCCTAAATCAGTTTAGCAGTACACATTTTTGATTCATGGCAAGGACAGTTCCTAGCTCTAAATGTATCTGTTCATAATCTCTTCAGCAGAAATACAGCAGTGACTGATATGTTTAATGGCACTTACATTGTCTTTGCATTTTGGGAAAGATCTCGAGATGAGCTGTGTGATTCATCGATCACCAGAAAAGCTATAGACAATCACCACAGGGTGAAATTCTGCTGTGTGTTCTAAAAGAAAAATAATTTGTGGAGTTCTTTACTGGCTCTCTGTGACCACCCTCTTCCCCTGATGTGGTTTTGGGGTTACATTTTTTAATTTTTATATATAATTTTTTATTTTCATATGGGCTCGTGCACGTGTGTCATGTTGAGTTCCAGTTTTGCATCATGGTATAAACAATGTCTGGAAGGAAAAACCTTCCTATGAAGATTACTGGATTATTTCTCTATTCCTCTGCACATGTAAATTCTGCCTAGACTGAAGACCAGCTTGAAGTTTGATCCTTTTTGCTGCTTGATCTGCAGGATAAATTTGCACCAGACCACACAACTGGAAATAAGCCACTTGTCATCCTTCTGTAAATTATCCTGTTAGTTTTCAAGAACCCTATAGGCAGAGGCTTTTACAACAGCGTTAAACATGCAGCAATATCTGTCATTTAACTTGCACAAAATGCAAAGGAGGTGCCATTTGTATTGATTGCTATAGATTTTTGTCTTGTCTAATGGGATTTATACTTTTTCTGTGAACTTGTATTGAGAAAAAAAAAGTAAAAACAAATAATGACCAAACTCAGCTAAGATATTTTAAGTTCTGTAACAACTAAACCCCTTAAATTTCTCATGCATGCCGTTGCACCCCTGGTTTCTAAGGCATCCAATCCCATCTGTCTTTTTGCCCAGACAACCAGGCTAAAACGGGCTGAAAACAGCCTCCTTTCACTTTGTATTAAAGCACATAGACCTGCACTCAGCTTTGTGCATTTTGAACTCTTTGCAATAAAAGTTTTAACAGATAAGAAGCTTTTTCTATTTCAGGGTTGCCATTAGCCTGAATAATATATAAACACGGGAAAAGATCTGAAGTCCTTCTGAGGATCACAGTACAGCTTCAATTAAATTATACATCATTATCACAGCTGCCAAGCCTGGTGTGGGATTTTAGCCCCCTATCTCACTAAATGTTCTATGTAGCTGCCTTGTCCAATTCCTTCTTCTTTTTTTCCCCTAAGCAATAAGACCACTTCTTTAAAAACCTAGTTTAAGGAATAAAGTGGAGGATGAGGTCTGGTTAATCAAGAAAGAACATTGAGATGTCAACAGTCAAGCACCATGGGAGGAAGCAGGTCAACTCTCTAGCTTTAAAAACCACTAGGGAGAAATCAAACACTATTAAGTCATGACATATTATGTTCCTTTTGAACCAGGGCTGTGTGTACTCCCTCTGTCTGCTGAGTGGTTTGCACTGCAGCTCCAAGTTGCTCATGAAATCCCTTGTGAAAGTAGAATTGCTTGGGCCACCCACTGGGGATGCTTTCAGTAAATGTCCCCATAGTTGGCAATGACCATAAAACACGATCTGATCAGACAGATTCTTTGTTTGTCCATCTGTGGTTCTTCCAGGCTTTACAACCCAAAATTTTCATAATGGCCTGTCATATTGCCGATTGAGTGTTTTCTTAGATCTCAACATGACACAGAATTATTCAGTCTTCATAATAGGTATCAGCTAGTTACTACTTTGTGGTGGCTTTGACATAAATCTAGAATATACAGAACTATTACTGCATACTTAGGAAAATCATAATGGCTTGTCTGCTTTATTTATTCCTATAATATCCTCTAAAAGTGTTAGGAATACTTTGATTAATTAATTATGCTTTTCACACCACCAATGCCACTGCACTTGCCATTAATTTGATTTGCTTCTCTTCTCTGTACTACTATTATAATAATACGTATTCTGTCTTGAGTAGCCACACATGAAAGACTGAAATCAAGGTGGCATTGCAGAGTTTTGTGTGTAGAATACTTAGTTAGGATTATACCCTACCATTGATTTTTTTACACTAAACAGGTCATTGATTTCAGTGCTCTCTTTACATGCAGATCAATGACACGTTATAGGGCTTAAATAGTAACATCTGATACTTAAAAATTAATAGAATCACTGGCTTTCAAACCTGACTAAAAAAATCCAATAAAAATGCAAACTTTCTTAAAATTTCAGATAGTTACAGTGCTAGGTTCAAGAGAAACAGCAGATAAAGGATGTGTGAAGAATTGTGTTTTAAAATCAGATCATATAGGTCATTATCCCAGTGGCCTGAATTTATGGAATTCAAATGGAAATCCCTTAAGACTGTTTGCATCATACTATGTGAACTGTATGCTTTCCAGTCCTGTTTGAGGGACAAGGAGAGATATCTGACTGGGAAATGCATTATGGATTTTTGGAAGCCTATTAAACAACACAACTCTGAATTTCTTAATCTCCCACTTTTTTTTGGCCCAATTTTGTTCTGACACAGGTTTCTTAACAACTGGTTGAAATCCACGTATGTTCTTAACTTTGAGTGCATTTGCAGCATACAGACAGTTTTCTTAAGCAGAGCTTGTCGTTGAAGGGCATTGAGATGGAGGCTGAAGTGTTCATTTTTGGTGGTTTGCACTGTTTGATTAAGCTGCACACTGGAAAAGAAACTTTTCTTTTTTATATATCAGCTATGCTCTTGTAAAGACCTTAAAGAAAAATGCAGAAGCTTTAAGCCGGTGGAGGCTGTCAGACCAAATATATAAAGAGTTATTTTTTTTTGCTGTTCTGCTGAAGAATTATTTTATAGGCATTTCTGCTGATGTTGAGAGGAGAAGTTAGAAACACCTTTCTCAATCACTTCTTCAAAATGAGTTGAAAAATCTGTTCTCCAGCGTGTAACACATGCCCTTTAAAACTGCTACTGTGCTGCTGCCTTCTCTTATCTGTATGGGCCATAAATTTTGCATGGGTATAGAGGGAACTGCAGCTACAGTACTTGAAATAGTTAGTAAGATGCTGCTAAAGTAGACAAAGTACATTGGCAAATGGGTATTTGTAGACAGGCTTCATTACCAAGATCCATGTGTGCTGAGTTGTGTAAGCCTGAGGAGCATTAAAGGCCAGTGCTTGCAGGAACCTAATTTTGAGTGAATGGAGTCCTTAGATTCATTGTGATATCGCACATAAATGAAAATACCAAATGTCATTGACTTGTCAGTGAAAAAGTAGCCTGGGCTTTGTAACAAATGGATCAGTGATGTATATTTTCAAGCTCTGTGACATATTAAAGTAGTTTATGAGGCACAATTTGTTTTGGTGGTCTGCTCTGATTGATGGTGTTCTATCTGCCACTGCTTTAGATGTTGTGGTATGTTTGTAATAAATGTTCGTTCAGAGACAGTGCTAAATGTGTTCCATCTAAATCATTCATTACTTATAACAAGTTTCAGTGTATATGAATCAAAGCTTTTTTATACTTGCCTTCGAAAAAATTTGTCACATTGAAGCAGCTCTATCACCTCTGCTGGGGCAACTGCAGGCCCAGGTGTTTAGACCCTATCCATAGTGCCTGCTGAAAACAGCAAGAAAGTAAAGCAGCAAGTTTTGTTAATTACTACTATTAAAAGTGTTACCTTTTCTAGTGTAGTGCTCAAGTTTGTTTTCCTTTGTTCCTTTTCTTTTCTTGTGTGTTTTTTTTGTGTGTGTTTTGTTGTTGTTGTTGTTGTTGTTTTGGGTTTTTTTGGTTTTTTTTTGTTTTTTTTTGATTTTATAAACAGACTATCAGAAAATACCAGAAATAAACACTGAGGGATGAGGAGGAAACGTTAATGCAACAACTGTGCCTTGTCAGAGGAAGTACATCAGTGGCAGGAATTTTTGCTGAGGTTTTATACCAGTGTATCATTCATTCATCAGAAAACTATAAAAAATGTATGCATAACCCCCAGGGGATTTTCTCTTTCCAGAAAGTCTGTAATGCACCCTCCTTAAGCAAACAGTGTACTTTGCTTCCTCTGGATTGGTAGGAGAAGGGATGCTTTTTTTCCCCTGGGCCTTATATGTCCTTCCTCCAAAATTCAGGTGACAGAGGAGAAAAACGTAAGGATTAGAATTTCAGGGTGATCAGTGTAGAAATATAACATAGCTTTTTATGGTAAAAAAACATTCTGCATCTGAAAGGAAGAGCTTATTTTATCCTATTTCAATAGCCACAGGAAGTAAGAAGTATAGAAGTGTCACAGAATGGGGTCAGGTTGAAAGGGATCACAGTGGGTCATCTGGTCCAATCTTGCTGCTCAAGCAGTGTCCAGACAGTTCTGGAATATTTCCAGTGAGTGAGATTCCACACCCTGTCTGGGCAATCAGTTCTAGAGAGCAACAGTTCTTCTAGGAAGAACTAGCAAAGTAGTTCTTCCTCATGTTCAGGTGGAACTTCCCGTGCATCAGTTCCTGCACGTTGCCTCTTGTCCCATTGCTTGGCCCCACCGAGCAGAGCCTTGTCCATCCCCTGACACCTCCCTGCAGACACTGACAGACACTGATGGGGTCCCCTCTCAGTCCTCTCTTCACGAGGCTGAACAAGTCCAGCTCCCTCAGCCCTTCCTTGTAAGAGATGCTCCAGTCCCTTAATCATCTTCGTTGTCCTTCACTGGGTCCACTCCAGAAGCTCCATGTCTCTCTTGTGCTGAGGAGCCCAGAACTGGACACAGCACTCCAGAAAACACAGAGGTGTTTAAAGTAACCTTGAATTCTTAACAGAAGAAGAAACCTGATTACCTCTTAATTTAAAACTTGCATGTTGTTGAATTTTGGCTATTCTTTAAAGGCAATTTTTTTCACATATCAATGTGCACTAGAATGTAGATTGAGAAGTAAGATATGACTTAAAAATTATTTTGGCTCTTAGCAATTACATTCAAATCCTAAAAAATATGTTAATCTCTAGATGAGGGTACTTGGTCCCTTATAACATTAAAAAAAGCAAACTGTTTTACCAAACAGTTTGTAAAATGTAGAAAAAGAGTTTTACAAAGGATGGAGAGGGGAAACAGTAAAAAGCCTTGCCCAAGCAGTCCAGTCTTGATACAAGAAAAATATCTCCAACTCCTAATTGTCTTTGTTGTGTTTATTTGTTTGTTTGTTTGTTTTGCTTTGTGTGCAATGCAGCAGACTACACATGAAATATGTGCTGGCATTTGGAAAAAGCATGTGGGTGCCTTTTCTCTTAATTTTCAGAAAGAAAGAAAAAAAACACAGTATTTCAAAGTTAAAGGTTCTCTAATGATGGGTTGAGCCTGTACAGCTGCAGGAACATCTAACAGTGGAAAGCAACTTCATGCCATAAGGTAGTCTCTTCATTCCCCCAGTGTTGTGTATCCATGCTTGTGCTAAATTAATTGGGGGATTTTTAAGTATATAACCTTTCTAGCTATGGATTGATCCTATTTCTTTGTTTCTCTTAATGTTCTCTTTCCTGAAGTTCTTAGCATGCTAATAGCATCTTGTAAGCACTGCATTCAGAAATGTTTATCAAAATCTGAAAAGTTTTATAAATAGACCCAGAAGAGGAAAACAAGATGAAAACCAGAAAAAAAATAACAGAAACTTGGGGCATCAGCAACTCATAAGGCAAAACAGTTCAAGATTTGCTGCTTTCTGAAGTTAATGAACAAATATTACGTGGCAATAGGTGGAAATGAGATCTTCACTTTAAATCCATCTTATCTACCTCTAACCCCTCTCCTGCCATTTTAATTGCAAATATTTGCCTCTGCATATTACATTTTTTCCTCTCTGGGTATCTTCTTCTGTATCATCTCATAAGGAACCAGTTGTTGAAATCTGTAAAGTCTCTTATACGGGCTTGGTGGAAGATATGGCTGCCTTGGGAATGTTTCTTTATAAGACTGATTATCCCATCAGTTCATAGAAACTATACCTATCCATGGGGAAAACGTGGCTTTTACAGATTGCCTGCTTGTTTCTCACTTTGGTATGTGGAAAGCTAATGTATCCTTATGTGTGACGTGTATGGCATATATATATATGTATGTGTCATATGAATGAGATATATATATATATACACAATATCTGAGACTCTAAATGATTTTATATGTGTATTTTATAACTCAGAAAATGACACATTTCTTCCCTGGGGGAGAAGAAAAAAAATGGGAGGAGGCATTTCCATCATCTGATCAAGTTATTGCTCAGACTTTAGCAACATTAGCTGCTCTTGCTGGCTCCAGGTGCTAGCAGCTGTGAAACCTGGCAGTGAGAGCCTTCCATTTCTGTCTTCTTCTTTTCATAAAGTAGTAAAGGCCCCAAGAAGAAAGTGAGATGGAAACCCCAAAGTTGTCTTGATGATTTTTGATTTGCTCTTTACCTTGTGCTTAGAATGAGAAGAGAGAATGAGCATGCAGCCACTCAGCTCAGGAGCAAGTACGGCAGTCTCAAGCCTTGAACTGGTGGCTGCATGGGTAAGAAGTGTCTTAGTTAATTGTGCCTTCTCATCCTGCTTCTTCCTTACCTACTATTTCCTCTACTTCTCAGTTACACAGTGTTGTGAAGTACAGCTGCTGCCCCCACTGCCAAGCCCAGCTGATTTTCAAGGTTGCTGGCAGTAGCAGGCGTTGCTGTGTAACCAGGCGTCTTCCTTTCATACGGCAACTTTCCACACAGGTTTTGCACTCAAGAATTTCCTGAGAGCAGTTCAGACACAGGGGATTTATACTACCAAGACAAGGTCTTTTATTCAGGCGTTTTGGCAGTGATGCATAACACTCACTGTGTCTGGGAGGAAGCAACACATTTGTCTTTTTATCCAGTTCAATAACCTACTGCCTGTGCTTACTACTACAGAGGGAAGACTAAGCTGGGGATCAGGGCTTTAATTTTTGACTCCCACCTGCTGAGGGAATCTGTTCGACCATGGCTTTTATACATTCAGCTTTGTTGAAAGGTAGCAAAAACCCCACAATTCTGCAAAGTTTTCTGTCAGCTTTGATGGAACCTACTGTCCAGACTTGTCTCTGACATTTTTTGCTTGTCCTACATACAGGGGGCCCTGCCCTTCCCAGCAGCTACTAATGTAATCTTTTTATTTCCCTCCTCTGCAAAAGTAGATTTAACCTCAGAGCCCTCTTGCTAGGTAAGAGTTTTATCTAGTAGCTACATAGAGATCTGAGAAATACAGATATTAGGTGATCTGCCAAGGTGTTCTGCCTCTGTCTCTTACAGCACAATAACATAAAGCTCTTTCTTATAATGACTCTTCATTTCCAATTCCCTGGTTGTTCTTCTCCAAAGTACAATTAATTACTAAAGGGGTTTCCCATACAGAAAACAGTTGATGGAGCATCTGGAAAAAAGCAATAGAGCATAACCCCATGGAAACACTACAGGAGAGGGGGGAAAGTGCATTTCCCACTCCAGGCTATGCCCTTTATCCTCTCATTTACACGCTGAGGTTTTTGGTGTTTGGGTTGTTTGGTCCCTTTGCCCTCCCCCCTTCTTAACTTTCCTCTGTCTTCTGTGATGCTTTCACTACTGTCATAGTCTGTTCACTTATGGGTAGGTTTTAAATGGTAGAGGAATTATCTGCAGGTTATGCAGTGGGTCTGCAGTGTTAGCTCCAGGCTTCCTCTGCCCTCCTTAAAAAAATGACAGGTCTCCCTCCTGAGCTTACTCCAAAAGGCTGAATTTGAATGCTAATACACATTTTTATTATTATTGTGCTTTAATTTAGAGATTAAGGATAAAATAAAGGGCTGGCTTTCTGACTGCTTAGGGACTGCTGAAAATAGGACTGAAATGTTGCTGTCCTTAATGGTTTGTTAGGGAAAAGACACAATTTGCCAATATTTCCTTTAAATATATGTGAACTCAATCTTGCAGAAGTTGCAAAAATCAATTTCACTAATAATTAGAATTATAGAATTTTCTGCCAGTAAATGTGCTAAATATAAGGAGGCATTGGACTCCACAAGGTCAATATGTATGCCTTCAAAATATATCCTAATATCTGTTAACGTAATCTACCAATTAAAAAGTCTATAAATAAGTATTTACTCAATAGATTATGTCTCCGAAGGGAGCAATTAGGCTTTTAAGGAGAATTCTTAAACATTCCCATGAAGGTTTTAGTATTTTCTTTAATGCTTTGTCTTACAAAAGAGTACGTTTCAGAAATGATCTTTGAAAATCCAGTGATTCATGGGAAAGTTGTACTTTGCACCCTGATGGTAAATGGTCCTAAAATGAGAGTTGATAGTGTATGTATAATAATATTTATTTCAGTCTGCAAATGATAAAAATAAGGAGGCAGGTTTTCTTTCTTGCTATAATTTGTATACCTTGCTATATATTACCACCTTTTGTGTAATTAGCAATCCCATATGAACAGGTTTTGTCCCACAAAGCTCCCTATGTATTTTATATACTGGACATAAAAGGATTTAAAATACTGAGGCAGACTCTTGACTTGATATAAATATCAGTGAGCTGGGCTGATTTAAATTAGCTGAGCATCTGGTCCATTCTCTTTGAAAACAGATAATCTGCTCCAGTAATTGACGGAGATTTGTGGGTTTCATTTCTTTCCTTTTATATTTAACTGTATAAAATAGTGTCATGCAAATATAGCCAAGATTATTAAAATTATTGATCACCTATGCTATCCAATCAGCTACAGACTATGTGCAGTTATAAACCATTAGTTTTAAGTTATATTAGAAATTCATCCAATTAGAAAAAATAATAATAATTAAACAGATCAGGGATGTGTGTCAAAATATAATTGCACATTCCAGAGATAGAAAATTTTAATAGTAGGACTGGCAGTCATTCTTATAGGAGAGGGCAAGGGCAAATGGTGAAAAATTCAACTATGAGTGAAATGCCAGTAAATGTCATACTAATAACAGTATACATTACAGCATGCTGTGATTTTTCTCTCCCATGGGTTATATCTTTTTTCTCTTTTCTTGCAACGTTCCATGACCATGGGAGACAGCCCTTTCTCAAATCTCTGGCCCCTTTTCTCAATATCTTTTTTTCCTTTCCACTTAATTGATCAAATTAATAGTTTCTATAATTAATCTACAACCTTATTAATATGAAAGCTACAAATCAGACACATGCAAAAACAAAATAATACTCTTATTTTGAAATTACATTGTTTTATGTAATTCCCTTTAGAAAATATGGTTTTTCCATAGCGGAACAAGACTCACCGTGTTTTTTCTGCAAACTTTGAAAATAAAACTATGGATGTTGTACAGCAGACTGTAAATCATATTTAGCCATTTAGTAAGCAATGGTAAGTGACAAAAAACAGTTTGCATCAGTGATTTCAAATATAAACCCAAGCCAATGAACAAAGTGGTCTCCTCTCAAACTGTATCTGAAAGGCAACATAATCCCTGAGATTCCACTGAAAACAGGAACTTGTAGCAATCAGAGCTTGCTTTTCTATCAGGAATCTTCTCGTTCCCACAAGATTGTTTTTTTATCCTTGGGACATTTTAGGGACCACTTCAGATACTGAGTCCTCTCCATGCTCACGCAGTGCTTCTCACTCACCTGACACAAAAGCAGCCTCTGCCTAAAAATAAGTTTGTGTTGTGTGCTTGACAAACTGAGAAGTGTTAGAATAACTTAGCATTGGTTGAAAATAAGCTGCTATATGAGAGCTATAAAATATACAAAAATAAAGATGTTTTTGAAGGCTGTTTTAAACAGACAAGTTAAAATGGGTCAGAAAATCACCTTCCTAAGGTAACTCTGCTGCAGCCTCTCCAGTTCTTCTCTGGACAAGGACTACAGTCATAACCAACATCATTAGCAGACCATTTGGAAGAATTATAACAGCCAAGGAATGCCTTTTAATGCTGAGTACTTTCAATGACTGAAATTACTGGAAAGAGTCCATTTCCCTTAAGTTATTTAAGTGCCCAAAGTGGAAAATGGGTGCAATTTTCAAAAGTATATACATGAATAATTCTAATTGATCTGAATCAGAGAAGTGACCAAGTTCACCTATGAAATCCCACTTTGCACTCATCTTTAGGTGTCTTCATATTGCAAATACTTACTTTGGGCTCCAAGTCAAGCAACCATCTTTGTTTGTTTAGACACCTGTAAGTTTGTGCTTAACATTAAGCATATGCTGGTGTGCTTTTCTCCATAAAAATAACTGAAGGTTGTGAGGGTCATAAAATCTGAATCATTTAAGTTGAAAAAGACCTCCAAGAGAGAGTCCAGCCTGTGACTGCCCACAACTCTCTTGTCTAGACCAGAGCACTAAGTGCTACATTTCTTGAATACCCCCAGGGGTGGTGACTCCACCACCTTCCCTGGGCAACACATTCCAATGCTGGACAACCCTTTTCATTCCTGATGTCCAACCTGAACCTCCCTTGGTGCAACCTGAGGCCATTTCATCTTGTCTTGTTAATTACCTGGGAGAAGAGGGGGAGAGGAAAGAGAGAGGGACGTGGTGGGGTTTAGGTGTAATTACAGCAGTTGAATTGCTTCCTCCTAACTTCTGTGCTTCTAAAATTTTGTTAGTCTGAATTGAGATGTAGTATCTTTTTGTCTTGAAACCAGAGGGAATTTGAAATCTAATCTATTAATGTGGAATAGAAAATAGATGGGCGTAGAGGCTGAGGGTGCTTGTTGAAAGAAGAAAATTAAGACTTAGAAAAATAATCCTCATTTAAATCCCTTAGGCAGCATTTCAAAAATCTCTGCCTCGAGTATCAACTGTGCTAGGGATTGATACCAAACAATGGGGGAAAGAAAAGTACTTTGGATAATCAGAAACTATTTGGTTCTCCAATAAATAAAAAGGGCTACAGACTGTTGGTTTAGTAGCTTTGCATAATTCTTTATTTTTAAAAAGATATATTCATTGAATAATAGAGATAAAAGATGCCAGACCCTCCAAAAGTTTTCAGTGACAATGTAAAATACTGAAGTCTTAATTCATGTAATTAAAGAAGAATAAGAAATATATCATTCATAGCCTTTCAAAAGAATTAAAGAAAAAGAGTGGACTGAGGATTTTCCTATCTATCATTTGTAACAAAGATCTTCAGTCTTAGTTTAAAAAAAAAGAAAAATTGAAATTTGTGATAAAATATGTAAGCACATAAGAGGGCAGAATTAGTTATTAAGTGATGTGCTTATTAGAGAGGCATGTTTTTCTTTGGGGGGATGTTTTTTTCACACTGTTCCATTTGCTTTGGATTTATAAATTTCCTGCCGTATTTGGACTGCAAATGAAACAGCAAATTGAGTTGCAGGCTGTGGAAGCTGGAAAAATCAGGAGTGGCCTCCAGGCAGTGCCTTGCTTCATTTCTCTGCCTCTTTTCCCAGCTGGGAAACATCACACTGGATCTCAAAGGTGCTGCCTGTGGACTGGTGGCTTAGATGTTAGATCATCTTGGATGGTCCAAATGAGGACTGTTCTACTAAAATATTTCGGGGGGCAGGAAGGTGATACAGGCTGGGGTTTCAGCTTGGTTGGATTTTGGAGGAGAGAAGGAGCAGGGGGCTTAGGGAGAGAGGGAGACAGGTAAGAGAGAAGAGCTGCTCTTGGGCAGGTTTTGTCAAACCAATCAGAGAGGAACTGTGATTTTCAGTTGCCAGTTCTACTGGGCTGGTCCAGAGGGGTCCCTATCTTTCTTGAAGTCTTGAGAGAGAGAAAAAAGAGTAGAAATAAGCTATGGAGAGCAGGCTTTCCTCCACTGAGGAGGTTGAGTAGGATGGAGACCCAAGGTCCTTGCAGGCTGAGATTCCCTGTGGCTTTTTTTCCCCATAGCAATGAGAATCAGCCATATTCAGAACTGAGCCCTGCAGTTAGGCCAAATTTGACCTGTTCATTGTGAACTGAGAGCTCACTAGCATGTAAGTGGGTCTGATTGGGTGTCTGCTAACTGCACAGACCAGATCCACTATGAGCTTTAAATCCCTCTCCATGTCTTCATTTGACCTACATGTCCTAACCCACATCTCTTTGGGTTTTTTACCAGTAAATATTGTACAATATTTTAAACTATTTTGGCATAGCATCAAAACTGCTAGAGTCCAGAGGCTCATATCTTGGCACGATTCCTGAGGAGATAATAGGTCTTAATACACTTTTACACTGTAAAGGAATGTTTATACACAGCAGTTACCTCTTACAGCAAGTAAGGAAACAGAATTATTGCAAATTCAAGTGATAGGATAAGCTGAAAGTGTTTTTAATGAAAGCAAAAACAGGACTGTACTTGTATTATAGAGTGGATGACCTTATACTGAAGTACAACATTTCCGTGTTCACTTAAGCCAACTATTTCCTGCATGAGAGTGAGCTGTAGTATCAGCTCTATATTTCTTTATTACTTGAGGAAAAAAAATTTAAAGGGTAAAGAATGACACCAGCATTTCAACATAATTTTTGCAAATATTTACCACTGCTTACAAAATATGTTTTGATTTTTTTTTTTTGTGAAATTCCAGGTACTTCATGTTTACAGATATTAAATAAAATCGTAGTCAAATTTTAAAATATTTTATATGCTTATGCTATTAGATTCATTTATATGTGGATAGTTCCTGTAGTTTAGTGAAGACTTGTGTTATTTCTTTACTTTCAGAAGTGCAACTATGCACCTTAAATTAATAGAACAGTAAAAAATTCAATATATTCCATGTATTATTTGGAAATGATCCAATTTAGCTAACTTCTCATGCTGAAGCTTATCAATCCAAATTAGATAGCCATTCTGCACTTTCTTCAAAGTATATAATATATTTCTTATGCATATACACCATCTATATGGTGGAGAGAAGGGGGCCTATGGAATCTCATGAG